>CM022706.1:16536204-17136204 GCA_012295165.1 Asparagus setaceus | reverse complement strand
AACCAAACCCGTTTTACGAATCTGCCAGTTAGTCGACTACTACTTCAGATTAGTCGACTACTACTTCAGATTAGTCGACTACTACTTCAGATTAGTCGACTACTGCACTCCAACGCTAAACACACCTTGACTTGAGGGGCTTGGATGAAGTTGTCTCTACCTTATATTTTTATTAAAATTGCTTCACTTGACTAACTATTAATTGTTCTAAAGAGATCGACATTCCACCATCCTGAGTTTGTTTTCATTTTCTCCATATGAATGTGGGGACTTTATACATTTAAAAACCTGAAGAAATCTACTCCTATCCAAGCAATGACCCGCTTCATAAGCCTTTTACATAATAAGGGGTACAAACCCGATGAAAAGGATTTTTAAGTGCTAAAAGACTATTAAATTCAGGACTTTTTTACATAATAATATTATAATATCAAACAAATGATAATCCAAAGAGAGTCGAGAATGTTAGTACAAATTCAATGTGGTGAGGAATATGGACTCCTTAAGTGCATCTCATTAGAGCGACCAACAATTCTCTCTGAACAGCTTTTATAATCATAAGAGATGTTAGTTTGAATTTGTATTCAGGCATGAGAGATTACCCTGAGGTCTATAAACTAAAGATTGACATTATCGTTTTGAGAGTTAAGAATGTTAGTTCCTTGGTTTTGATGATGTGTTAACAAATAATTTATAACTAATCTTGTTTGTCTAGTGTTTGTGTTTTCATGTTTATTCTAGGCAAACAAGGTGTTGGAGGTTGGATGGACTTGCGCCTACGATCATATCCATTGGAGGATGGGAGGAATAGTAGAGTGAAGCAATGCAATTCAAGTCAAGATTCAAGATCAAGCTTCATCCGCAACCAAGACAAGCTTATTGTAGATCTCAAGCTTGGGTACATTAGTTTAGATTTATACTTGTGTGTTTATACTTAGAGCTCAAGATTCATACACACACATATTTATTTTGATTTATCACCGTTTTGAATTATAGACTTAACGACATGATTTTATATCTTTTCTCAAGTTTATAAATCTATTGGAAAGTGTTTCAAAACGTGTTTGAAAAAAATCTCAAGTTTATATCTTTTTAAACATGCACGAACATGCACGCATACACACTTTTTGTTTCTATTGCAAAACAAGTTAAAATTGAGAATTTATTGTATTCATGGTTCATTGACTTTATCACATTAATTTATATCTTATATAAAGTCCATAAACCAAGTCACAAGATCTCAATACTTGTTCATGTTCAAATCATGTTTTTCACATATCGTATTTTTGATGTTTTTTGAAATAGATGATTTTTAACAATTGGAAAATGCAATTTAAAAATTTCTTCGTTTAAATGTTTATCTTTATATATACAAATATTTTCCCAATTTTTACTAATTTTGGAGTTGTTTTGTTATTTTCAATTGAATTTACAAAAGAAGTTTTCAGCAGTTTGTTTTAGAAACTGTTTATTTGTGTTCAAATAATTATTTCTCACAAATGGAAAGTGATATTTCAGAAATTATTTTTATAACATGTTTATCTATATCTTTATAACCTTTCCTAAATATTTCATAATATTTGGAGTTGATTTACTATGTCAAATTGATTTTACAATGTCAAGCATTTTAGCAGTTTTTCAGAATCTAAAATATCTGTCCTGAAACAATTATTTATCACAAATGGGAAGTGATATTTTAGAAATTATTTCTCTAAAATGTTTATCTACATGTTTAGAAATTTCTCTCAAAATTTCATAATTTTGGAGTTAATTTATTATTTTTAATTAATTTTACAAAACTATATACAAATTTCGAATGCTGAATTTTGGGGTATTTTGGTCTTTTCAGCCTATAACGGCTAGTAACGGCTAGTTTTTATTTTTGAGTGTTTTGCTGGTTATTTTTGGGGTTATTTCATGAGCCTATATATACCTCATGCCCCCATTCATTTCTAACTAAGAGAGAATATTTTAAAAGAAGTTTAAGAGAGTTTTTAAGATTTGTTTAAGAGTGTTTAAGGCATTCAAGTCTTGTTTCAAGTTTGTTTTGTGGAGCAAAGTTTTACAAGAGGAATAGGAGATCATTCTTTGGTGGTTGAGCTTTCACTCATCTCTCTTTCACTCTTGATCTTTAGAGAAGTGTTTCTAAACTCTTTCTAGCTTTACATTTATTTGTTTGTTAATCATTTTTATTAAAGCTAGATTTTAATTGAGTTTAGTTTTGATTAAATCTCATTGTTATATACACCCACTTGAGCTTATAATATTTTCATACATAGTATATTGGGGTTGTGAGAGTTTGTAACATTGAGTTGTGCTTAATTGAGTTCTCATCCATATAGAACAAACATTTGTATTTGTGAGCTTTAATTGTGAGATCACATTGTATTACACTAGTACACTAAGAGGAGTGTGTGGTGAGAGACGGGGTTGTCCCAAGAGGAGTGGCGTCGGTAGTAAAGCCTAGGGAGAGGTGGTAAATCCGAGCACTTGAGGGAGACACGGACTAGAGACCAACACTTGAGGTGGTAGTTAGTGCAAGTACATTGTGAGTGATTGTAAAGTTTTGGTGAGCTAGAAAACCGAGATAGTGTGGTGTAAGCGTTATTGGTGTGGCGTAGAAAACCGGTTGATATAGTGGAGATCTCCTCGAGTTGAGGAGGCGGGGGCGTGGGTGGGTGGGTTGACCGAACCTCGTGAACATATTATTGTGTTTGAAGTTTGCTTGGCGCATTCATCTTGTTCATCTTTATTGCCTTGCTCTCATTTGTTTTATCTCCCTATCTTATTTACACTTGTTTACTTTTGTTTACTCTTTATGTATATTACATATCCTTGCATATTATTCTTTGTATATCATACTTGCTAGGATATATATTTATTAATTAGTTTTAATTTGACATTAATTCGAATTAGATTAGCATATTGCCCTATTCACCACCCTCTAGGACAATTTCAAAGAACACATACCTCAGGACATAAGGAGGGAGCTAAACAGCCTAGATTCCGGAAAAACAAAAAACAAAAGCAAAAGGTACCAAAACGTGCTCTAACATAGGTAGTTCCTGTTGGGACAAACCCAGAGCCCAATAGAGCAGGGTCGCAGCTAAAATATTGTAGAAGTAATAAAGAACACACAGATTTACGTGGAAAACCCCCTAAATAAATTTGGGGTAAAAACCACGGGCAAGGATAGAAGAATTCACTATGAGGGAAAAACTTAGGAGGATTACAATCTCTCTTTTACAATGAGATACTCTCTCTATTATTTTCTCTCACTTCTGTATGTAGAGGAGTTGTTTCTGGAATGGGATTTTCTGAAGGATTTCTTGGCCTATTTATAGATCTAGGAGAACATTGTTCAAAATATAATAATAATATTTTCCTGTTGCTACAGCGATTGCTACAGTAATTTTACTGTAGCAGTCACGTCTCACTTTCGGTGCAGCCGCCCTCGTTTTGTTTTGTTTTGACGGGCCCCACGATGTGCCCCACGCGCCCCAATCTTTGACAATCTCCCACTTGAAGATTTGATTGAGTATCAATCATATCTTCACACCATTCTTTCTATCTTGCCATCTCTATGTTGCTTACGTCTCCATCAGGCCACAGGAGGATCGACACCAAATGAACTTGTCAGTGTTGATTATTTTTGTCAAAAAATCTGCTATGTTATCTATGGTGTGAATTTTCTGCATATCCACGGTTCCTTCCTCTACTTTCTCACGAACGAAGTGGTACTGAACTCGAATGTGTTTGGTCTTTGAATGAAATGCTGGATATCTTGCCAAATGCAAAGCACTCTGACTGTCACAAAAGAGAGAAATCTTTTTTTGTTCATGACCGAGTTCTTCCAGCACCATCTTCAACCATATCGCCTCTTTACTAGCTTGTGTAGCTGCTACATATCTGCTTCTATTGTTGAAGTAGCCACAACTGACTGTAGTTTTGAAACCCGACTACATTTCCGCCCGGCAGAAAACAAACATAGCATGTGGTGGATTTGCTATTATCACGATCACCTGCATAATCAGAATCAACATATCCACTGACAATAAAATCAGGTCCCCCATAACATAATGCAACATCTGAGGTGCTATTAATGTATCTTAGGACTCTCTTTACAGCATTCCAATGCTCTCTACCAGGATTCGCTATGTATCGACTAACCACTCCCACTGCTTGTGCAATGTCTGGTCTTATACAAATCATCGCGAACATCAAACTTCCCACTGCTGATGCATACGGAACTCGAGACATCTCCATCCTCTCTTCTTCACTGTTAGGACACATATTGGAGGATAATTTAAAATTAATAGGAAGTGGGGTAGAAATTGACTTACAATCTTGCATGTTAAAGCGTCACAAGATTTTCTTTAAATAATTCTTCTGAGAAAGCCAAATCTTCCTATTATTTCGGTCTCGGTAAATTTGCATCCCTAGAATCTTGTTTGCGGATCCTAAATCATTCATTTCAAATTCCCTAGTCAATTGAGCCTTCAATTCTTTGATACGATCTTTGTTAGGGCCTGCAACCAACATGTCGTCAACATACAACAACAAAATAACAAAGTTATTTTCGCCAAACCTCTTGAAATATGCACAAGGGTCTGAATTGAGTCTGTTGTATCCAAGGCTCATGATGAATGAATCAAATCTCCTGTACCAACACCTCGGCACCTGTTTTAGACCGTACAGAGATTTGTTTAGCCTGCAAACCAAGTTCTCTTTTTATTTTTCTTCAAAACCTTCTGGTTGGAGCATATAAATTTCTTCTTCAAGAGCTCCATAAAGAAATATTGTTTTCACATCTAGCTGTTCTAGATGTAAGTCAAATAGAGCTCATCGTCGGGACTACTTTCATTGTTGTAAGTCGAACTCTGAGGAGAAAATATTTCATTAAAGTCAATACCTTCTTTCTGAGCATATTCTTTGACCACCAATCTAGCACGATATCGTTCCACTTGATCATCGCCATTTCGCTTGATCTTGTAGACCCATTTGTTTCCAATGGTCTTCCTTCCTTATGGTAGTGACACAAGTTCCCAAGTCTTGTTCTTACGGAGCTTGATCTCTTCTGCATTCTTTGTCATCCACAAAGATGAGTGCATGCTTTCTGACTTCATGAAAAGTTAATGGCTCTCCATCCTCCGTTGAAAGACAGTATGTAACGTTACTCTCCGTAATATACTCTGAGTGCCAAGCCGGTGGTCTTCTCTCACGAGTTGACCTTCGAACTTCTGGATCCTCGGCTTCGACTGGTTCTTGTACATCATGCTCCGGTGCTGCTTCAGAAGAATCTTGATCATTTTCCACCTGTATATCTACAGTCTCTGAGTCCTTCCATGAGTTGCTTCCTTTCTCTTCTCTTTGTAGTTGGTTCTCTAGAAAGATAATATCTCTGCTGATGATAACCTTGCGGGTAGTGAGATCTCACAGGCGATACCCCTTTACTCCATCAGCATACCCTAAGAATATACATTTCCTGAATTTTGAATCCAGCTTTGTAATTTCTTGGGCGTTGTACATTACGTACACTGGACTTCCAAATATATGGAGGTTGGAATAATCAGCTGGCTTGCCAGTCCACATCTCCATCGGTGTCTTCAATTGTATTGCGGTTGATGGAGATCTATTCACCACATAACAGGCGATTTTCACTGCTTCCGCCCAAAAAATTTTATCCAGATTTACAGTTGTCAACATCGCTCTGGCTCTTTCCAACAGAGTTCTGTTCATCCGCTCCGCTACTCCATTTTATTGTTGAGTATACGCCGTACTGAATTGTCTTTTGATACCTTCTTGCTTGCAGAATGCGAGAAATTCTCCGTCTGTATATTCTCCTCCATTATCTGACCTCAAACACTTGATCTTCTTGTCAGATTCAAGCTCGACTCGTACTTTGTAGGCTTTAAAGACTGAGAACACATCCGCCTTCTTCTTGATAGGGTACACCCAACATATCCGGGAGTAATCGTCAATAAAGGACACGAAATACTTCGCACCTCCCATAGATGTAACTGGTGCTTGCCATACATCAGAATGAACCAATTCCAGAATAGTATTGTTTCTAGAACTCAATGTGTTGAACTTCAGTCGATGCTGCTTGCTTGTAACACAATGCTCACAGAACGGAAGAGCTACCGATTTGAGCCCAGGAAGTAGGTTCTGATCAGAGAGAATCTTCAAACCTCGTTCTGACATGTGGCCTAGTTTACGGTGCCACATCATGGTTTCTTCTTCTCCATGGCTGGTTGACGCCACACATGAATCAGCTTCCTGCAGAGTCTCTCCCTTGAGCATGTATAGATTTGCGGCTATCTTTTCTCCTTTGATCACTACAAGCACTCCTCTAATAATTTTCATGATCTCATTTTCTATATGGGTCTTGCATCCCAGTTCATCTAATTGTCCCAAAGATAATAGATTCTTCTTCAAGCCCTTCACATGTCGCACATCTTGAATAGTGCGTATTGTACCGTCAAACATTTTAATTTTAACAGTGCCAATACTACAGATCTCCAAAGCATGATCATTGCCCATGAATACAGAACCCCCTGAGATAGGTTCATATTTGTGGAACCATTCCCTCCGGGTGGTCATGTGCCAAGAAGCTGCTTAATCTAAAAGCCAGACATCAGCAAACCTCTTCCTGCCTTCATCAACAGTGTTTGCTCCACTGTATAAGATTTCACTATCGTCTGATGTGCTGACAACGATCCTTGAGATGTTGATAGTTCTGAAAACTTTTTATCACCACTCTTCTTATTGTGCTAACACTCCGACTTGACGTGCCCCTTCTTGCCACAGTTATAGCATTTGATATGCTTCTTACTCCTTGACTTCAATCTATCACGAGCATGACTCCCACTGGAGCCTGGCTCCGTTGATCTTTCTCTCGTCACCGATAAGGCCTCCGCTTGCTGCGAACTTGCCAGCATGTCTTTCTTGTTCTTGCGCCGATTTTCTTCCTCCAGAACAGCGGCTGCAACGTCGTCGAAAACTAGCTTCTCCGCAAGGACGTTATTTGTGAGGTTGATGATGAGTTGATCATACGAGTCAGGTAGACTCTGAAGTAGAAGCTCTGCACGTTCATTCACACTGATTGTATGCCCCAATGTTGTGAGCTGGGAGAACAATGTGTTTAGGGTGTTGATGTGGTCGGTCACCGATGTAGATTCCACCATCCGGAGAGTGTAAAGTCTTCTTTTTAAGAAGATTTTATTGTGCAAAGATTTAGCCTCATATAGCTTTGTTAGAGTATCCCAGATCTCCTTTGATGTCTTCTTCTCCTCTATACTAGACAGCACCCCATCTGTCAATGCCAGATGGAGATTTGCAATAGCATTCCCGTCCATCTCATTCCACTTCTTATCATATGTGATGTCTGCCGGCCTTTCACCGATGGCTGCTAGGCAATTATCTTTTCTCAAGATAGTCTTTATCTTCAACTTTCACAACGAGAAATTACTCCCGTTGAATTTCTCGATCTTGAAATTCTCGAACTTTGCCGCCATTGCTTCTACCACGAATAGTAACTACTTACAATTTCACGTGAACAGTACCGTATTTGAACAGTAACCGTATTCGTGAATAGTAACCGTACTTGTGAACAGTTCCATATTTATGAACAGTACTGTACTCATGAATTGTGCCCAGTGCCTTTTATAGGGTAAATGATAATCTAGCTTATTTTCTGATGTGAAGGATCCACCTTTGGTGGCAGCCACAGAGCATACGATAAGCAGATACAAATACCCTAAGCCAGGTTCTGATACCACTTGTTGGGACAAACCCAGGGCCCAATAGAGCAGGGTCGCAGCTAAAATATTATAGAAGTAATAAAAAACACACAGATTTACGTGAAAACCCCCCTAAATAAATTTGGGGTAAAAACCACGGGCAAAGATAGAAGAATTCACTATGAGGAAACACTTAGGAGGATTACAATCTCTCTTTTACAGGGAGATACTCTCTCTATTATTTTCTCTCACTTCTGTATGTAGAGGAGTTGTTTCTGGAATGGGATTTTCTGAAGGATTTCTGGGCCTATTTATAGATCTGGGAAAACATTGTTCAAAATATAATAATAATATTTTCCTTTCTGACCGATTGCTTTCTGATGGTACTAGCATGCGATCCGCGTCTCGCTTTCGGTGCAGCCGCCCTCGTTTTGTTTTGTTTTGACGGGCCCCACGAGCCCCAATCTTTGACAGTTCCATTAGCATCAAAGGAAATCAACTTCTGAATCTGATAAGGGAATTGGGAGATGAGATCTCATAGCAATAATCAGAGAAGAGAGAGTGGCCATGTTTAGAGAGTAAATCTGCAGCCTGGTTGCTTTCCCTAAAGCAATGAAAGACTGTAGAGTGATGAGTCTGCCAAAAACTATTTAAAAGTCTTCCACGCACATGATAATTGTCAAGAATGACAATTCTTTCCAATAGTGCTCACTGTGCACAAGTGATTTTGAGGCAGACCACGCTTCAGCATGAAGGATTCCAAGAGAAAACATGAATCCCGTACCAGCAGATATTGCCTTAATTTCAGCCATAAGTGAGGATCCTTTGATGCCAGGCTTAAAAGGAGAAAACAAGAGTGCCACTGTGATTCCTGATTATGCCAACAATAGCCAAATTTCCATTAACACAAGAGTCATCAACATGCGAGGCCATAATACCTCAAGGGCTGGAGGGCACGAGAACATCTTGATTAGGTCTACTAGCGGGTTTATCCAAGTTATACCATTGGCTCTCAAGGAGTCTACGTAAAAGATGAAGTCTACCGTGAGGTTTCTACGAGTTATACCAAGTGCTCTCAAGGAGTCCATGAGTTGGAAGTATTAATGAACAAACCGACCAACAAGTGACTCTTCGATAGTATTATTTCGAAACTACATATTTCCCTACAAATAGCAATCACAGGCACTCTACCCATAATCAAGCAGCTATTTGTTTTTGTCTCTTTGCTCGATTTCAACCTCGCCAATATTCATTAAAGTGAGAAGACCAAATTTATATAAAGAAGCTTCCAAAATGATGGAAGCTGAAAGAAATTCATTTCCTTAAAAGAGGAGAAAACAAGATATTAAAGAGTTAAGACAACAGAAAACAAGTGTAAAATCAAGTCCAATGATATGCACATAGTATCCTTTCAAGTGAGTGTTAGATCTGAAGGATCTTAAACATGATTAATCCAAAGAGATAAACATCATAAGTGCGGAAGCAATACCTGAATCCATGATTTGGATCTTGTGTGGATTGATGGATCTTCTAATCTTAGGGGTTCTTCTCTTCCTTAGATTTCTTTTTAGATGGGGTAAAAGAGATGATAATTCTTATGTTAATCCTAGATTAGGGACCATAACCCCATATATATAGGTGTTGCACTTTTACAATTTGGCCCTCATCAAATTGTAATTACAACTGGTATCGCACATTTAGCCCATAATTAATTTAAATACCCATTAACCCAACTTGATTGATCACTTTAGTGGGTTAGCTCGAGATAGCACTACACATTAATGTAACATATGTGCCCACAAATAGATTTAATTAGATTTAAATCTAACAATCTCCCACTTGGGCACCATATGTTTCCTTAAAATGTGTATAACCTTATGAGCTCAAAATTGCTATCACTAATAAGGGTATTTCCAAACAATCTCGTCCATCAACTATATCAATATAGGATCAAAGCGGTCGTCGTCACATTTATCGTGACTAAACCCATCAATGGTCACAAATACTAATATCAAATGACATAGATCAATCATGGATGTGCGGCATGAAAATTACATGCAATGTGATGCGTGCATGTCTATTTTCAACTGGTCCTACCTTAAACTTTAGTGAGGTCATCCTCAACCATAATGTAGCGAGTGTATAAACCGAATACTTTATTACGTCGAGAAAATAACCAAACATAAATTTATCGAAATTCTCATAAAGCAATAAAATCACAACTCCCACTAAAACATGATATCCTCAAATATTACAACACCCATATGAGCGTGTGCTCATGAAAGACCTTGGGTGGTAATCCTTTAGTAAGAGGATCGGCTATCATGGAGTTTGTCCCAATATGCTTTATGGATATCTGACCCTCTGTACCCTTTCTTTCACAACTAGGAACTTAATGTCAATATGTTTTGACTTAGTTGAGCTCTGTTGTTATTGGAATACATTACTGGCGATTTATTGTCACAAAATAACTTTAGTGGTCTTTCAATATTTTCGAATGTGATCCGGTGACAAAATTTCGCAACCATATTCCATGATTGGATGCCTCATAGCAAGCTACAAATTCTGCGCCATAGTGGAGGAAGCTACAAGTGTCGTTTGACACTTTTCCATGATATAGCTCCTCTGCTAACATATAAATGTAGCGATGTAGACTTTACGCTATCTTGGCATCCAACAAAATCGAATCGAGTACCCAATGACCTCCAACGATCGATTTCACGTATGTGAGCATATAATCTTTTGTTTTGAAGATACCGCATAACCCTTTTGATCGCTATCCAATGATCCATACCGGGGTTGCTTAAGTATCGCCTAACATACCAACAATGTGCATATATATCCGGTGTACATACGAACATACATTAGACTCCCTACGGTGAAGCATAGGGAATCTTACGCATTTCTGAATTTCAAGATTACTTTTAGGGCACTGATTGAGACTGTAATTTTCTTGTAGCGATCCGCGTCGCTTCGGTCACGGCCGCCCTCGTTTTGTTTTGTTTTGACAGGCCCCACGAGCCCCAATCTTTGACAGTTCCATTAGCATCAAAGGAAATCAACTTCTGAATCTGATAAGGGAATTGGGAGATGAGATCTCATAGCAATAATGCAGAGAAGACAGAGAGTGGCCATGTTTAGAGAGTAAATCTGCAGCCTGGTTGCTTTCCCTAAAGCAATGAAAGACTGTAGAGTGATGAGTCTGCCAAAAACTATATAAAAGTCTTCCACGCACATGATAATTGTCAAGAATGACAATTCTTTCCAATAGTGCTCACTGTGCACAAGTGATTTTGAGGCAGACCACGCTTCAGCATGAAGGATTCCAAGAGAAAACATGAATCCCGTACCAGCAGATATTGCCTTAATTTCAGCCATAAGTGAGGATCCTTTGCCAGCAGGGCCAGAAAAGGAGAAAACAAGAGTGCCACTGTGATTCCTGATTATGCCAACAATAGCCAAATTTCCATTAACACAAGAGTCATCAACATGCGAGGCCATAATACCTCAAGGGCTGGAGGGCCGCCGAGAACATACTGATTGCAGTCTACTAGCAGGGTTTATCCAAGTTATACCATTGGCTCTCAAGGAGTCTACGCCAAAAGATGAAGTCTACCAGCAGGGTTTCTACAGGTTATACCAAGTGCTCTCAAGGAGTCCATGAGTTGGAGAGTATTAATGAACACCGACCAGCCAACAAGTGACTCTTCGATAGTATTATTTCTGAAACTACATATTTCCCTACAAATAGCAATCACAGGCACTCTACCCATAATCAAGCAGCTATTTGTTTTTGTCTCTTTGCTCGATTTCAACCTCGCCAATATTCATTAAAGTGAGAAGACCAAATTTATATAAAGAAGCTTCCAAAATGATGGAAGCACAGAAAGAAATTCATTTCCTTAAAAGAGGAGAAAACAAGATATTAAAGAGTTAAGACAACAGAAAACAAGTGTAAAATCAAGTCCAATGATATGCACATAGTATCCTTTCAAGTGAGTGTTAGATCTGAAGGATCTTAAACATGATTAATCCAAAGAGATAAACATCATAAGTGCGGAAGCAATACCTGAATCCATGATTTGGATCTTGTGTGGATTGATGGATCTTCTAATCTTAGGGGTTCTTCTCTTCCTTAGATTTCTTTTTAGATGGGGGTAAAAGAGATGATAATTCTTATGTTAACCCTAGATTAGGGACCATAACCCCATATATATAGGTGTTGCACTTTTACAATTTGGCCCCTCATCAAATTGTAATTACAACCCGTATCGCACATTTAGCCCATAATTTATTTAAATACCCATTAACCCAACTTGATTGATCACTTTAGTGGGTTAGCCTGAGAGATAGCACTACACATTAATGTAACATATGTGCCCACAAATAGATTTAATTAGATTTAAATCTAACAATCTCCCACTTGGGCACCATATGTTTCCTTAAAATGTGTATAACCTTATGAGCTCAAAAATTGCTATCACTAATAAGGGTATTTCCAAACAATCTCGTCCATCAACTATATCAATATAGGATCAAAGCGTCGTCGTCACATTTATCGTGACTAAACCCATCAATGGTCACAAATACTAATACCAAATGACATAGATCAATCATGGATGTGCAAAGATGAAAATTACATGCAATGTGATCTGTGCATGTCTATTTTCAACTGGTCCTACCTTAAACTTTAGTGAGGTCATCCTCAACCATAATGTAGCAGAGTGTATAAACCGAATACTTTATTCTGATCAGAAAATAACCAAACATAAATTTATCTGAAATTCTCATAAAGCAATAAAATCACAACTCCCACTAAAACATGATATCCTCAAATATTACAACACCCATATGAGCAAGGTGCTCATGAAAGACCTTGGTGGTAATCCTTTAGTAAGAGGATCGGCTATCATGGAGTTTGTCCCAATATGCTTTATGGATATCGACCACTCAGACTTTCTTTCACAACTAGGAACTTAATGTCAATATGTTTTGACTTAGTTGAGCTCTGTTGTTATTGGAATACATTATCGCTGATTTATTGTCACAAAATAACTTTAGTGGTCTTTCAATATTTTCCGAATGTGCGCCCAAAGGACAAAATTTCGCAACCATATTCCATGATTGGATGCCTCATAGCAAGCTACAAATTCTGCTGCCATAGTGGAGGAAGCTACAAGTGTCTGTTTGACACTTTTCCATGATATAGCTCCTCCTGCTAACATATAAATGTAGCCTGATGTAGACTTTCTGCTATCTTGGCATCCAGCAAAATCAGAATCAGAGTACCCAATGACCTCCAACTGATCTGATTTCCTGTATGTGAGCATATAATCTTTTGTTTTCTGAAGATACCGCATAACCCTTTTGACTGCTATCCAATGATCCATACCAGGGTTGCTTAAGTATCTGCCTAACATACCAACAATGTACGCAATATCCGGACGCGTACATACCTGAGCATACATTAGACTCCCTACAGCTGAAGCATAGGGAATCTTCTGCATTTCCTGAATTTCAAGATTACTTTTAGGGCACTGATTGAGACTGAATTTATCTCCTTTAGCAACAGGGGTTTCACCTGGTCTGCAATCTTGCATGCCAAACCTTTTGAGTACTTTATCGATATAGCTCTTTTGAGATAATCCAAGTATACCTCGAGAACGATCTCGATGTATCTGGATTCCTAATATAAAAGAGGCGTCCCCAAGATCTTTCATCTCAAAATTCTTTGATAGAAATCTCTTGGTTTCGTGCAACAAGCCTATATCATTAGTGGCAAGCAAAATGTCATCCACATACGTAACTTAAAAATATACTTACTCCCACTGAATTTTTGATATACACAATCATCAACAATATTCATCTCAAAACCAAACGAGATAATTATTTGTTGAAACTTGTGGTACCATTGACGAGGAGCTTGCTTGAGTCCATAAATGGATTTCCTTAGTTTACAAACCATATTCTTTGGGTCTCCGACACAAAGTTTTCTCGTTGTACCATATAGATCATCTCATCAATGTCTCCATTGAGAAATGCGATCTTAACATCCATTTGATGTAACTCAAGATTGAAATGAGCAACAAGTGCCCAATGACCTCCAACCGATCTGATTTCCTCGATGTGAGCATATAATCTTTTGTTTTCTCAAGATACCGCGATAACCCTTTTGATCGCTATCCAATGATCCATACCGGGGTTGCTTAAGTATCGCCTAACATACCAACAATGTACGCAATATCCTGACGCAGACATACTGAAAGCATACATTAGACTCCCTACACCAAGCATAGGGAATCTTCGCATTTCACGAATTTCAAGATTACTTTTAGGGCACCGATTGAGACTGAATTTATCTCCTTTAGCAGGGGGTTTCACAGTGCGCAATCTTGCATGCCAAACCTTTTGAGTACTTTATCGATATAGCTCTTTTGAGATAATCCAAGTATACCTCGAGAACGATCTCGATGTATCCGGATTCCTAATATAAAGAGGCGCCCCAAGATCTTTCATCTCAAAATTCTTTGATAGAAATCTCTTGGTTTAGTGCAACAAGCCTATATCATTAGTGGCAAGCAAAATGTCATCCACATACGTAACTTAAAAATATACTTACTCCCACTGAATTTTTGATATACACAATCATCAACAATATTCATCTCAAAACCAAACGAGATAATTATTTGTTGAAACTTGTGGTACCATTGACGAGGAGCTTGCTTGAGTCCATAAATGGATTTCCTTAGTTTACAAACCATATTCTTTGGGTCTCCGACACAAAGTTTTCTCGTTGTACCATATAGATCATCTCATCAATGTCTCCATTGAGAAATGCGATCTTAACATCCATTTGATGTAACTCAAGATTGAAATGAGCAACAAGTGCCATGATAGTCCCGAAGAGTCTTTCGATGAAACCGAGAGAAAGTCTCTCAGATAGTCAATGCCTTCCTTCCGAGTATAGCCTTTAGCTACAAGGCGTGCTTTATACTTTTCCACATTACCATTTGCATCCGGCTTGGTTTTAAATATCCATTTACAACCAATTAGTTTTGCACCTTCGGCAATGGAACAAGTTCCCAAACCTTATTGTCTTGCATAGACTTGTACTCCTCATTCATGGCATCAATCCACTTTTGAGAGTTAGAACTTTTCATGGCCTGAAGGAAGTTGATTGGATCATCTTCCATCATTCCATTACTTTCCTCATGTTCTTGAAGAAATACAATATAATCATCCTAATAGCATTTCTCCTTTCTCTCGTGGATCTCCTTAATGGCACCGGTTCTTGAGGTTGTTGAGTTTGTTCTTCGAACAGGAGTTGTTCAATATTGCCTTCTTGAGGTTCAATTCATTTCTTGAACAATAATGTATAGGTACTTGAATATTGTCGAAATGACTGTATGGATTGGATTTAAAGCCAATTCCTCCTCAAAGGCAATGTCTCTAACCTTATTTCTCCCCCCAAACTCAACATCCTCAAAGAATGTTGTTGTTCCCGTCTCAAAAATATTCCTGAGTGTGGGATCATAAAACTTATAGCCCCTGGATTGTTCAGAATACCCAATAAAGTAGCTGCTAACTGTTTTGGAGTCCAATTTCTTTTCATTTGGCCTATAAGGCCTTGCCTCACCGGACATCCCCAAATATGTAAGTGCTTTTAGTGGGCTTCGACCAGTCCAAAGCTCATAAGGTGTTTTAGCAACCGCTTTACTTGGTACTCTGTTAAGAATGTAAGGCTGCGGTCTTTAGTGCTTCTCCCAGTGACTCGGTAAAGAAGAATGAGCAATCATACTTCTTACCATATCCTTAAGAGTCCTGTTTCGTCTTTCAGCTACACCATTCATGCTAGGTGATCCTGGCATGGTGTACTGTGGGACGATACCGAATTCCTCTAGGTATCTAGCAAATGGTCCTGGACGTTGTTCACCTGAACCATCATATCTGCCGTAGTACTCACCACCACGATCGATCTAACGGTTTTAATCTTTTATTGAGTTGGTTCTCAACTTCACCTTAAAAGCTTTGAATCGTCCGAGACTCGATTTTTCTTTAATGAGATATAGGTACCCATAACGTGAGTAATCGTCTATGAATGATATAAAATATTGTTGACCATTCGAATCCGGTAGGGAATGGCCCACAAATATCTGTATGTATCAATTCTAAGGCGTCAAGATGTTGGAACCTAATCTCTTAACTTTAGTCTGTTTTCCCTTGATACAGTCAATGCATACATCAAAGTCTGTAAAATCAAGGGAATCCAAAATACCATCAGACACAAGACGCTCAACTCTACCTTTTGAGATATGACCCAAGCGCTTGTGCCATAATGATCTTGAATTTTCCTTATTTAATTTACGCTTAGTACCACGTGATTCCACATTCGGGGTTTCATTATAAGAAGCAACGTATCAAGCAAATATAGGTTATCAAAGTACTCAAGAAACCAGTTCCACAATATTTGAATTTAAAGATAAGCTAGCCCGGTTATTTCCAAATGAACAATAATAACCCGATTTGTCCAATAAAGGAATAGAAACCAAATTCGTCTAAAAGGCGGGACTACAAAAGTATCTTTCAAATCCAAATAGGAACCAGTTCTAACAATAACCTAAAGTGCCCAATTGCTTCCACATCTACCGATTGTCCATCGCCCACAAAGATGTGTCTTTCACCATCACTTGGCTTTCGGTAGCTCGAGGCAACCACATAGAAACACTTATGTGAGTAGTAGAAGCCGAATCTAACCACCAAGTGTTTCTAGATGCGAGACTAAATTAACCTCGAGCGGACCAAAGTAAGGCGTACCCTTTTGACACGCCAGCGTGATATTTGGTACAATCCTTCTTTACGTGTCCGGTTGTTACAAAAGAAACAACCACGATCATCCTTATGTTGTTTCTTACGGCTGGACCCTAGCGACTTCTTTATCATCCTTTCTTTTCTTGCCCTTATCCTTAGGGGCATAAGCCAAATGAGCACTTTCGGTCTTATCTTGCTTCAATCTGTCTTCTTCTTGCACACGGTATGAAATGAGCTCATTCGAGTCCATTTCTCCTTTTGACAGCTATAACTGACCTTAAATTGATTAAATTGTGCGGGAAGAGCGAAGCCGGATGCACTAGTAACTTCGTCACAAAGATCGAGTTTTAGTGCCTTAAGTTTTGAAGCAATATGAGACATTTCCATAATGTACTCGGGATATTTCCTTTGCCCTTATACTTCATTGAAATCAAGCGAGCTAAGCGTGCTTGTTTCTACCTATCGCTTTTAGCAAAACGCTTCTCAATTCGGCAAGGAAATTTTTGGCTTTAGTAATCCCTTCGGATTACGTGCCCTAAAGGCTTCGAATGCAGCGCTTGATGATCATGAGACTCATGCGATTTGAGCGCTCCACCTCTCATACTCCTTCTTTGCATCGAGTGCTTTCCGCGATGAGAGGTTGGGGTTGTTCGATTCTTAATGCAAGGTCTAGATCCATGCGACCAAGAACAATTAAAATGTTCTCTTTCCAAACCTTGAAATTTGTCCCATTTAGCATGGGAATTGAGTTGATGTTAGCGAGAATTGATGCGTGGATGCATTAGTGAATTAAACAAAAGATTTCACATTAATAAGCGTAATTAGTAATCAATAAAATTCAAATAATGACATATCCCCATCCAAGATATCTTGTACAACATTAATATCAAGTCTTTGGACGGTAATATTAGCGCAAGTGATATCTTGTTGCAATGATCAAACATCGACAATAACACATGTCAAACAACAAACCCATCTTTGGATTGATTTGTTATCCACATGTAAACCTTATAATTGTCGCGTTTATCATCGAATCATTATCTGATCTAAATAAATATTAATCTTCCTTTGGGCGATTAAATATCTACTCGGAAAAAGTATACACACAACCATCTAACATCCTTCATGAAACCAGTTCCACAATATTTGAATTTAAAGATAAGCTAGCCTGGTTATTTCCAAATGAACAATAATAACGATTTGTCCAATAAAGGAATAGAAACCAAATTCGTCTAAAAGCGGGACTACAAAAGTATCTTTCAAATCCAAATAGGAACCAGTTCTAACAATAACCTAAAGTGCCCAATTGCTTCCACATCTACCGATTGTCCATCGCCCACAAAGATGTGTCTTTCACCATCACTTGGCTTTCGGTAGCTCGAGGCAACCGCATAGAAACACTTATGTGAGTAGTAGAAGCCGAATCTAACCACCAAGTGTTTCTAGATGCGAGACTAAATTAACCTCGAGCGGACCAAAGTAAGGCGTACCCTTTTGACACGCCGGTGATATTTGGTACAATCCTTCTTTACGTGTCCGGTTGTTACAAAGAAACAACCGATCATCCTTATGTTGTTTCTTACGGCTGGACCCTAGCGACTTCTTTATCATCCTTTCTTTTCTTGCCCTTATCCTTAGGGGCATAAGCCAAATGAGCACTTTCGGTCTTATCTTGCTTCAATCTGTCTTCTTCTTGCACCACGTATGAAATGAGCTCATTGAGTCCATTTCTCCTTTTGACAGCTTATAACCGACCTTAAATTGATTAAATTGTGCGGAAGAGACAAGAGAACGAATGCACTAGTAACTTCGTCACAAAGATCGAGTTTTAGTGCCTTAAGTTTTGAAGCAATATGAGACATTTCCATAATGTACTCCGGATATTTCCTTTGCCCTTATACTTCATTGAAATCAAGCGAGCTAAAAGCGTGCTTGTTTCTACCTATATCGTTTTAGCAAAGCGCTTCTCAATTCGGCAAGGAAATTTTTGGCTTTAGTAATCCCGGATTACGTGCCCTAAAGGCTTCGAATGCAGCGCTTGATGATCATGAGACTCATGCGATTTGAGCGCTCCACCTCTCATACTCCTTCTTTGCATCGAGTGCTTTCGCGATGAGAGGTTGGGGTTGTTCGATTCTTAATGCAAGGTCTAGATCCATGCGACCAAGAACAATTAAAATGTTCTCTTTCAAACCTTGAAATTTGTCCCATTTAGCATGGGAATTGAGTTGATGTTAGCGAGAAATTGATGCGGCGGATGCATTAGCTGAATTAAACAAAAGATTTCACATTAATAACTGTAATTAGTAATCAATAAAATTTAAATAATGACATATCCCCATCCAAGATATCTTGTACAACATTAATATCAAGTCTTTGGACGGTAATATTAACCAAGTGATATCTTGTTGCAATGATCAAACATCGACAATAACACATGTCAAACAACAAACCCATCTTTGGATTGATTTGTTATCCACATGTAAACCTTATAATTGTCGCGTTTATCATCGCGAATCATATCTGATCTAAATAAATATTAATCTTCCTTTGGGCGATTAAATATCTACTCGGAAAAAGTATACACACAACCATCTAACATCCTTCATGAACAATCTACACAAGAGAGGTTACTTTGGCAACATCTTGCTTCAATTAATCATTTAGAATGAGAGACCAACTTAATTCCTTAGTGTCATAATACTTGAATGAAATAATTGATTAACGAAATTTAATTGAGTTGAACTGCGAGGTTCGACTTGAGTTCGAACGGCGATGTTCGACTTGAGTTCGAACGGCGATGTTCGACTTGAGTTCGAGCGGCGAGTTCGACTTGAGTTCGAACGGCGATGTTCGACTTGAGTTCGAACGGCGAGTTCGACTTGAGTTCGAACGGCGAGGTTCGACTTGGCGAGGTTCGACTTGAGTTCGAGCGGCGAGGTTCGACTTGAGTTCGAACGGCGAGGTTCGACTTGAGTTCGAACGGCGAGGTTCGACTTGAGTTCGAACGGCGAGGTTCGACTTGAGTTCGAATGGCGAGTTCGACTTGAGTTCGAACGGCGAGGTTCGACTTGAGTTCGAACGGCGAGGTTCGACTTGAGTTCGAACGGCGAGGTTCGACTTGGCGAGGTTCGACTTGAGTTCGAACGGCGAGGTTCGACTTGAGTTCGAATGGCGAGTTCGACTTGAGTTCGAACGGCGAGGTTCGACTTGAGTTCGAACGGCGAGGTTCGACTTGAGTTCGAACGGCGATGTTCGACTTGAGTTCGAACGGCGATGTTCGACTTGAGTTCGAACGGCGATGTTCGACTTGAGTTCGAACGGCGAGGTTCGACTTGAGTTCGAACGGCGAGGTTCGACTTGAGTTCGAACGGCGAGGTTCGACTTGAGTTCGAACGGCGAGGTTCGACTTGAGTTCGAACGGCGAGGTTCGACTTGAGTTCGAACGGCGAGGTTCGACTTGAGTTCGAACGGCGAGGTTCGACTTGAGTTCGAACGGCGAGGTTCGACTTGAGTTCGAACGGCGAGGTTCGACTTGAGTTCGAACGGCGAGGTTCGACTTGAGTTCGAACGGCGAGGTTCGACTTGAGTTCGAACGGCGATGTTCGACTTGAGTTCGAACGGCGAGGTTCGACTTGGCGAGGTTCGACTTGAGTTCGAACGGCGAGGTTCGACTTGGCGAGGTTCGACTTGAGTTCGAACGGCGATGTTCGACTTGAGTTCGAACGGCGATGTTCGACTTGAGTTCGAACGGCGATGTTCGACTTGAGTTCGAACGGCGATGTTCGACTTGAGTTCGAACGGCGATGTTCGACTTGAGTTCGAACGGCGATGTTCGACTTGAGTTCGAACGGCGATGTTCGACTTGAGTTCGAACGGCGATGTTCGACTTGAGTTCGAACGGCGATGTTCGACTTGAGTTCGAACGGCGATGTTCGACTTGAGTTCGAACGGCGAGGTTCGACTTGAGTTCGAACGGCGATGTTCGACTTGAGTTCGAACGGCGATGTTCGACTTGAGTTCGAACGGCGATGTTCGACTTGAGTTCGAACGGCGATGTTCGACTTGAGTTCGAACGGCGAGGTTCGACTTGAGTTCGAACGGCGAGGTTCGACTTGAGTTCGAACGGCGAGGTTCGACTTGAGTTCGAACGGCGAGGTTCGACTTGAGTTCGAACGGCGATGTTCGACTTGAGTTCGAACGGCGATGTTCGACTTGAGTTCGAACGGCGAGGTTCGACTTGGCGAGGTTCGACTTGAGTTCGAACGGCGATGTTCGACTTGAGTTCGAACGGCGATGTTCGACTTGAGTTCGAACGGCGATGTTCGACTTGAGTTCGAACGGCGATGTTCGACTTGAGTTCGAACGGCGAGGTTCGACTTGGCGAGGTTCGACTTGGCGAGGTTCGACTTGGCGAGGTTCGACTTGGCGAGGTTCGACTTGGCGAGGTTCGACTTGAGTTCGAACGGCGATGTTCGACTTGAGTTCGAACGGCGAGGTTCGACTTGGCGAGGTTCGACTTGAGTTCGAACGGCGATGTTCGACTTGAGTTCGAACGGCGAGGTTCGACTTGGCGAGGTTCGACTTGGCGAGGTTCGACTTGAGTTCGAACGGCGAGGTTCGACTTGAGTTCGAACGGCGATGTTCGACTTGAGTTCGAACGGCGATGTTCGACTTGAGTTCGAACGGCGATGTTCGACTTGAGTTCGAACGGCGAGGTTCGACTTGGCGAGGTTCGACTTGAGTTCGAACGGCGATGTTCGACTTGAGTTCGAACGGCGAGGTTCGACTTGAGTTCGAACGGCGAGGTTCGACTTGAGTTCGAACGGCGATGTTCGACTTGAGTTCGAACGGCGAGGTTCGACTTGAGTTCGAACGGCGATGTTCGACTTGAGTTCGAACGGCGATGTTCGACTTGAGTTCGAACGGCGAGGTTCGACTTGAGTTCGAACGGCGAGGTTCGACTTGGCGAGGTTCGACTTGGCGAGGTTCGACTTGAGTTCGAACGGCGAGGTTCGACTTGAGTTCGAACGGCGAGGTTCGACTTGAGTTCGAACGGCGATGTTCGACTTGAGTTCGAACGGCGATGTTCGACTTGAGTTCGAACGGCGATGTTCGACTTGAGTTCGAACGGCGATGTTCGACTTGAGTTCGAACGGCGATGTTCGACTTGAGTTCGAACGGCGATGTTCGACTTGAGTTCGAACGGCGAGGTTCGACTTGAGTTCGAACGGCGATGTTCGACTTGAGTTCGAACGGCGATGTTCGACTTGAGTTCGAACGGCGAGGTTCGACTTGGCGAGGTTCGACTTGGCGAGGTTCGACTTGGCGAGGTTCGACTTGAGTTCGAACGGCGATGTTCGACTTGAGTTCGAACGGCGATGTTCGACTTGAGTTCGAACGGCGATGTTCGACTTGAGTTCGAACGGCGATGTTCGACTTGAGTTCGAACGGCGAGGTTCGACTTGAGTTCGAACGGCGATGTTCGACTTGAGTTCGAACGGCGAGGTTCGACTTGAGTTCGAACGGCGAGGTTCGACTTGAGTTCGAACGGCGATGTTCGACTTGAGTTCGAACGGCGAGGTTCGACTTGAGTTCGAACGGCGAGGTTCGACTTGAGTTCGAACGGCGATGTTCGACTTGAGTTCGAACGGCGAGGTTCGACTTGAGTTCGAACGGCGATGTTCGACTTGAGTTCGAACGGCGATGTTCGACTTGAGTTCGAACGGCGAGGTTCGACTTGAGTTCGAACGGCGATGTTCGACTTGAGTTCGAACGGCGAGGTTCGACTTGAGTTCGAACGGCGATGTTCGACTTGAGTTCGAACGGCGATGTTCGACTTGAGTTCGAACGGCGATGTTCGACTTGAGTTCGAACGGCGATGTTCGACTTGAGTTCGAACGGCGAGGTTCGACTTGAGTTCGAACGGCGAGGTTCGACTTGGCGAGGTTCGACTTGGCGAGGTATATATAGGTGTTGCACTTTTACAATTTGGCCCCTCATCAAATTGTAATTACAACCCAGTATCTGCACATTTAGCCCATAATTAATTTAAATACCCATTAACCCAACTTGATTGATCACTTTAGTGAGTTAGCGCGAGATAGCACTACACATTAATGTAACATATGTGCCCACAAATAGATTTAATTAGATTTAAATCTAACAGTGAGAGCTTTCAGTAAAAGTGTATAGAAATATCATCTGGTTGAGTTACATTCCCATATGTAAGATTTATTTCAAAACATCATCTGTTATCACTTATCAGGACCTTTACCTTCGAAGACGCTCTGTGGTAGGCAAGCAAGTCCTTGTTGATCACATTACTATATCGAGAAGGTTGAAGTATACCATTGATATTAATTGTCTGCGATGTAATTGCTTCCTCAAGAAAAAACTTCACAAGTTGAAACTCAACCAAAAGAATTGACTGATAGCAATATCCTTCAAAATAGCAAAACTGTAAAGCATCTACCAATTTTCCAAGCGACATCGTAATCTCCTAATGCGTCCAATTGGCAATGGCAAGACTAAGGATATTTGAACTGGTCCATTAGTATGATATAAATGACAGTGAACTGGTCCATTAGTATGATATAAATGACAGACGAAGGATTCAAGTTTTGGCGCCCACATGTGAACTGGTCCATTAGTATGATATAAATGCAAGGATTTTAGATTCGGTGCAGATATAAGTTTCTCCAGCAGTTTACTAGAACAATTCACAAACTGTAGATCCAAGAATCTGAAACTTTCCAGATTGATCGAACGATGCATGTTCTTCTCTAGAAGAGGGTGCTACGATATTCAAAGTTTAAGCGTGGGAAGATTTCTTGCACGCCGCATTGCTTCGCATAGTGCAACCATGCAGAGATTCCCACGGATCTTGAGAGTTTTGTCGACGAATTTGATGAGGACCGGTGAACCGAAATCGATGGAGGTGGTGTTGGTGGTTGCACTATTTTTTTTTATTTTATTAAGAGAAAAGGGTTATTTGAATTGAGGGCAGCTTTCGGGATAATTTGAGAAGAACCCTTACATTAATTGCTGCAATCAAAAACGAATCCATGATTTGGATCTTGTGTGGATTGATGGATCTTCTAATCTTAGGGGTTCTTCTCTTCCTTAGATCTCTTTTTAGATGGGGGTAAAAGAGATGAGAATTCTTATGTTAACCCTAGATTAGGGACCATAACCCCATATATATAGGTGTTGCACTTTTACAATTTGGCCCCTCATCAAATTGTAATTACAACCTGGTATCTGCACATTTAGCCCATAATTAATTTAAATACCCATTAACCCAACTTGATTGATCACTTTAGTGAGTTAGCCTGAGAGATAGCACTACACATTAATGTAACATATGTGCCCACAAATAGATTTAATTAGATTTAAATCTAACAGTGAGAGCTTTCAGTAAAAGTGTATAGAAATATCATCTGGTTGAGTTACATTCCCATATGTAAGATTTATTTCAAAACATCATCTGTTATCACTTATCAGGACCTTTACCTTCGAAGACGCTCTGTGGTAGGCAAGCAAGTCCTTGTTGATCACATTACTATATCGAGAAGGTTGAAGTATACCATTGATATTAATTGTCTGCGATGTAATTGCTTCCTCAAGAAAAAACTTCACAAGTTGAAACTCAACCAAAAGAATTGACTGATAGCAATATCCTTCAAAATAGCAAAACTGTAAAGCATCTACCAATTTTCCAAGCGACATCGTAATCTCCTAATGCGTCCAATTGGCAATGGCAAGACTAAGGATATTTGAACTGGTCCATTAGTATGATATAAATGACAGTGAACTGGTCCATTAGTATGATATAAATGACAGACAAAGGATTCAAGTTTTGGCGCCCATATGTGAACTGGTCCATTAGTATGATATAAATGCAAGGATTTCAGATTCGGTGCAGATATAAGTTTCTCAAGCAGTTTACTAGAACAATTCACAAACTGTAGATCCAAGAATCTGAAACTTTCCAGATTGATCGAATGATGCATGTTCTTCTCTAGAAGAGGGTGCTACGATATTCAAAGTTTAAGCGTGGGAAGATTTCTTGCACGCCGCATTGCTTCGCATAGTGCAACCATGCAGAGATTCCCACGGATCTTGAGAGTTTTGTCCACGAATTTGATGAGGACCGGTGAACCGAAATCGATGGAAGTGGTGTTGGTGGTTGCACTATTTTTTTTTTTTTTTTTTATATTAAGAGAAAAGGGTTATTTGAATTGAGGGCAGCTTTCGGGATAATTTGAGAAGAACCCTTACATTAATTGCTGCAATCAAAAAACGTCCCCCAATTTTGTCGTAGTAATTCATCGATGATGCATTGGAGAGAGTCAGAGTTCGGGGGCTTCTTCAGAGACCGGAGCGGAGAAGCATGGCTTCGCAATTATGTATTCCGTCTTTTTTGTTAAGAGGACATTTAATTGTTTTTTAAATTAACAATTTACTGCCTTCTTTTAAAGAAGTTAAAATGTTGGAATGATATCGTTAAGTATTAGGATATTTATTAAAACGTATAGTTATAAATGCACTTGAATGCAGTTTGATTCTAAATATTTAGCAAATAGTTCGTTATTTGTTTGAGGAATTACTCAGTTAAATTCGATTCGGTAGGTCATCTAGCACTAAACAAATAATTTTAATATATAAACTAATAAACAAATAGTGCTTAACCATATTGATATTCAATTCGTTTGCTTATCGAATGTTCGTTTAAGATTTGATTAGTTATAATTTGTATTATTAGCATGTGATGCTATATTTTAAACCCACTTACAATTTCTACTTTATTAAGTTCTATACATGCAGTATCATCGGAAAAAACCCTTAACTTGGATAATTATTGAATAACCCTCATAACTATGAAAATATCGGAAAGCCCCTTAAGTTTAGGGGTTATTAGAAAACTCCTTTAACTTACCAAAGTTTGAGGGGTTTCTAATAAATTCTTAAAGTGAAAGGGGTTTTCTAATGATCCCTAAACTTATAGGGAATTTTCTAGTATTTTAAAAGTTATTGTGAGTTATTTGGTAAGCAGCCAAAGTTAAGGGGTTTTCTGATATTTAACATTCCATATACTAACTTTTGACTTTCAAGAGTTTTAATTTAATTTTATTACAAAATATTCAAATAAAGTATATAGGCATCATCGTGATTATAAAGAAACTTATCTTTAATTATAAACTTTAATATTATTCGAAAAGCAGATTACAAGTTTTCCACAGTTTAGGTTTGAATCATTCGGTAAAAACGCAAATTGGATTTAAAAAATTAGAGCATAAAGAGAAGGTCGACTAGATCACTGACAAATGTAGTAAAAGTCAAAGGCGACCACGACCCGATCGTAGAGGCGGAAGAAGAAGAGAAGTAGAGCTCTCAAAACCCTAGAAATCTCTCTCTCTCTCTCTCTCTCTCTCTCTCTCTCTTCGATCCTCTCTCCCAAATTGAGCCCCTAAAAATTTCACCATGATTCTCGAATCGAACCCTTCGAAGGATCCCGAGCCCCTTGAATCCGATCCCAACTCCAATTCCAGTCCCCAAAGCTCAAACCCTAACCCTAACGACCCAGATCTCGAAGCCTCCAAGAGTCCTCCCAAGATCTCACAGCCTCAGGAGCTCACTCTCAGCTACCTCTGCGAAAACCCTAAGCTAGGGTTTCAAGACAAAGATGAAAGCCCAAACAGCGATGAAAAGCCCAAATCAAAGGGCAAAGAGATCGTCGCCTCCTCGAGCTCTCCGCCTCCAGTTGAGCGCGATTTCCTCCAGCTGAAGCGGGAGAATCCTGAAGGGGCCGAGCCCGATGGCCGAGAAAAGAAGGTAAAGGTCGAAACTTTGAGCCTCTCTCTAGCTCCCCCAAATCTCTCCCTGTCGCTGAATACTTCGACTCCACTGCCGGCGTCGGTCCCTGCTGCTCCTGCGGCTAGTGCGAGAACTGCGAATTCGGAGGATTTTGCTCTTTCGCTTTCTTACTCCCAATCTGTGCCATTTTCTCATAACCCTAGCTGTTCTTTAACACGGTGCTCCACCGAGAACTATACCATGTCAAAGGAAAATGATCAGATGTGGTATGCTGGTGAAGGGACTAATGGGTCAGTTCATAGTAGATTTAGGCCAGTGGGGGATGGAGATACTATAACCTTTGCTAACCCAAACAATGAATTGAATGCAAATGGTGGCAATAAGATCATTAACAATAATGGGCGTGATAATTTCTATAGAACAAATAGTTCGGATAATATCTCGTTGTTTCCATCTGAATTGCCTGCGAGAATGGGGAAGGCTCCAAGTGCGGAGAGCGGAAGGCCTAGGAGTTCTATGCTTACAAGGCCAGACCGGGTCTTGAAAGAGATAGTGTCAGAATCGGTTCTGTTCATGGCTCAACTACTCCAAGAATTTCATCGGGATTCATTGGAGGGGTTGAAGGATTGTTTGAGGAGTGTTATGGAAACGGCAGAGAAGAAAGATGAGTTTGTTGGACTCCAGAAACGGCTGGAGAGGAGGTCCGATCTCACAGTGGAAACCTTATCCAGAGCGAACAAGGTGCAGCTTGAGATATTGGTTGCAGTAAAGACAGGAATAGTTGGTTTCCTTACTGTGAAGAACCGGGTCCCTAACAGTGAGTTGATTGAGATTTTCATGATGACAAGGTGTAGGAACTTGAGGTGCAAGAGTTTACTTCCTGTTGATGACTGTGACTGCAAGATTTGCACTTCTCAGAAGGGATTTTGTAGTGCATGCATGTGCCCCATATGTTTAAAGTTTGATTGTGCTTCGAACACTTGCAGTTGGGTTGGATGTGATGTTTGCTCTCATTGGTGTCATGCTCTTTGTGGGCTTGAGAAGAATATAATTAGGCCTGGGCTGAACCAGAAAATAGGTAATGGGATGACAGAGATGCAATTCATGTGCCCTGGATGCACTCATGCTTCGGAGATGTTTGGATTTGTGAAGGAAGTGTTTACTTGTTGTGCAAAGGATTGGGGCCTTGAGACATTGATGAAGGAGTTGGACTGTGTCAGAATGATCTTTCATGTGAGTGAGGATTTTGAAGGGAAAGAGCTGGAGAAGATGGCACAGGAGATGCTCACCAAGCTTAGCAAGAAGCAAGTTTCTCCAGCCGATGCTTGCAGTGCCATGCTGCAGTTCTTCAAGTGTGAGTCCCTAAACTGGTCTTTGCATTTGTTTCAAATGACAGCTCAATTAACGTATATACTAGGATGCAATACTCCATCACAAGACTTTGAGGGATATTTGTTCCCTGAATTAAACATTATAGTACATGTCTTTGCTTATTAGTTTTGATTTTGACAGTGGTATGGCTCTTTTTATATTATATTTGTTGATAAACATATTGCATGTCTCTTTTTCTTCTTTGAAATAGTTAATTTATATTTCTCCATATTGCTTTGTGGGCCTTTCTTTATGATTCTTCACATTTACTGCCTTTTTGTTTCTTATTTACATGGAAAAATCATTATTAATGGCACAAGAATATGTTATAAGTTTGATACAATTATGTTTTTCTTTGTTGCCTGACAGCCTTGGCAGAAGCTTCCCACCGTCGTCTATACTTGTGTAAACTATTTATATTCTATATTTTAGGTACTCTGGAGCTTGAATCCATGTGTTTATTTGTATGATCAGACTTCAGTTAATTAAGTAGTCTTCATTTTGTTACTGAAGAAAAGAGAAACATGAAAAGGTCTCAAAAGCATTTAAATGTGAATGGGCATGCCTCCAAACGAGTGTATGTACATATCCTACACTCTGCAACTGTATCAAATACCGACACTTTCTTGGTGAAAAGAAAAACATGAAAAAAGGTGTCAAAACCTGTAATTTGAGTATGGGTTTTTCCTAGAAACCACCTTCAAACAGGGTAATTCTATAGGAACCACCTTTAAATTTCAATTCATGCACAAACCATTTTTAAAGTGGGTTTGTGTTGCAATCTACCACCTCTCAATCAAATTTTTTACTAAAAACCAAAAAACTCTTAAAAAACTCACATTCAAGACACATAACTCATTTTGCTAATGTTTAGATCTGGTCAAGATACAAGTCATGTATCTTGAATGTGAATTTTTTTAACATTGTGTTTAATTTTTTAGTGAAATTTTGAGTGGGAGGTGGTTTATGTTTAAATTGAAATTCAAAGGTGGTTCATGTAGAATTACCCTATTTTTAAGGGAGTTTCTATGAAAACCCGCTTTGAGTAAAGAAGTGTATAGGACGTGTCAGATAGATGTCCAAGAATTGTATCTACATGTCGAAAGAAGTGCTGGTGTCTGATACGGATACAGTGTCGGGCACATATATGTCTTCATGATAGAAGTACCCATGCTACATCGATGGGACCAACCTGAGTGTTAAGTACTGATTTGAAACAGTATAAAGGTTGAGTCCAAGGCCAAATTGTGGACACATATCAGCTGAGTGCAGAAATTGTACTGGCTATAAGTTTATCTCTTGCACGAGACGTCATATTTACTTTCTCTTCTATGTACAAGTTATACCTAATTTCATTAGGTATCTCTTTATGGGCATAATCTTGCTTATAGCCGACATTTGCATAGCCTTATACCATTTCTGAAGGGTATCGTTCAAATGCCTTGTATATCGGTACTACATCTTTCCAATTTGAAATTATTATCCATCCATCTCCTGATTAGCCCTTTACCTTTCTAACTTATACTGAATCTTCTTTCCCTCAGTATAATTCTCACTGTAAATCCTCTTAGGTGCTGAAAATTGATGGATGAAATTACACCTACATCATCTCTAACTTTTTAGCTTGTCATTCTTGTCTTACCACTTCTGTTGTGAAACATGCATCGTTGACAACATGAAGTTCTTCACGGACACATGGGCATGGTTGGAGAACCCATTTCTTATATAAGGTGAAAAGAATGACCATGATGATAAAGGATACTCCATATGCCTTGGATAACGTAGTCAACTATTTTCTGTTACTTGAATATCAACAGTCACACATGAGAATTCTCATATTGTTTGGTGCTTATTCCACAAAGGGAAATGCCATCTTAAAGATGACGGAAAGATTCTTGAGAGCAAGAGTCTTATATCTTTCATTTGGTTTCCAGTACTACACAGTAATCAGTTGTGTTTGGGAGTCTGTGTATTGGTGAACTCTATAAAAAGTTTTATGAATCATTTCTAATTGTTCATTACCTTTATCTTTGCAGATGGCAGTTCAGATCTCTCTGTCACGGGCAGCTCCTCCAAGAACATACTCTCAGCCCAACCAAGTCCCCTCATGGACACTCTACCTCTTGCTCCTCAACCAGTCTCAATCCTGCCTCCAAAACCTGCATTCAACCTAACAAAACCCACCACATCCATCATCGAAACCCAAATCGATGCACTCAAACCCCACAGGAACCCAGATCCAAAACCAAAGCCGACCCCTCTTGCCATGGAATCACACTTTGTCCTGCCACCTCCAAAAGAGGATGATGCGGGATTCCAAAGCTTGGAGAGTCTTGTAAGATTCAAAGAGGAGGAAGCCAAGCTCTTCCAGAGGCTCGCTGATGATGCTCGTAAAGAAGTTGAGGGCTATCGTAGAATTGCTAAAGCCAAGGCAGAGAAGCTTGAGGAGGAGTACGCTGCCAAGCTTGCCAAGCTTTGCCTTCAAGAGGCTGAGGAGAGGCGGAGGAAGAAACTTGAGGAGCTCAAGTTCCTTGAGAACTCGCATTGTGACTACCAAAACATGAAAGTGAGAATGCAAGCAGAGATTGCAAGCTTGCTTCAGAGGATGGAGGCTACCAAGAAGCAGTGGGCATGACTTGTATCATTGCGTTAAGAAGTGGTTTGTAATCTTGATTGTATATTTAGTTTTTTAGATCAAGGTTGAATATGAAGTTTGAACTGAGCTGACTTCAATTGCTGTTGTATGTTCTTCAGACAATTTGCTGTAACAATCTTTATCCATGATACATGTTCGTGACTTAGGATATGTAGGCCTCCAGTAAATTGGCATGAAGGATTGAGGCTCTTCTTTGTTGTTGTGATCATTATGTATACTTTTCAAATATGAAAGGAAGTTGCTTGCAAAAATCAAGCTAAAGATTGTTTTGAAGATCAAGGTTGGAACTTTAACTGAGCTACGTGAGGTATTACTTTTGCAAGCTTTTAAGTACCTTTCTTAGATATTATAACTACGAATGCTCATGGGGAATTTGTTCCTGGAACTAGACTGTATGGTTTATGCTAGCAAGTTTCAATGGATATAAGCCACAGAGCTCTCCATTTGTTTATTGTTTCACAAATGTTCCTGACAACAAGAAATGTTGCTGGATAATGAGTGGATATTTCAAATTATAACTCCTATACGATCTGCGTATATAAATGTTGCTGGATGATGAGTGTATATTTCAAATTAAAACGTTTATGTATGTCCATACACAGATGTTGCCAGATAATGAGTAGGTGCTTCAAATTATAACTTCTCCCCTCATCATTTAGGCTAGATAATGAGTAGGTGCTTCAAATTATAACTTCTCCGCTCATCATTTAGGCCATGACTTCTACCATTGATGCTTATAGGTATTCCGTGAATCTGTTTTCTATTTGCCACCTGTTTTCCTAGATGATTGTTATATTATTGCTCTGATTGCGTCTTAGAGAGAAGGCAAACATCATAAGTATTACTAAGAACGAAAAAGGGAATGTATACAAGTAACGAAAAAGGAAATGTGTACAAGGAACGCCGTGGTTTTTGTGTGTGCGAGTGTGCAGGTAGTTTTGTCACAGCATGGAATTCATAGGATCGAATTCATATATTTGCTATAGCATGTCGTTTTCTTGAGTCGGGAGACTTAACCTACGATTTTGTCAACTGAAGGCTGAAAGAGCGTGAGATACTATAACAAAGTTGTACAACTCAACAGAAACAGATGTAGATGTGTTCCAAGGAAATCTCTCGGCAACTACATGCACATCCAGACGATTTATTCTCCAAAGCAAATAACTAATATATTCGATGATAATATTGATGGAAAGCAGCATATCTGCATTTAACAATAGAAAATACATACAATAGTAACATTAGTTCAGACATCAACTGAGAACAAAGAATAAAACACCTTCAGGGTATGAATAAATGCATTGATATCTTATTTTTCTAAACAGAATAAAGTATCCATTATACATACACAGTAGAAACCAAAATCTTTATGTGTCAAAACAAATTACAAGATACAACTGATATCATACAAAATGTAGGAGTGCTTTCACTGGGGAACTGGACTGAGAGGAACAGCCCTTTCTACGTATTCATTCAATTAGCAGCTGGATGAGCACATCCCCTTTGCAAAACAGTTTCCTTAGCGAATAAATAGCCAATCATCATCAAGAAACAAGTTTCCAACCTTGACGCATGACGTCGTCATTTATATATGGCCGTAGGTTCCACATGAGACAGTAACTTTCTAATTGTTCTGATTTCGTATCCGCCAAATTAATAGAATTGATGATTTTTTCCTACAATATGTATGAACATCAGATACAAGAAATATATTCCTTCTCTCTCCCGTGTATTACGTTGAAACCAGAAATATATTACAAACCCATTGTACCTGCATGACATAGTCAAGCCTAAACATATTATATATGACCGCCATCAAAGTCGCATGAGATGTCGGTTTGTCTTGAAGATGCCACGATTCTACCATGTCTTCCTGTAAAGGGATTAGGGGGATAGATAGAAATTCAGAAGGGGGAAAAACACCAATATCAATCCTCTTCAATTCAAGTCAGGGCTAAAATCAAATGCAGAACACAAACTGGGAAAAACTTTTTTGATTTTTGGAAGATTTAGATGACAGCTACACAGACTATTTACATAAAACTTTGGCTCTTAATATCTATTTGTACAACAAAAAATGAAGAGAAGTACGCGATTTAAATCTAGTTGATAATAATCTCAAGGTCCCAAAAATTAGCGACTTTTGGGATAGTTGCTTGAGCATACCTCTTCAAAGGAAAGCCTTTCCTCGTCACTAATATGCATGTCTAAAAATTGTGTAATACTTTGGTTTACTCTCTGTGCAATATCAATTGCATCTTCCTTCAGGGATTCGAGCTCGTCGAGCAGAACTTTCACTGGAACAGAAAAAAAGAGGAAAAAAACATCAAACGTGTCAGTTTTATTACTATTATATACAAAGGGAATATCTGACCAGGTAACCATATAACTAACGTCCAAAATAAAATTGTATTTAAGGCCTTGTGCTATGAATTATGAATTAGAAACTACTAAGGAGCCTAAAACTGTGAAATATCAAGGATAACAAACCATTCTCTAAAACATTTGTTCTTTATGTATTCTTACGCAGAAGATATTCAAACTTCAATTTTCTTTTCTTTTTATCATCAACTATCTCCCATACATATAAGAATGCTCATAAACCAGGTTCCAGTACTAAACTACCCTAGGTATCAAATTCATGATTATCTACAATAGCATTATATAGTAAATAAATAATTTGAAAGGGAATAATATGACCATGATTATATATAGTTTCACGGTTGCATATAAAGATCTATGAACTAAGAAATATTATCATTATTAATAGAAAATTATATCAAAGTACAAAGTACTGGCTCTGCTTGACTCTCATCTTCTACAAAATAACATAAAGACGTAAATGGCTTAATTAAATACTTTGAATTAGTGTTATGCTTGGAAATCCACACCCAGCATCCATGTATCACATCCAAAGTTATCTGATTAATATATAATTACAGATATATTCACCTTCTGCTAGATGCTCTTGAAGCCGTTGTGTGCATGAATATACTTCAACAGGCACGCACATAACACATTAAAGACAAAAGTCAGGTAAAGCTTCCAAATCAAATAAAAAAAACATAAATACAACAAATTGTTCAAATGAGTAAAACAATTCTGGAACAAGGATTTGCATTACTGTGCTGTCAGAGCATCTTCTTTGAAGGATGAGTACATATGTTTGCATATTAAGAATAACTCCATAAGAAAAAACTTATAGCAACTTACACATGCTTATATTTTTTATGTCATGATACCGGTGTCTAGATCCAGCTTCAATATATGCCTTCATTCTATTTGTTTGATTGGCTTCTATTATGTGATCAACCAATTTAGATGTCTTATGAACCTGAGGTCTTTTAAATTTTCCTGCAGAAAAAGAAAACAATTTTCAATATATAAAAGACAGAGTCTAGAATCGTGAGAAGAATAATAATGGAGTATAAAGAGGATAAAATTTGCTAGAAAGAATCCTAGACACACCAGAACAGTAAGCGAAACAGCAAAATGAAGTCTCATGATTGATTTGGTAAAAAAACCAAGGGAGAACAGAAAAAGTAAAAGGCAGGAAAACAAAGAGTCATTCCTATCATTAGCACATGAGTATTATAACTTTCTAGCAAGCTCTTACTGAATGAATACTTTACAGAATTCTTATACATCGTAAAGTCTCCCTCTGATTAATTTTATAATTGAAGATAATTGAAACCAACATTAGAATCAAAGCTCACCTAGTTCTTGACAAAAGTTATTAAGAAACTGGTGTGCTATGTCAACCAGCTCGTCAAACTTTGCAATCCTGAAAAACAAAGCTAAAAGACTTATTCATAAAAATCATCATAAATGCTTGAGAAAAATATGTACAAATGGAAGAATAGTACATGTAAAATGGATACCTCGTTCGTGAAGTTATGTCATTTGACAATGAAGAATATTTTTCAAAGGCAACACTTTTTTCAGCACATTGTTACTTTCTAGAAAATATTGTGGCCATCTACATTTCGATCATATCTGTGTCGAAGCATTCATGTGCATCCATATTCTTAGACGAAAAAGAATCATAAAAAAAACATATGCCACACACATCAGATGTCTCATCCACCATGACAGAGATCCACCCATGGAATAGTATTATCTAGAGAATTCAATTAATTACTTATTATGAAATGGTCCACTTGAAACTCATTGAGACTGGACATCATAGCTATTTTTCACAACCCACAAAACCAGCCAACATAAATGAAGGTGATACAGTAATCTTATAGAAAGTACAATCAATAATCTATATGATACCTCAAGACAACTACCAAAATGGGGGGAAATAAAAGAAAAACACAGCAAACACGGAGTTGTATATTAATAATAATAAGTCTGGGAATTTAACCTAGTTGAAACGGCAGCTCTATTAAGGAATCAACCTGTGATGAATACGTTAAATAACTGATAAAAGATCATAATTATGAGCAAGGCAATGGAGCAGCAACACCCTAGGTAATGATACGCAAAATCAGTAAAAATTAATAAGTAGACAACCTACAAGCAGCTATACATACAGGAAAAGCATCACATGGAAGCATTTGGAGCAAAAGGGTACAAGTTGACATGCACAGAACAATCAGTTTGCAAAGGAAACTTGCTTAGTTCAAATACTTGCACAGTTACACCTTATATGAGAGTCCAATGTCAAAAGTTCATACTATTAGCAACAACCATGTCAAACCCTTTTTTTAGGTACAAAGGAGATGGATGAAAAGAGGAAAAGTTTGACCCTTAAGGGACAAACTATATTGAATTAGAGTTTAGATTCACAAATTGAACTAAACTTTCATTGGGTAAATATTTCAAGATCTAGTTCAAACAAAGAGTGATGATATATATTCTCACATGCATAACTGGCTAGTCAAACAGTCCAAGGCCCTTGATGTGCAATGATCCATCACAAAGATAAGCTTTCTTTACAACAACAGCAAGAAGAAGAAGCCTTAATAAAAACTTATTTGTCTGGCTACCTAAATACTTTTTCTTCATTCATCTTGTAACGTCTATTAAAATTAACAAGTAACATGCCTTGCTCTATCAACAACAACCTTATTTATTAGTTCTCCAAATAGCATTTATAGAACATCCCTATCCATGTAGACCAGGTGAACAAAGCCATTTTCATTAATTAAAACAAAACCATGACTCATATTATATCTTTTTTTTTTCTTTTATGAAGAAGGCTGCAATCATATTTTTATCATTCAATTTTCTAAATACAGTGACTTGCAGACCAAGTTCAGTAGACAGAACTTGAGGAAAAGGATAAGACCATGAACCGAACAAATTAAATATATCTTTCCCATGAGATGCTCAGTTGAGTTTATGGCAAACAACTGATATGGAATACTTTTACCTTTGAAAAAGCCGTTGGCACTACACACAAACGTGGGATAATTTGCAAGAGGAACCCGACAAGAAACATCGCATGCATCGCCCAATATGTATACTTAAATAGACAATCGATTCACCCAATAATAAATCCATGTTAATTTAGAAAATCACAATTTTTTGCCCCCATCAAAACCTTTCCTTTCAGTACGACAACACCCTTAGAATTAGCAACTAAACTACAAGTTGAAATATAACCTTAGGAAAGAACACCTCAAATCAAATCATCTCAAAAAAGGATTTTTGCACAATATTTGACAACCTCTACATTCAAAAAAACTTGTTCTAGGTTAGTTTCCATGATTCTTGTTCCATTGGAAGCATCCAAATACTTCATACCATATCGGAGATATGAAGTTTGAGTCCACCATTTTAACTATCTCTTTGTTTTAAATTTTTTTTGTCTTTTTGAGATAAAGTATGAACCTTTACATTAGCCTCCAGCACTTGACTTGTGAACAGTAATTCTCCAACTCCAGCTGATCAAGAGAGAGAAAAGAAAAAAGCAAAACAAATAAAAAAAAGCGATCTTTAACATGCTCCCAGTGGCTGATTACTAATATCTCTTTCCAAAAAAAAAAAAAAGGATTACTAGTAACTTTCTATTTGATTTAGGGGCAAAAAAACTCAGTAAATCAGCATTTTTTTTATACAAGCAAACGGAATCAAACAACAAGTAAGCAAAGAAATACAAAAGTTAATCGCATGATAAAAGAAAACAAACAAAGAATTACCTCAACATAAATTCTTTAAAAATAGAAGTTGTCTTGTCTCCCGAGTCCAATACTAACTTCTCCTGCTCGCGGTCCCTTTGATCGCAATCCATTCGATAGCAAGAAATCGATGCAAAATTTGAGAAAAAAAATCGAAGAATTGGAGAAGGAGAGGAACTCAGAGGTGGAGAATGGGGGCGAGGGGTTCAGGGTTTGGGAATATATGAAAATACAATAGATATCCAGGCCCAATAATAGGCTTACTGGATCCAATGTTAGAATAGCGGCCTAAGTTGCTTAACTGGGCCAGCCCAATGCACTTCTAGTGAAAAAAATCTGATATTGTTTTAATTTTATTGTTTTGATTTGCGGCGGTTAATATGAAGGTAAGTTCGTAATGATTTATTTTTATTTAGCGATTGATATCCCCTTTTCTCTATCCAAAAAGTAAAAAGGAGCCATAAGGAGCAAAACATAAATTCAATTTCACTCCTCTACATATTGCACATATTGGATATTATTTTTCTCCAACATAAATGTGTGCTATGTAAATTTATGGGTCAATTTCACAAACCCCCCTGAACTTTGGGCAGTGTTGCACTTAACATCCCTGAATTTTGTTTATCTCACATAACCCTCCCGACCTATGGGGTATCTCATAACCCCTAAACTTTAGCTTATCTCACGTAACCCCTCTGTCTGTAATTTGCAAATAACTAAAATGTCTTTAAGTGAAAAAATTTCAATCTTTATCACCTATCATTTACTGGCAACGTACGCCTTCCTCTAAAGTTTGAGTTTTTTCTCTCAAAAATTTTTTAGTTATTTGCAATTTACAGGCAGGGAGGTTAGATGAGATAAGTTGAAGTTCAAGGGGGTTTTGTGAGACACCCCATAGTTTAGGGGGGTTATGTGATATAAACAAAGTACATGAGGGTTATGTGCAACACCCACCAAAGTTCAGGGGGCTTTTGTGAAATTAACCTTTAATACACTCCGTCATAGCTCGTGCTCACTATAGAGATACTTTATGCTGAGCATGCTCACCAAGAAATCAAGTGAATGTAGTTATCATATGATGATACTGCTCAAGGTCCCCACATATACATACATGAAATAAAAGATAGACAATTATGAAAAGTATTATTTTCATCATCTATTACTCTCCTTCACATATTTTTCTATGAGAATAACATGATTGCAAAACTATAAATGTACACCAAAGGGAGAGAAAATGATAAGGGACAGAAAGTGCGGCAATAAACAAAGTGGGACAGTTTGTCATAGCCCATTAATTTGCACGCCAACAGCTTCGTAGCTTTTCCGCCGAAACAACACAAAAGTGGACCCAAAAGTTGGCCCAAATTGGCCTTGGGTGTTTCTCTGAGTTAAGTGGGCCTTGAAATCTATGATTATATTAATGTCTCTTCTTATCATATAGCAAAAGAAATTCCCTCCTCCAAGCTCTTTATACATTATCAACATATACATTCTTGATTATAGAGAAATCTTATAATTAGTTGTTTGGATTAATAATATTGATTTATTTGGTGAACTCCACACTTAAAAGATTTTTAAATAACTCCATGTAATTAATATCATTCATTGGGATTACCCAAATATATATATAACATTCATTGGGTCCACTGGATGAGAAATTGTTATCAGCATAGGGGCGGTTTGGTTGGTGGATTAATAATGAATTTCAAAAATCTATAATTAAAATTATATTTGTTTGTGATGTATATTAAAGAGGATTTGTATGATGGATAAAACCAATTAAATTTTTGTTTGTTATACAAAAATTTTATTGAGAATACGTGACTAAATTTACAAATCAGGTTGAAATCAGCATAATTTTATAAAATTATATTTTATGTATTTACCTTATGTGGCAACCCCAAATATGTGTATAGAAAATGACAAATAAACAATGCATTTGCTAAAATCCATGATTTTTAACTTGTGGGTCTCAAAATTTTTAATCCAATGATGCAAAATGCATGAATATAAATAGCTCCATATTGGAGGATTTCTTTACAACCCAGGGTTGTAGATGATCTCTGTGACTTTTATAAATATTAGAACTCTAATTTTTCTAAATGGAAAATAGTTTTAAATGTATAAAGTTAAAAATATTAGACATAGCTCTATGTATGATAAATTCGGCTTTGAATTCTTTACATCCTTGTTGTCGCTTGCATAACGGCGATATTGCAAGTGTAAATGAATATCTCGGGCCCAAATAAAAAAAGTCATTGTTTTGATAGCTGGCCTGAGTCATGACTAATGACCTAAATTGCACCCTTATCTCAAGAGTTGCATAAGCTAAAGCTGTACTGTACCTTGTTTTATCAAGGAGATGAGTTTGCATGCACTGGCAAAATTTGATGGAGAAATATTTGGAAGAGTATGTGAATGTCAAACATCAAACAACTTGAGAATAAAGACATTTTCCAACATCACATATGATGAGCAACTACTAAAGAAATTGACAATATTAAACTCTACAGGCTAGAGCACACGGTTTTATGGAGAAGATTTTGAACCGGATGTTTTGCATCTTGTGAGTAAGAATTATACTTCCAAGGCATTTTATATTAGGTGTATTTGAAGTTGGTTTGGACTTCTATAGATATAAGCCCTTAGAGAAGGACTTAACTAAAACATTTATTAGATGAGAAGGTTTTACAGATAAAATGTGTAGTATTTTCTTTAGGATTTTTGAAAAATAGAATAGAAACTGTCCACAAATATTCTTTTTGATTAGTTTCCTAAATAAAAGACAAGCAGAAAAACAACACATGCATGTGATGTGTAATAATATTTTTTGAATGAAAAGGTCTCCTTATTTCTCTTTTAGTTTATTTCCACGCCACTGAGATGAAATATTATATATGTAGAGTGTTCTTCAAAGTTTAGGGGGAAAACTATAGGGGAATCTTCAGACTTTTCCAATGGTTTGTCCTCATCTAGTACATAAAACAAACATCAACCAATGGCATAATGGTGGGTGAAAAAAAACAATATGTGCATAAAGGCACAAAGTTGCCTTCTCTCCTAAACCATTTAAAGCTCTATCCTCATCCCTCCATTACATAAAAATACCAATGCCCCTCTTAAGTCACGCTATAAAGTAAATGGCAATATGCATATATCTATGCACATGGTTTATCCACTATCTACTACCTAGTGGAATCCCTTGACCTCTAACCCTATTTCCTTAATGCTTGTATGTAACCTATAATTCATCAAAGGGAAATAATATACCCCTTTCCTTTCCCCACAATTGAAGTTTTTTTAGCCACATGCTATACTTTGTTCTCATCACACACACCTCAAATGTGCTTATCCTATATGCAATGCAATTGTCAAATAAGAGTAGCCAAAGACCTTTGCGTGATGGGCAATGCAACATCCTCCATGAGAATCACCCAACCAACACATTTTGGCCACCCCCAATCCCTTTCTTTCCACATGGAAACAGCTGTTATTTAGCATAAATAAGATAAAGACGTTCAAAACCTAAAACCCTTTTGTAATCTATTTTGTTGATACTGGCATTAAATGGAGTCGTTTGGTATCCGCATTGGTTTTCTAATTTTCTCTCCTCTGTTAGTAAGAATTGTACTTGTGCTCATCACAAAAGTAGTATATACGTAAGTTCATATTTGTAGTCATAGAAAAAGATTTAAATTTTATTGTTATTCAAGGGTTGATTGGCGAAATAAGGGAAAAAGAATGCCAAATTTTCTTTGTTTATTTTCTCTTGATCAAGCAAATCCTCTATAAGTTATATGATTGCTCACAGATGCATACATCCTTTATATGATGTTTTGATATACATTTCAGGGTTTTTATACCGAAACCACCTTCAAAATAGAGTAATTACATGGAAACCATATTTCAATTTCAATTTATACATAAACTATATTTAAAGTGGGTTATTATAATCAACCACCTCCCAATCAAATTTTCACTAAAAATAAAAATAAGCTTAAAATTCAAGTTCAAGGTACGTGAGTTATATCCTAATAAGACATAAAATTAATAATAATAAGAAAGAGTCGTGTGCCTTGAGTGTGAGTCTTTTAAATGTTATTTTGGGGTTTTAAGGAAAATTTTGAATGGGAGGTGGTTAATTGCAACAAAATCCACTTTAAATGTGATTTATGTATAAATAAAAATTAAAAGGTGATTTTCGTATAATTACCCTATATTTAAGGTGTTTCTAGGAAAAATAACCCTAGTTTTTATGATCTTTATTAATTATAGAACTCGCATTATGTTATGCAATTTTGACTGGTACTAATGTGTATGTGCTCATCTAGTACATAAAACAAACATCAACCAATGGCATAATGGTGGGTGAAAAAACAATATGTGCATAAAGGCACAAAGTTGCCTTCTCTCCTAAACCATTTAAAGCTCTATCCTCATCCCTCCATTACATAAAAATACCAATGCCCCTCTTAAGTCACGCTATAAAGTAAATGGCAATATGCATATATCTATGCAGATGGTTTATCCACTGACCTAGTGGAATCCCTTGACCTCTAACCCTATTTCCTTAATGCTTGTATGTAACCTATAATTCATCAAAGGGAAATAATATACCCCTTTCCTTTCCCCACAATTGAAGTTTTTTTAGCCACATGCTATACTTTGTTCTCATCACACACACCTCAAATGTGCTTATCCTATATGCAATGCAATTGTCAAATAAGAGTAGCCAAAGACCTTTGCGTGATGGGCAATGCAACATCCTCCATGAGAATCACCCAACCAACACATTTTGGCCACCCCCAATCCCTTTCTTTCCACATGGAAACAGCTGTTATTTAGCATAAATAAGATAAAGACGTTCAAAACCTAAAACCCTTTTGTAATCTATTTTGTTGATACTGGCATTAAATGGAGTCGTTTGGTATCCGCATTGGTTTTCTAATTTTCTCTCCTCTGTTAGTAAGAATTGTACTTGTGCTCATCACAAAAGTAGTATATACGTAAGTTCATATTTGTAGTCATAGAAAAAGATTTAAATTTTATTGTTATTCAAGGGTTGATTGGCGAAATAAGGGAAAAAGAATGCCAAATTTTCTTTGTTTATTTTCTCTTGATCAAGCAAATCCTCTATAAGTTATATGATTGCTCACAGATGCATACATCCTTTATATGATGTTTTGATATACATTTCAGGGTTTTTATACCGAAACCACCTTCAAAATAGAGTAATTACATGGAAACCATATTTCAATTTCAATTTATACATAAACTATATTTAAAGTGGGTTATTATAATCAACCACCTCCCAATCAAATTTTCACTAAAAATAAAAAATAAGCTTAAAAATTCAAGTTCAAGGTACGTGAGTTATATCCTAATAAGACATAAAAATTAATAATAATAAGAAAGAGTCGTGTGCCTTGAGTGTGAGTCTTTTAAATGTTATTTTGGGGTTTTAAGGAAAATTTTGAATGGGAGGTGGTTAATTGCAACAAAATCCACTTTAAATGTGATTTATGTATAAATAAAAATTAAAAGGTGATTTTCGTATAATTACCCTATATTTAAGGTGTTTCTAGGAAAAATAACCCTAGTTTTTATGATCTTTATTAATTATAGAACTCGCATTATGTTATGCAATTTTGACTGGTACTAATGTGTATGTGCTCATTATAGTAGCAATCCTTTTGTATAATAGTACAAGACAAATTAATGAAAGAATACATACGAAGAAAAAATACATATAATTAAGTAGGTAGATGTGTCAAACAGAGATAAGGTGGGAACATCTCTATCCTACTACTAACGGTAGTCAATTTGCACCGTCCATTTTTATTGTGTTCCTCTAGATGATGATGATTCCTTTTGTATCTCGCTTTCATGTTTATTTTCTCGATCAATGCTTCGATGGAGAATGAGAAAATGTACCCACATATATGAATGTTGTTAGCAATATCTTTCGGCTCATTATGATATTCTTATCATAGTGATTGCACCCACTTTTCAAATTATGACTCGAATAAAAATCAGGATTTATAGACATCACATGATTTAAATAAGGTTGCAACTTAGAACGGTCCGAACCTTAATTAGTTCGTGAATATCACAGGGAAAAATTGAGGCTAAAAAGCCCGCAATGGTGGCACATCTGGTTAGAGGGGTGTGCTTTGGGGGGGGACAAGGCGGGAAACCCGTATTCGAGTCCCCTCGCCTACAAATTCTTACGGGCCAGCGCTATTGCCATAAACCCTCGAAAGCGCGAACAGCGGATGTAGGCAGGGGGTCTCGAACTCCCACCTTTGGGCCACGAACCCTCCGAGGTATGGGGCGCCGAACCGTTCGGGTATCCCTTAAAAAAAAATTGAGGCTAAAAAATACCAACATTGTCCTTAAAAAAAATTTTAAAAAAACACTGACTTGCGTTGGAAGCACGTGAGGCGCCGCATTCCAAAGTGTCCTCGTCGGCAACGTGCAGGTTGGGGGAAACAGAGAACCCTGGCGTATGAGATCGTCCCCTGAGCTGCTTGTCTGGTTGCGGGACCCACGATGCACTCCATCGTATTTCTTAGGGTGGCCCGAAGAGCATATGCACGAGAGCGGGTAGACGGGTAAGCGGGTAGATGGGCAAGCGGGTAGCCACGTAGGCCAACGAGAGAGGGAGGAATCATATGGCAAAGCAAGACATCCCTATTCCCTTCTTCCGTAGTAGTTATCGGTGGTCAGACTCAGACTCCTCACATGCACTGCATGTGCGTAGTTCCCTCGCGTATACCAACTGGTTTTTCGCACATAAACACCCCTTACATTTCTTTTTTAGGTTTCCCATATTCTAAATTTACAATTCCCACAATTCAATCTCATTTCTCATTTCTCATTTCTAATCAAATCTCCTTCTTTCGTTGCCGAGTCAAGTTTAATTACCAACTTTAAATTTATGACATTCTAAAGACATATATAGAATGAATTTGGAGGGGGAAAAAAAAGAACTTGATTTTTAGCATCATTGGGTATGAAGTAAAAAAAACTACTCATTATATTGGACATGTCGGATAAGAGCTTGAATAGTTATGAAAACATTTCATATTCAGGAAGTGTTTCCTAGCATTTCAACTTGGAAGTATTGAGATCTCAACCACCAAGGAAAAAAAAAAGTTGGACGATTGAAATTTAGGCTTGTTAATAGATGGTTATAAAAGAAAGGAAAGTGTTCGATAAAATTTGTATTCTCAGATAATATTTGAACAATCACTAAATTTATCGAAAGCATGTTAATTATAGGATAAAACATGTGTTATTTGTATGTATGTTGTCTAAACAATCAGGAAAAATCTAGTAGTACAAAATGTATGCTTTTGTATGTATTGTCTACATAATTAGGTTGAGAATATTACAGTACCATGTTTAGATCCAATGCGAGGAAATAAATCTTAATAAAATACTAACAATGTAGCACGTGCAAATGCACATGCAATAACCACTGAGTTTTAAGTACAAATAATTTTAAGTATGGAAATTAAAAATTAAATTGTAACTTAACTTTTTTGCGGAGTTTATTTTCCAAAAGAAAAAAATTACAAAATACTTTTATGTAGTAGGTTGTAGTAGGTTGGAAAAGTGAAACAGTCATCTTTTTTTTTCTTATTTATACCTTTTGTTTTTCAAGTTCTGACTCGATTAATTGACTTGGGATAAATTAATCTAATCTTCTTCAATTTTAATAGCCATGTTATAATAAGATCCGATACTTGTCCATATCCAAAAGGATAAGGGTAGACTGATAATATATCGTTCAAGGTGTATACATCTCGAATCTATATAGAGATAATGCCTTTTGATTTTATATTAGAAATCTCATGATCTCATCCCAAGTTATCTCATCCCAAATTAAGGAAAATCTACATGTTATTAATATCCTGTGGTTATGAATATTTTTCAGAAGCAAATAAATTAATAGCATAGAAAGAAATCAGATATTGTAGTAAATAAAGCATGGCACACGTCTGACAGAGTAAAATCTATAATTCTTGTAACGGTTCGAAAACAGTTTCAGAGTTAGCCGTTGGTGTCGCTGGAACACGATAACTTAAGTCCCTTGCTCGAGTTGAGAGAAATAAATGATGGTAAGAACCCACGAAACCCAAGGATTCTTCACCCGTGGATTAGTGGGCCCCCACTACGTGCAACAGATTGGGTACAGTTAATTTCCACTGACAGGTGGACCCACTTGTGACTCCCATCTGACTCAACGCTCGATTGGTCAAAAGTTTTGAAATGTATACTGAAATATAATTGTAAAGAAATCTCCAAAAATGCGTGATTTGAAATGTATTCCCTTTTTTTTTGAGAGAGAGAGAGAGAAATTTGAAATGCATACTGAAATAGTATTGTAAAGAAATATTCTAATTTGCTCAAGTTATATCAAATAGGTTTACATTAGTGATTTCTGTTAAAATCTAATTCGAACGGGTTATCTATTCATTAAAATAGACCGTGTTCAATTTAAATCTCTCCTTTCAAATGAGAAAATGAGATGATATGGTATATGGATTTTGCTTTGCTCGAAAGAGCGGAATACCACTTGGTTATCTAGAATCTGATTGCCTACGTTCTATTTCTTTACTTCGTGAAGAAAATTATATATGATAGTCATCCCTTGGGTGCGTTGCTTAATGATGTTTGAAAAGTTTATGGTTTATGCTTTAGCATGATACGACCATTCTCTCGTGGTGGCTATATTTTGACTTAAGGAAATACTTGAGAACGTTCATGTTTTGTTGAGCGAGAATGTAGATAATTAGTTGTTATAGACTTCTCTATTTGTGGAGAGTCTTATCTTAAAATAAATAAATAAATAAAAGCATAACGAAAATAACAAACGTCCATTAGTGAATTTAGGTTAAAATAACGGACTTTAACTAATGTGACGATTTAGATGACTTATTTTATGATATCGTATTTTGTGGGGCTTATTCCAAATTACGCATCATGGAAATTTTAAAAAAAAAATTGTCATTTGGTTTATAGATCATGACTGATTTGGCATTACTAGCTAGTAAAGAAAAATTGATAACGATCTCATATTTTAATCCCTAAAAATAAGGTAAAAGTGAAAAAGGAAAGTTTATATTTATGAGAACACCATGGAAGAGAACATTTGTGGTGATTTTGCACATACTTATTTTAGGAATTCATAGCATATACCCTGTTCGAAAAAATAAAAAAATTTGTCGCAATTTTGTACAATTATTACATCCACAGAGTTAACCGAGCAAGTGTCCAAACGTGCACGGAAGCGGCATGAAGTATCCTTAGTTAGTTGCACAAAAGAAAAAGCTCACATCACTAATAATATTAGCAGAGAGGGAGCAATTGTTTCTTGAAAATGTACTTGCAATATTCTCGAAGGGTTCCTTTTCTTAGTCGTGGATGCCACAGTTTCATCTCATAATTTTAAATGTCATCGAGTCAACAGAAGATTCTTCACATATACAAGCAAAGGAGACGTGATATTATTTCGTAGACCAATAATCCTAATTATTGTTTCTTAAGTCCTAATTAAAGTCACGAAAATTGTCGTTAACGAAGATTATTTTCTAGAGATAAGAATGGATGGAGTCAAATTATGTTGCTTCTGGCCCAAAAGAGGGCATGTGAGTATGTGAAAAATCTAATGATATTTGTATAATTTAGATTATGAATCATCTGGTTCTGTTCCCATTATAGTGATTATAGTATATCAACTAATTTAATTTATGACTATATATAATCACTATATACAAGGCATGTTACTTCATCAAGTTCCTAATGTCCATACTATTTTAGTATAATATCACTGTTTAATCAATCAATCAATAAATTAAGAATTAGATTCATTCTTACCTTTTATCACATTGGAGATTATTAAAAAATTTAATCTAAGAATCCAAGCGAACAGAGGAAAAGATGGCAAGATATACATATAGGTCTTCAACACAAGCACATAACCCCCTGAATAAATACAAGCACATAATTCCAAACATTTATTGGGTGAAAACAGTAACTTTATGATCTTCACACAGTTAGATCGCACTTTTAAATTAACCACACCCCTTTCCACTGTTTATATGTAACTAATATATTTTCTCGTTCCCTCACGTTCATTACTACTTTAAACTCTCCATTTATAAAGCACATAACTCCAAAACTACTCCAAAAGTACTTTAATCAAATCCCACCATATTTTATTTCTCCTTGTTCCTCCCTGTCCTATTCTTTTTACCTCTCAAAAGGAGAGTGGAAAAGGATCCAAGAAAAAGTCACAAAAAAAAACTCTTGTCTCAAGGTGAATACTCTCACTCTCTCTCTCTCTCTCTCTCTCTCTCCTCTCTCTCTCATGTTCCCCAATAAAATGCCACCCTCTCTCCTTTCAAACTCCCATACCTTTCTTTCCTCCTCTCCCAAGAAAAATAGAGAAAGAGATGGCTCTTTTCTCCGCATAAAAACAGAGAGAGAGAGAGAGAGGGAGGCAGGACAAAAGAAACCCAATACCATCAAAATCTCCCTTCACAAGGGAGTTATAGAGATAGAGAGAGAGATTAAGCAATCAAGAGGAGGAGGATGATGGCTTTGATCATCTCTTCTCTTCTTCTATATCTCCTCTTCTCTACCACTGTATCATGCACTGGTGTTTTCTTTGAGAACTACACTTCTCTTCCCTTTGATGAAGGCTACACTCAGCTCTTTGGTGACAACAATCTCATGCTCCTTAGAGATGGAAAGACTGTTCATATCTCTCTTGATGAGAAATCAGGCTAGTTTCCTCTTCTCTAATTGCACCCCGGCCCCCTGTTTCTTTTCAGTGTAAAATGCCATATTTTGATGGTCCTTTTTTGCAATTTTTTTCAAAAACCCAGGTGCTGGGTTTGCATCACAAGACCTTTACCTTCATGGGTTCTTCAGTGCTTCCATTAAGCTGCCCTCTGATTATGCTGCCGGCGTTGTGGTTGCATTCTATGTGAGTTTTCTTATTGGGGACGTTATTTTTCTCTAGTTTGCAAAAATTGCACCTTTTGGTTGTTTAAAGTGTATTGCTTGGTTACCAGGAATTAAGTGATCATGCTGTTATGTTCTTGCTTGATGAAGTGATCTAAAACCTATGTGGGTTTTGCCCAAAGGAAAAAGAAAAGTTTAAAACTTTGTATATTATTATGAATTTTCTGTGTGATTGAGTCAATTATTTTATTCTTCACTACCCCTTTTTATTTACTAATGAACAATATTCCATAGTGAATATGCTCCGACACTTTAATTGGGGTCAAATAGAGAATATGTGCCGATCCAAGTACAAAACAATATGATTGATTCTTCCCTTCTGTCCATTTACAAAGCAGGAGTCTTTTCAATATCAGGATATTCCTTAGTTTCTAGGATTTCTTTGTTCATTTCTAGAAGCCCATTTGTATTCATTTATGCTTAGTCCATAATAATTGCTGTAACCATCCTTTTTTTTTTCATCATCAGCTGAAAACTTCTTTGTCCTATATTTCGTAAAAATCAATTCAATCTGTCTGACAATAATTTGAGCAGTTTTACTACCCAATTCGGTAGTTCGGTTAATAATTTCAAATTGAATTGGATTGGATTAAGCTTTTCAATTGATAACAGTTCCTTTTGTGATCCTTTTAATGGTTATCAGAACCATGTGATATTTGATACTTAAACCTCGGTTCCTTCCTTTTCGACCCCAAAACATAAAATTTATGTGCCACTATATCCATGAGCAACAACACTCCACATGATTAATCACATTTTTCTGGATTTTTTTTATAATCTGTGTTGTAAACCTATTTTTTCGATTTGTTTACCTGTTTGGAGGTGAAGGTGCTCTTTATTATTAGACTTTTAAAACTCTCAATTTAACTTATTGAATCGGAAAGTACCCTTCCTGTTTTTGTGTTTTTTTTTGTTGAACTAATTTATAATGATTTCAGTAATTAGCACTACTTTTGTCCTAAAATTACTTCTGCTGATGGTGATGTAGATGTCAAATGGGGATGTATTTGAGAATACTCATGATGAATTGGATTTCGAATTCTTGGGAAATATAAGAGGCAGAGAGTGGAGAGTTCAGACCAACATTTATGGAAACGGGAGCACAGGGGTCGGTAGAGAAGAGAGATACAGCCTCTGGTTCGATCCCACTGAGGATTTTCATCGCTATTCGATATTGTGGAGCCATGAAAGGATCATGTAAGTTATCATAGATTCATTGTATGAACACTTTGAGTTTGCTATCAGTATTGATATTCTTCTAGTGCTTTTGCTTCATTGTCAATATCATGTTCTATGTTCTATTATATTTGGTCTAGTTTCTTGTTTTCTTGATTACACTTTCACGTGAACTTCATGCCTAATGTGTGGGAACTTAGCTTCTTTTAGTAATTTTGTGTGAGAGTTCAGAATGTTTGATGGAAAACTAAGTGTGTCACGTCGCTTGCTTTGCTTGCGTTTCTGAATAAACGTTACTAACTCTAGTATGAGTTTGGGTTAGTGGCAGATACACCCTCTGTACTTTAGCCCAAATGTGGATAGACCCCCTGTATTTATATTTGTAGGAATAGACCCTCCGTGTGTTTTTTTTACTCTCTAAAGAGAAAAAAAAAAAAAAAACCTCACTCACGGGGTCTATCCTCACTTGGGCAAAGTTTATCCGCACCAATAGAACTGCAAAGGGGATACCAATAGAACTACAAAGGGGTTCTATCCGCAACTGACCCTATTATTTCTTACGTGAAGCACAGAATTCATTGAAAGAGTCTAGGCAGTAGTCTGTACTGCTATATGGATTAATACACTTCCTTAAGTTAAGAGGTTCTTGATTACTCTGATCCTCTGTTTTTATCATTTTTCCTCTCATTTTTTATTGATTTTTCTTACCTTAACTTGGAGCTTATATGTAATTAGATTTCTATTTTGATTGTTCGATTAGTGAAGATTATCTTGAAGAGGGTTTACATAGATTGTCTAATTTGGATTGCTCTGATCTTTACCTACTAATAATAGCAATTGCTCACTTTTCAGTGGCTCTGCAAATTCTTTCATCTTTTGAATTCAAATCCTCTTTACTGCGAATTGACAGTAGAGTGACCATTTCTTCAATCATAATTTAATAGATGGTTATGATTCGTTTTGAGTGAAAGTTAGAATTCAGCGCAACCTTTTGGAGTATGATGCTGATTACACTTAGAATTGACCATTACCATCCAGTTTTAATGGAACAAAAGTTGTTTCTATTTCAACTTTGAAACAGAGTCTAGTGCTTGTAGATACTGCTTTCTAATTTCTAATTTCTAATTTCTAATTTCATGAAAAACTAGAAAGAATAATTTTAGTTAGTGAAATGCTCCTTTTCCTACTATGCTACAATTGGATTAATTTCTAGTCATATCTATGCGCTGAACTTTTGCCATTCGTAGAAAGAGTATTTGGATTATATACTATATAGTCTTATTTCTAGTATTTAATTTGTCCCTGTTTTACTCTTTGTGCAGATTCTATATTGACAACATTCCCATCAGAGAAATGGTGAGGACTCCAGCCATGGGTGGGGATTTCCCATCAAAGCCCATGTCTCTTTATGCCACAATTTGGGACGGATCAAATTGGGCCACTTTAGGTGGGCGTTACAAGGTGAATTACAAATACGCCCCTTTCGTCTCCGAATTTTCCGATCTCGTCCTCCACGGCTGCGCAGTTGATCCCATGAACCACCTCTCCACCTGCAACAACCAAGAATCTGACCGCTACAACTCTGTCATAATTTCCGACCAACAACGGTTGGCGATGAATGAGTTCCGAAAGAAGTACATTACGTATTCGTATTGCTACGACCGTGAACGGTATCCTACACCGACGTCAGAGTGCTCTGTCGATGCACGGGAGGCGAGGCATGCGTATCGATCGAGCGGTGAGAGGTTCATGGATCGCCGTCACCACCACGGGAAGCGCCATCGCCGGAGTTCCGGCGGTGATGTACTTTGAGTGAGGTTGTGTTTTGGTTTGGGAGGTTTTGGGTATAGTTTCATAATTTTTGTGCCACACCTATGTGTTGTTGTATTGTATAGGATAATATTATTGAGAGGGTGGTGGTCAATTGGTTGGTGCATTTATAACATTTGGTTCTTATATATATATTTGTGATTTTTGTGCCTTAGTTTGTTCAAACGTTGTGTTCGTGCTTGTTTTAGTTACCCAATTAAATAAATCCTAAACATAGATTGAACATCAGATTGTAGCTAAATGTCTGTTTGTGTTATTTTGGAGGTTCTTGAATTATGGCTCTCCACAACTTTTGCTCAACAGGGGTGGGGTTTGTTAGGGTCGTATTCCTCTTTACAGAGGGGAAAGGATACTGTAATGGAGAGATGTGGGGCCTCAGAATAGTGTATGGTGAGAGACAAAGATCATGAGGATGGGCCCACAAGTATTAAGTGGGACCATACAAATGAATGCAACTTGTAGGAATAATTATGAGATGAATTTGAGGGACATACTCCATCATGATTCAGTAGGGACTACTACTTGATGAATGTAGAGCCTCAAAATTTTTCAATCAAAAAGTATGTTAGGGTTCATGTAGAATTTGACATCTCCTGATAATGCAAGATTGGATATTTCAAAGATTATCAATTATGCATCCAGCTTGAAAAGCAAGACATAAATAATTGGATAACTACAAGGTTGGACGAATGCAGTGACTTTTGATTCATAAGCGCGTTGGATTTTGGTTCCATAAATCAAGGAGTAAACGGAGGAGAAAGTAACACAAGAAAAACAAACTCTGGCATACTCCGGGGTGAATTTTTTTACTCTTTTACCCATGGATAGGCTCACTAATTCCATCCAAAGGTGATATCTGCTAAAATTTCACTCCGAGTATAATAATAGTTAAAAACAACACGGGTCTATCTGCCAAAATGAAACTACAAGAGGTGCAAGTTCAAAACAACGATTGCTAATACTGTGAACCATTAATGGACCCTTGGTTGTTATGTCTCCTCTTTAAATGGAACTTGAATTTCCTGCAATTTAAACCTGCACACAAACTTTCTGTCAAGAAACTAACCACTAAGAATTATGTAGAAAATAACCATACATTTAAAAAGTTCAAATAATCACACGACTAAGTTTCAAATTTCTCAATAGGGTTTGTATTTATCAATGCTAAAATGTTTCAGCCTTATACTACAAAAACTCCTGACTCAACTGTCTGAGTTCATAGAAGGCTGATAATAAGGAGTAAGTTAAGGGTCCGGATTCTCTACAACATTGATTGTAGAGAATGCCTACAATTGATTAGGTGGGCTAATTCTATTGGTTCATCTCAGTGGGTCCCACAATCAAAAGTATTTTTATATTATTTAGATAATACATATCATTCATGGGGTCCACTGAGAGAGAAGATTTAATTAGTGAGTTGTAGGAATTCTCTATAACCAAGGATGTAGAGGATCTCTACCCGTAAGGTAATTGGTCATGATATGTGAATTGGTACTGAGTCTCTCACTCGGATATTTGCCGTTGTTACTGTTTATGTTTCAAAAATTGAGGGCCTTTGCTTTACACAGAAATAAGCAGTTGTCTGGTTCCTTATGGTATGTAGCAATAAATTAAGGGTGAAGAGCTACAGTTACTAGAATAGTGAAGGAGAGCTGGTTCACAAAAATGTTGAAGAAAGGATGTTAATGGTGGTCTCTACTACAAAGAGGAATAGTGTGTATAATAAATTTTGTCATATATAACTATTGGCACTTGAAATGTGCTTGAATGAGGAAGGTTCTTTTTGTAGTATAACTTGAATGGTAGATAATATCACAGATGAGGTCCAACCTGTAACTTGCTTGTCAACCATATATATAAATTTAAATATGGTTTGTTTCATTCACTCTCTTTTGTATATGCCTTCTGAAGCACTTGTACTCATTTAAGTAATTCACTTAAACTACTAGCTTCTTCCTTTGAGGAGGTGATGAAGAGCTACATGTTTAAGTCATTCATTAACTGCAACATTACAGACCGATGTGTGTGTAACTTTAGAAAGAAATAGAGCAATAATCCCACCCTTTGACAAATATAGTACATTTGTGGCTTAGTCTGAAAATGCTGTTACACATTCATCAAAATAGCCAGTGAGAGAGCTGTCGACCTGTAAAAATTTCAACCAAAGCAGACAGATGCCAGTTGTTTAAGAAAATGACACAAATGAAAAAGACTCAAACACAAAGAAAAAGATCAAATGAACATAACCAGGTTTAAGACTTTTGCTTAAATTGTCCAGTCCAATGCACAGAGCAAAGTATGCATGAATCAGAAAACAATTGCAATGCGGAGAAAATGCAGGCCATACTAGGAAAAAGTAGGAAATATTAAGAACCAAGACACTAGTAAATTCCATCACCCTGCCTGCAATGATTAACTTGGTTATATTTCTTGCAGAGAGTTTGACACAAGTTTCTTTTTTCATGATATGCACATTCACCCGCCGTATGATTCTTTTCTTACCGTGAACGTAATTTACAGGGACATTAATGGTTAGACAAAAAGCATCTATCGTTGCTCAAATAGCAAATCACGGCGAATATGTTGGCGTCTGAGTGTCCGCAAGCTAAATGTTTAGTTCTCCACACGATTTCCAGAGTTTTCTGAGGGAGAAGAAGCTGTAAAAAATCACAAGCACAGGGTTGAATTGCTCTTTACCTTTGATCATGAAGTAGAAGAAATAAGAATACATCAAGTAGATATTTACTTGATGGATCACCAAGTCATCAAAAGCCAATGTCTACGTTTCAAGTTCAACAAAATACACTGATCAGGCACACCCTAATGACCAAGGAACAAGCTTTCATGCTATTGCGCCTCGTCTTGTACTGATCCTAGATCGGCGCTTCAATATCAAATATCACTGTACTTTTTTCTGGAGATGCATTTTATTGGAGGATTGATAGTAGATGAATTGCAACGTGATTAAAAATCATTTATAAGAAAATAAATTTTCTGTCGGTGCAAATGAACGGCTTGTGCAGCTTTGCATTATGCACATTTAAGGTGCATGTTTAGGATATCGCGTTGAGTTAAAAGAAAGATAGTGCGAAACTGATCTCTACTGCTTTCCTGTAAACAATCAAGGCCGCAGTTTTATGGTAGGAGTAGTTCAAAGATGTTGAATCGATGTATCCCTTGTTACTTGAAAAGTGGCAAATTAGATAAAATGATTGTGGCATTGAAGCATCACTGAAAATTTTCGACATTCAATTCCCACTTAAATTTTCAGGTGCACAATTGTATTTATGTCAAAAGCAAAGGATGCTTTACAGACTTGGTTAGGATTGAAATTAGAGATTCATGCATTATTATTAGGCTCATCTTATCCTATCAGTCTCTTGTCTTAAAGATGATTTGACATCCTATCAGATTACCAAATTTACATCGAAGTTGTCTAACGTAGTACTACTTTAAAACTCCACCAAGTAATAAAAAAAAAAGAAGGGGTACGAACAAATGAATGAACGATAGAGTGTACGATGGGTTCATAGTGTTGGTGGAGAAATCGGGCCCAAATTAGAGTTGATGGGCCTTAAACAGAAGCTATGAATCAATTTTAACTCAAAAGCTATAGCTATTAGGTATTAACCCAAACTCCTATTTAAAGGAGTCACTCTTTCTTATCTTATCCGATGTGGGACTATACTCACATATTAATCACATTTGTTGGGGGAGAAATCGGGCCCAGACTAGAGTTGATGGGACTTAAACAGAAGTTAGGAATCAATTTTAACCCAAAAGCTATAGCTATTAGGTATTGACCCAAACTCCTATTTAAACTCATCACTCTTTCTTATCTTATCTGATTGTTCGCGGGGAAAGTTGGTTTGTTATTCATTGCTTGTTTGAACTCGTGTACAGCTTCGTTGGCCTACAACAAAATTTCAAACAAAAGAAATGCCTTTATATTTCAGGCGTACAATGAAAACGAAAATTACAACTTTCTTCCTTTTGTGAACAAACACGAGGATCTCTATTTTCCGGGATCCTCGCTTGCGTGGGTTCTTTGCCTGTGCCGGGGACTTTTGTTCGTCCGCTGACCACCGCGCAATTCGATCCCGTGTAAACCCTGCTCGAACTACAGACGAGGGGGCTCGCTTCACGAAGGAAACGGTTACCGAGGGGATCACACTCACGAAGGAGAGGATCGCTGCGGGGATCACACTCACGAAGGAGAGGATCACGGAGCGGGTGAGATCTACAAGGAGAAATCACAGCTATCCCCGAGGTTAAGACGAAGCTTAACCTAGAGGGTATCTGTAGTTCGACCGAGTTTGCTTACCTTCCGCCTATAGATCCGACGCCGACCGACTTGAGCTCGCCGGTGCTCGAACCGCGCGTCAGATCTCGCGAGGGCTCTTCGAAGTCCGCCAAAATCTAAAAAATCCACACTCAATGAGCAAGACCCCCCCCCCTCTTTATACAAAAAGGGGGTGCTGCGACCATGGGTGGTTTCTACCACTTGTCGAGCCACTCGCCAGTTGCCGAGGCACCTCGCCAATTTGGCCGAGGTTTACCATGGGCGCCCGGCCGCCGCCGCTTTTTGGTCGACTCCTCCGTCGATTCTTCGTCGATTCTTCGGTCTTCGGGCTTAGTTTTGCTCGGTGATGTCGCCGTTGTGTTGAGTCCGTATCCGATCAACTTTCGAGCTCAAACGGTTCGCTTGCATCGACGGACTAAGTACGGTTGATTCCGCCTCGCCAACGCTTTGAGTTTAGCCAACTTCGCCTCGTTGAGCTTCGTCGTCGGGTTTTCTCCACGACGCCGCTTTCATTGCCAGACGCCGACTCACTTCATGGGTTCGTCGACTCGCTTTATGCTTTATACAGAATCACGCCAACGGCGTTTCGGTCGCCGTCGGATGGATCGTCGGTTGTCAACCCACCGCTTACGAAGTCTTGTTCGCATCGATAAGCAATTTTAACGCCACAGATACCCTCCAAAGCGTCTCGGTCTCGATTCTTGATGAGTGCGGGATGCTTTGACATGATGAGCCCTTCACTCTTTAATTGGCGTGATAGGACTTGTGAATGACCACGGCGTTTGATCTCTCCATTCCCTTCGGTCTTTCCGGTGCTTTGTAGGATTGAAGGTATTACGATCTTGCATTTTTGTCCGACCGTTGTCAAAATCTCAACCAAAAGAAATGCCTTTATATTTCAGCGCATAATGAAAACGAAAATTACAACTTTCTTCCTTTTGTGAACAAACACGAGGATCTCTATTTTCGGGATCCTCGCTTGCGTGGTTCTTTGCTGTCGGGGACTTTTGTTCGTCCGCTGACCACCGCGCAATTCGATCCCGTGTAAACCCGGTTCTCGAACTACAGACGAGGGGCTCGCTTCACGAAGGAAACGGTTACCGAGGGGATCACACTCACGAAGGAGAGGATCGCTGCGGGGATCACACTCCGCGAAGGAGAGGATCACGGAGCGGGTGAGATCTACAAGGAGAAATCACAGCTATCCCCGAGGTTAAGACGAAGCTTAACCTAGAGGGTATCGTAGTTCGACCGAGTTTGCTTACCTTCCGCCTATAGATCCGACGCCGACCGACTTGAGCTCGCCGGTGCTCGGAACCGCGTCGAGATCTCGCGAGGCTCTTGAAGTCCGCCAAAATCTAAAAAATCCACACTCAATGAGCAAGACCCCCTCTTTATACAAAAGAAGTCTTGCTAGCGACCAATGGGTGGCTCGGCCATGGCCAGGCCACACCTCGGCCAGGTGGTAGAGGCACCTCGACCAATTGGGGATTTAACATGGCCTCCGTGGATCTCAGCGTCGTTTTTTGTGTCGACTCCTCCGTCGATTCTTCGTCGATTCTTCGGTCTTAGGGCTTAGTTTTGCTCGGTGATGTCGCCGTTGTGTTCGAGTCCGTATCCGATCAACTTTCGAGCTCAAGCGGTTCGTTTGCATCGACGGACTAAATACGGTTGATTCCGTCGTCAGCGTTTTGAGTTTAGCCAACTTCGCCTCGTTGAGCTTCGTCGTCGGGTTTTCTCCACGACGCCGCTTTCATTGCCAGACGCCGCCGACTCACTTCATGGGTTCGTCGACTCGCTTTATGCGTTTTGCGGCGTAATCACGCCAACGGCGTTTCGGTCGCCGTCGGATGGATCGTCGGTTGTCAACCCACCGTTTACGAGTCTTGTTCGAATCGATAAGCAATTTTAACGCCACAGATACCCTCCAAAGCGCCTCGGCCTCGATTCTTGATGAGTGCGGGATGCTTTGGACATGATGAGCCCTTCACTCTTTAATTGGCGTGATAGGACTTGTGAATGACCCTGGCGTTTGATCTCTCCATTCCCTTCAGTCTTTCCAGTGCTTTGTAGGATTGTCAAGGTATTACGATCTTGCATTTTTGTCCGACCGTTGTCAAAATCTCGACCGAAGTCGATAGATGAATTTCTTTTGAGGTTGGCTCCGTATTTGATTCCTCCAATTCTCGGGTTCTCCGGTGCTTTGTAGGATACACGGGGTGTTCGGTCTTGCATTTATTGCTTGACCGTTGTCGGAATTTCAAACTGTAGCTAATTGAGTTCATTTGTTGTTGACTCGTGTCGGTGGATTGTCGTCCAATTGACCATCGAGGTTCCTCCGTTGATCGGGGAATTCTTCAGTGGATCCGAACCGTTGATCGGTGAATCCTTCGTCGGCAACCGTTGGTTGGCGTCGCTCTTGCATTACTTCGTTGCGGTGTGTTCATCCACGGTGGGAGGTATTCTTCCCCATTGTTGATTGGTAGGCCCTCGGCGATGCATGAATCGGCGATGTCTGATGGGAGGAGTCCTTCGAGGTAGAGCGTTGTCGGCGTCGATATAAGCCTCGTCGAAATTTTATCCCTCCTTGAGGTCCCACAAATGAGGAAATTGAGGGTTATCGAGTTATCCTTAAGAATATGGTAATATTCTCCAGAACTTCTCGTTTAGGAACTAGTTTATACTCGTAATCCTATTTGGAGTAGGGCTAAGCGGCTGGAAGAACATCCGGAAGATTGAGTCCGTCCGAGTCCCATTCTTGATGATTTCGACCATTTAGAGGTTAAGCTCCAAAGTCTACAAGATTTTGAAGTAGCCGGGCTCCCCTCATATATAGAGATAGAGACGAGGCTCACCGACAGCCTAACAGATGCTTGCGTTATTCTTGGACTCGAAGTTCAAATGCCAGACCAGCGCATCATTGGAGGCTATTTGTCGTTGAAGCTTCATCTTCCGTGAGACATTTTGGTCTTGTGTATTTCTTTGGATAAGCGAGGATAGTAGAGCTCGAACAGAATTCCAAGCGGCGAGGGAGGGCCCGATCGCCTTGAAGTCGAAGGCCAACAAAAAGACTCTCGCGGTCGTGCGAAATTTGAACTCTCGAAAGCGGGTTGATATCAAGAAGGAGAGCGGAGGCCCTTAATGGCGAGGCTTCGGGGCCGAGCCGGGAGGAACTTCAGCAAGCTTTTCTCAATAAAGTATTTCTTTGTCACAAATCTGCCGTTTAGAAAACTTGTGTAACTTCAGTCTTTTATCGATAAAACATATTTCCGTCCTCTTTTGTGTTTAGCCAACTCGCCTCGTTGAGCCGTCGTCGGGTTTTCTCCACGACGCCGTCGTTCGGCCCGTTACGCCGACTCACTTCATGGGTTCGTCGACTGGCTTTATCGTTTTCGCGGCGTAATCACGCCAACGGCGTTTCGGTCGCCGTCGGATGGATCGTCGGTTGTCAACCCACCGTTTACGAGTCTTGTTGGCTTGATAAGCAATTTTTAGCCTCAGATACCCCTCCAAAGCGTCTCGGTCGATTCTTGATGAGTCTGGGATGCTTTGGACATGATGAGCCCTTCACTCTTTAATTGGCGTGATAGGACTTGTGAATGACCCTGGCGTTTGATCTCTCCATTCCCTTCGGTCTTTCCAGTGCTTTGTAGGATTGCTGAAGGTATTACGATCTTGCATTTTTGTCGACCGTTGTCAAAATCGACCGAGTCGATAGATGAATTTCTTTTGAGGTTGGCTCCAGTATTTGATTCCTCCAATTCTCTCAGGTTCTCCAGTGCTTTGTAGGATACCTGGGGGTGTTGCGGTGCTGCATTTATTGCTTGACCGTTGTCGGAATTTCAAACTGTAGCTAATTGAGTTCATTTGCTGTTGACTCGTGTCGGTGGATTGTCGTCCAATTGACCATCGAGGTTCCTCCGTTGATCGGGGAATTCTTCAGTGGATCCGAACCGTTGATCGGTGAATCCTTCGTCGACGACGCGTTGGTTGGCGTCGCTACTGCATTACTTCTCGTTGCAGTGTGTTCATCCACGGTGGGAGGTATTCTTCCCCATTGTTGATTGGTAGGCCCTCGGGCGGCGATGCATGAATCGGCACTGATACAGTGGGAGGAGTCCTTTCGAGGTAGAGCGCGTTGTCCGGCGTCGATATAAGCCTCGTCAGAATTTTATCCCTCCTTGAGGTCCCACAGCGGGAGGAAATTGAGGGTTATCGAGTTATCCTTAAGAATATGGTAATATTCTCCAGGAACTTCTCGTTTAGGAACTAGTTTATACTCGTAATCCTATTTGGAGTAGGGCTAAGCGGACTGGAAGAACATCACGGAAGATTGAGTACATCGAGTCCCATTCTTGATGATTTCGACCATTTAGAGGTTAAGCTCCAAAGTCTACAAGATTTTGAAGTAGCAGGGCTCCCCTCATATATAGAGATAGAGACAGAGGCTCGCCTGACAGCCTAACAGATGCTTGCTATTATCGACTCAAGTTCAAATGCAACAGACCAGCATCATTTGGAGATCGCTGCCGCTGAAGCTTCATCTTCCGTGAGACATTTTGGTCTTGTGTATTTCTTTGGATAGCGAGGATAGTAGAGCTCGAACAGAATTCCAAGCGGCGAGGGAGGGCCTGATCGCCTTGAAGTCGACGAAGGCCAACAAAAAGACTCTCGCGGTCGTGCGAAATTTGAACTCGGGCGTAAGCCGGTTGATATCAAGAAGGAGGCTGCGGAGGCCCTTAATGGCGGCGAGGAGGCTTTCGTGGTCGAAGCCAGAGGAACTTCAGCAAGCTTTTCTCAATAAAGTATTTCTTTGTCACAAATCTGCCGTTTAGAAAACTTGTGTAACCAGTCTTTTATCGATAAAACATATTTCCGTCCTCTTTTGTGCTCTATTATGATTCTTTTATTTCGTCGAAATAATTAACCATAATACTTATAGGATTTTGGCAAACCCTCACCAACGGATTTGATTAGCCTTTACCAACTACCGTTTGAGTTGGGCTAGCATGTAGATTATCTGAATCCATTCTACACACAGCGTTGTGCTAAAAGAATGAAACTCTTCTAGACTTGTTGCTATGATATTGAATACATAGGCTCAAGACTTTTACGGCAGAGATCGCCTAAAGCAGCGTGTGGCGTTGGCTTAATCCCTTCTTAGGCTTCGGATAAAATGCCCCGAATCGAACTCGTGTCTTCTTCAATCGGATAAAGACTAAACCGGCGGTGTTGGCGTCGACTTTAGGGTTATTGGCGACCCCCCCTCAACGGATTTGATTAGCCTTTACCAACTACCGTTTGAGTTGGGCTAGCATGTAGATTATCTGAATCCATTCTACACACAGCGTTGTGCTAAAAGAATGAAACTCTCTTAGACTTAATGCTACGATGTTGAATAATGAGGCTTCGCCTTTATCACTGAATAGACTACCCGACAGCGTGTGAGGCGTTGGCTTTATCCCTTCTTAGGCTTCGGATAAAATGCCCCGAATCGAACTCGGTGTCTTCTTCAATCGGAGAAAGACTAAACCGGCAGCGTGTAAAGGCGTTGGCTTTATCCCTTCTTAGGCCGGGATAAAATGCCCCGAATCGAACTCGTGTCTTCTTCAATCGGAGAAAGACTAAACCGGCAGCGTGTAAAGGCGTTGGCTTTATCCCTTCTTAGGCCGGGATAAAATGCCCCGAATCGAACTCGTGTCTTCTTCAATCGGAGAAAGACTAAACCGGCAACGCGTGTAAGGCGTTGGCTTTATCCCTTCTTAGGCTTCGGGATAAAATGCCCCAGAATCGAACTCTGGTGTCTTCTTCAATCGGAGAAAGACTAAACCGGCAACGCGTGTAAGGCGTTGGCTTTATCCCTTCTTAGGCTTCGGGATAAAATACCCCAAGATGAATCTTGGCCCCTTCTTTTGACCGGAGAAGGGTTGAACCGGATTAAGATTGATTGAGGTGGGAAAGGAAGAACGTATTCTATTTCCCGAAGGTGGAGAGGAAGGAGGATCTTGTCTCCTATCTCCGAGTAAGTGATGAACAAGAGAGGAAGGTTTTGTATCCTATCTCTTGCCAGTGGAGAGGAAGGTTTTGTGTCCTATCTCCAGGTGCTCACGCATTTGACATAAGAGAGGAAGGTTTTGTGTCCTATCTCTTATTGATGGAGAGGAAGGAGGATCTTGTCTCCCATCTCCGGATATTGGAAAGGAATGATTTTTGTCCTGTTTCCAGTGGGAGAGACTAAAAATAGGATCTCCATTTTGAGACTCTTGAAAGATGAGACTAAGAGTGGGATCTCCACTCCGAGAATCTAAGACAAGAGAGGAAGAATGTATTCTATCTCTTGCTTCTGAAGAGGAAGGATGTGTCCTATCTCCAGGTGAAGGTGGGAAAGAAAGAATGTATTCTATTTCCCGATGAGAAACTAAGAGTGGGGTCTCCACTCCGAGAATCTTGGAAGGGTATGGATAGCTTTCGCTTTTGTAGGATTGCTAACCAGAATCTGAAAGTGGACCTCTCGTTCGTGGAAGGAATCGAGAGGGGAATTTGCTGGTGTTTGGACCAGGGAGATTTTTAGTGGGCCCACCGTCAATGAATTTGATCGGTGAGAGAATTTTGGAGGAAAACACAACAACTTAGGGTTATCCTCATGAATATGAGTGAGATATTCTCTGAGGAACTTCCCATCAAAATGGGTTATCCTGAATATATTAAGGATAATACTTTTGAAACTTCCCATTTATCGGCATTAATTGCGGTCGCCGTCTGTGTGATAAGGCGATATGCACCGTTTGAATAGGCTGTGTCTATTATAAGCGGTCCTTCCCATTGGGTTGAATTTACCTTTCTTTTTAGAGGTGAGGATTATCGATTAGTCTAGCGGCGAGGGCGAGATCTCCCTCCTTAAAGGTTCTCTGTCGAACTTTCTTGTTGAAAGCCCTCGACATTCTAGCTTGATAGAACTCAATGCATTGTTGAGCCTCGAGCTTCTCATCTAACACCTCAAGCTCTTGAGGCGTTTTGATGTTGTTCTTGGTCGTCATCTACATTTGCAAGGCGGCGAAGTGGCGAATCTGGATTTCCAACGGAGAATTGCTTCACACCCGTAGACCGAGAGTGCGGGGTAGCTCTGTCGATGCGTGCCGTTGTGCGATATGCCCGAGTGCTTCTCGAGTTTATCATCGGTCTCGCTTGTTATTCTTCACAAGCCGACAAAATCTTAATGATCGTCTTGTTGAGCGCCTCGGCTAATCCATTTCTTCTTTGGATTATAGGTGTCGGCGAGACATCTTGTATCTTGAACTTTTCGCAAAACCTGATGAAGGAATTGCTGATAAATTGGGGACCGTTGTCATGCACGATCCGTCTTGGGACACCATGTCGATAGATGACATGGTGTTTGATGAATCTGATGACGGTACTCGCCTTGACCTCTTTTAGTGGGATTGCTTCAGCCCACTTGGAGAAGTAGTCGGTGATTGCTAGAATAAAGCGATCTCCTTTAACTGACGGAGGAAAAATGGGACCTACAACGTCCATTCCCCATGTCTCGAATGGCCAGGATGTGGCCGAAGGATGCAGCTGCTCTGGCGGCTGATGCATATAATTCGCGTGAATTTGACACGCATGGCATTTCCGAGCGTACTCAACTGCGTCATTAATCATCGTGGGCCAAAAGTAGCCCATTCTCCTGATTCGCTCGTAGAGCTTGGGACCAGCCGGGCAAGACTACATTCACCTTCGTGTGCTTCGAAGGACCTCTTACGCCTCTTTGTTTGAGAGGCATCGGAGTAAAAGACCATCGTACCCCCGACGATATAGCATCTGGGTTTCTGTGTCGTAAAAGAATCTTGGAGCTCTTCGCCGGATTGACTCTCTCTCCTTCCGTCTTACGGTAGAATACCATGTAAGGCGTGTCGATGATAGGAAAGCCAATCTCGGGGCTCCAACTTGGTTTGGGTTGCATGTACTTCTTTGGTAACTACCCCTTACCTTCTTGTGCCTCATCGTATAATGAGTGCGAAGAGTTGGTGAGTCGACCGTAACTAGTTGCTCGGTCTCGGAAGGTTGTGCTAACGACACGCCTAACGCCGCCAGCAGCATCTCGTGAGCGCTTTGGAGGCGGGATATATTCGATGAAGAATCCTTCGAATGAGTCCGCCATTTCAACAGCTATCTGATGATAGGGGATTAGATCCGGATTCCTGACCTCGTAGTCACCACGAACCTGCTTAACTATCAGTTGTGAATCGCCGTATGCTTCGAGATATTCGACCCCCAGCTCCTTGGCGAAGCTAAGTCCGATAAATAGCAGCGTTGTATTGACTCGTTATTGGAACAAGGTTCGGTGAGTGAATAAGCACGGGGCATGACATGATTCCCCGGGGAAATCAAGACAACTCCGACTCCAGCGGAGATTTTAGAACATCCGGGGGTACTTGCCACATTAGTGGCCCGAGAAGCTCCGTCAAAATACAATCGCCATATTTGTTGGTGCGATGTAGTGTTGACTTCCTGAACTTCATCGGGAGATCATCATATAGCTTAACTGCGTCCGTTGTCGGGTTGGCGACCAAGAGATCACAAATCGCTTGTCCTTTGGTGACTACGTTGTTTGAAGTGCAAGTCATATTGGGACAAAAGCAAAGCCCATTTTGCCAAGCGCCAACTCATTGAGGCGGTGGGTCATAAATATTCGGACGGTTCGTTAGAGATAACATAAATCGTCATCCGACCAAATAGTGTCGCATTTTACGAATTGCGAACACTAATGCAAGGCACCGCTTCGACCATTGGGTATCGAGACTTCGGCGCCGATCAATGTTGACTCGGGTAATACTTGCTGTTACGTGACCGCCGTCGTCGTCTTCGCGCGAGTAAAGCGCTTAACAGTGATCCGTTGCCTTGGCGTAGATCAAAATGGTTTCCCATTGCGGTTACCGCGAGGCAGGAGGTTTAGCGAGATACGATTTGATCTCTTCAAGCGTAACCGGCGATCGTCCCAAATAAATGACACGCCCTTCTTGTTTAACTTAGAAAATGGTTGGCACTTCCCAGATAAGTTCGATATGAACCGTCGGATGTACGCCAATCGCCCTTGTAACCCCCTGAGTTCTCTCAGATTTCTCGGAGGTTGCAATTCTTGAATCGCCTTCACTTTGTCAGGATCGACGTGGATTCCTTTGTCGGTGACAACAAAGCCGAGGAACTTGCCACTAGACATCCCAAGGAAGGATTTGGCAGGGTTCATCTTTAGTTGATGAGTTCGCATGAGTTCGAATACCGTTCTAAGATCTTTAATGTGATCTCCTTTGTCACGGCTTTTCACGACCAAATCGTCGACGTAGCATTCGACCGTTTTCCGGAGATGATCTTGGAAAATCTCCGTCATTGCTGTTGGTATGTTCTTGCGGCGTTCTTTAAGCCAAATGGCATGACCGTGTAGCAAAATATACCGATGGGCGTTAGAGCGGCTGTGTGTTTGGCGTCATCGGGGTGCATCTTGATTTGATTATACCGAGAAACCATCCATGAGCGACATTCTTTCAAACCCACCGCGTATTGTCGACTATGACGCCGGTGATTGGAAGAGGAAGTCGTCTTTTGGGCAGCGGCGTTGGATCTCGTAGTCGAACCGGATCTGATCGAACCATTCTTCTTCATGGCCGGGACTATATTAGCCACCCAATCCGGATGTTGAATTTCCTCGATGAATCCGATTCTATGAGTTTCTTCACTTCGTCGACGATTGCACGCAAGATTTGTGGGCCGAAACCGTCTTCTTGGTTGCTTGGCGGGTTTGACATCCACCTTGATGTTGGCGATGTGTCGCCACATTAGAGTCGAGTCTGGCATATCCTCGTAGCTCGGGCAAATACATCGATATATTCCTGATTAGGAGATCAACTCTTCCTTTTCTTCGAGGAAGAGTATTGCGATGTTTATGAGCTTAGGATGCTCCTCATCACCCATATTAACTGGACTACCTGCGTCCTTAGTGGGGGCTCTCTTTGTTGAATCTATCCCCAAAGCTCTCGAGTTGATGAATCCATGGGTCTTCCCATGTTGGCATATCTTCATCACCCTCAATAGTAGCGGGATCGATCGTGGCCATATTCGACATCAAAGCCTTGAAAGCTTCTCAGAAGTGGTGTCGAATCCCAAGCGAAGAATCGGGCGAATGCCCGTCTCCCTCATCGGGTGGATTATTATCAATCGACCATGAGCATTCATCTTCGAGGAGGATTAGTATCCCAATCCCGTCTGAATGCATAGTAGTTATCCGGCTTCCCTTTTGGGACATATGCCGCTTTAGGAGGGACTCGAGGACCTCGTCCGAAACATAGACCTTCTCCTTGTGTCAAGTCGTACCCCCACTTCTTCATGATACCCAGTGTCTCCGGACTATATCTGAATGTGTTGAGGACAGGCCCGTTGTCATCTTCATCTTCTTCTAAGAAATGATTCGGCGTTGGGCGCATCTCCTTTTAGTAAACCAAGTCTTTTTCACTACTTGATCTTAGTGGGATGGCGAGTGTTGTCCCAAAGGAGTCTTGGAATTGCTTTTGTGTAAAGCAAGAAGACCGAGTTGGTAAGTGCAACTCGGATCGTTGTATAAACCGCCATTACATCATTCAAAGACAAAGGGTACTCTAAATCGTCATTTATTGATTCATCGGCAATTTGCCAATTACAATGTTCATCAGGCGATTCTTCATCGTCAAGATTGATTACAAGGGGTACAATGTCATTTAAAACAAAACCACCACTATAATCAAGCCCGGCCGGTATCGGCTTCTTCACATTTGTCCGGTGCCTTGGTAGATGATTGATTTAGGACTCATTACAGTAGAGGAGAGAATCAATAAAATAATTCTCCACCCCTTAAGCGGTACGTTTGTCGCGACCACCGTCTTGACCTCATTATTAGTGTCTACATATTTGAGACGATGAAGAGTAGATGGGACTATAGCGTTACCGTGGATCCAAGGTCGACCCAACAATAAGTTATAGGAAGTCTCTGCGTCAATCACATAGCGGTGACTTGGACTTTAAATCCCCATTTGGCACTTTATCGGATCTTACCAAGCGCCGAGACCGGTGTTAAACCCATAGATCATTGTGCTGTTGATGCCGACTTCTTGGCGGGGATTCAAGGTGATACATGGTAGCGGGGGCATAATGCTCCGTGGAACTGGATCGACTTGGATCGGTTAACTTCACTAGAGCCAATATACGGTGAAGTATAGCGGCGTCGTGCTTGGAATCTCTCGTGCGCATATCCTCCTTTGTAAAAGTAATGCGGGGAAGTGCTTGGTTGCCAAGTTGCATTGTTGTCGCGATTCTTAGGAATCGGCTTGATCTGAGTGAGAAACACCTCGAGTCGGCCGAGCTTCTTGTAGAGCTTCGGGTTTCCTTTGACAATCGAACCTTCGTAGAGAGTTATTCGCGGGATGTTAGCCAAGCTGGGCCATGGCGTCAAGCGGTATGGAGAGCCGATGTTCGGTCTATCCCTCTGTCAGGCGATTGAATCGGGGCTGCCGGGAGTTGAGCTTCTGGACCTGAGGTGTTTCTCCTTTGCTTCACCGCTTTTTCTTTCTGCACGAGTGAGAGAAGTCGTGGTCACCCGGCTCGGCGGTGTCTTAGCATTTGGGTTTGGAGCCTCAGGATATTTGTAACTATATTCGTGTCCGCTCCTAGTAGCGAAGACTTGAGCTCCTCTTGAGAAATTGGAAGGTGGCTACTTTTCATCATTCTTCTCGGAATTGCTGAGCGGCATGGCATAGCTTGCCTTTTCCCTTGGACTTCTTTATGGCCGAGGATGTAGTCCTTGATCGTCTTCCGACAAGTCGGGGTGGACCCAAAGGATTTCTCCGTTCTTTGTGGGTGTCTGATGCGAGCCCTTCTTCACGTTGCGTGAGGATCTTCATTCACCATCTTCATTCCTACCTTCTGGCGTCGGTTGGAACCAATCGAAGGAACGATCCGAAGCTTATAGAGGCGCATTTGCTCCCACCTTCTTCTCTTTAGAGGGTTTTGGAGTAATGACTCAACATCGATCAAGGCACGAATCTTGTCCTTGAGATGGTAGCGAGAACTTTGTAGGATGATGTACCGCCACATGGTAAGCCGCGATGCCAGGATCTGTAACCTTGTTTGCCTCCTCTTGGTTTACAATTGGGGGCAAGCTGGATTTTGTTGTTTTCGGAAGGTATTTGAAGATGCGGAACTTCCTCGTCCTTGAGCGAGTAAGTCTTGAAACCTCGAACCGGATGGTTTCGATTACGAGTTTGTTGGCCATTGAGGCTGCGATTCTTTGTGGTGCGTTGTGGTTGCGGTTCGAGCGTTTGATTAGCGTCTGAGACTTTGCGGCGCTTTACCTTTGTCACGGGGACAAAGTTACGCTAATGAGCATCCACCATAGGTGACCTCTCTCCGCTTTCTTCCTCCTCGGGAATCGCTCGGCTTGCTCTCCACGTATCCTTAAATCTTTCCGGGTCTCGGACGGTGCGGTTCCCATTGCTTCCAACACGTCCAATGACGAGTTGCTATGACAAGTTTGGAGAATGAACTTCTCCGTTATCGGTCTCGGCAATTCATTGCCTTATTTGAACCTCTTGGCGAAGTTATCCACTTTGTTTCCCGTCTTTACGTTTCTCGTCCAACAAAGAACCGATGGATACCTCGGTGTCATCGTCGAAGAAATTGGTGAGAAACATGGCCTCCATATCATCCGGCTATTAGCGGCTCCACGGTTTGAGGCGGTACCAATCGGCGGCTCCACGAAGGGTGCCAGCGAATGACCGAACCATCAAGGGCTCGTTGGGAGATAACACCTAGATGAGACTTGAAGTAGATCAAGTCTTGAGTGGGTGATCCCTTCCGTCAAGCGGTGTAAAGTTGATGAGGTTGAATTTTGTGGGATCACGGGATTGATTCCCACTCCCTTGGGTAAGGACATGGTATACCGTCTTCTTTACCTCTTGGCGGAAATCAAAGTATTGATTTTGCTCTCGAGGTCTTTATTTTCTCATTTTCCCCTCGTCTCCGTTCGGGTAAACTTGGGGAGGAATGGCGGTGTTATCGCTAGCGTTTTCTTGAAGCGATCGATCATCTACGTTTTGGCCTCCCTCCTGTCAGTGTCGCTATCTGTTAAGTTGACATTATTACGGCGACTTGGCTCGCCTTGGCGGTTCATTATCGCTGGATCATTGGTCATGCATTGCTCTCATCTGGCTGCATGGCTAGTTCCATTCAAGCTTAAAGTTGTCCTTTTGCTTGGTTAGGGCCTCTTCAAGCATCACGGGACACTTGTTCGCTGATCATGAGCGGCTTAGCGAGGTTGTCCTATCTTTGGAAATTGTATTATCGAAGCCATTGCGGAGCCGACATCCGACACTTCATCATCGAGGGTAATCCCATACGCATCTTGCGATAATTGGGTCGTCTAACAGTCCGGACCTTAATCGAGTCATTCGTTCGCGATGCCGGAGCGACGCGTGGCGGCGTCCCTCTGGCGGTCATATTGATGGTAACACTCGGCAATTCATTGCCTTATTTACGAACCTCTTGGCGAAGTTATCCACTTTGTTCCGTCTTTGTTTCGTCCAACAAAGAACCGATGGATACCTCGGTGTCATCGTCGAAGAAATTGGTGAGAAACATGGCCTCCATATCATCCGGCTATTAGCGGCTCCACGGTTTGAGGCGGTACCAATCGGCGGCTCCGCGAAGGGTGCCAGCGAATGACCGAACCATCAAGGGCTCGTTGGGAGATAACACCTAGATGAGACTTGAAGTAGATCAAGTCTTGAGTGGGTGATCCCTTCCGTCAAGCGGTGTAAAGTTGATGAGGTTGAATTTTGTGGGATCTGGGATTGATTCCCACTCCCTTGGGTAAGGACATGGTATACCGTCTTCTTTACCTCTTGGCGGAAATCAAAGTATTGATTTTGCTCTCGAGGTCTTTATTTTCTCATTTTCCCCTCGTCTCCGTTCGGGTAAACTTGGGGAGGAATGGCGGTGTTATCGCTAGCGTTTTCTTGAAGCGATCGATCATCTACGTTTTGGCCTCCCTCCTGTCAGGTGTCGCTATCTGTTAAGTTGACATTATTACGGCGACTTGGCTCGCCTTGGCGGTTCATTATCGCTGGATCTGTTGGTCATGCATTGCTCTCATCTGGCTGCATGGCTAGTTCCATTCAAGCTTAAAGTTGTCCTTTTGCTTGGTTAGGGCCTCTTCAAGCATCACGGGACACTTGTTCGTGATCATGAGCGGCTTAGCGAGGTTGTCCTATCTTTGGAAATTGTATTATCGAAGCCATTCGCGAACCGACATCCGACACTTCATCATCGAGGGTAATCCCATACGCATCTTGCGATAATTGGGTCGTCTAGATCCGGACCAATCGAGTCATTCGTTCGCGATGCCGGAGCGACGCGTGGCGGCGTCCCTCTGGCGGTCATATTGATGGTAACACTTTCGGCAATTCATGCACGAGCCCATCTCTTTTCGCGGCGTCTTGACTTGGGTTCGGGCATTCGTGTCGAGCCTATCAAAACCGGCGCCTTCTCGGGGTTGTTTTAAGCGCAATTGCACTCGATAACCTTGCCTTGATCGGTTTGAGCACAAGCAAGGCATGTTTGATTAGGCGTTCCTCTTCGGGATTTACCGTACCCCGCGATAGTACAACTTCGTCGGCATGAATACCGGAGCAACCTATCGTGTGTTGGCCGCGACTTCGGGTATAGCGTTGTCATCGTCCGGATGAGGCGTCTCCTTCGAGAACAAATAGGCCTTTCATAAGTCACTCGCCGCCGCGCGCGCCAGCGAGTGTGATTCTTCGGCGGGCTCGGACTTGATTTGAAGCGGTCGCGGCAGCTGAGGTTTCTTCTTATCTTTGTGGAGTACGACCCTGTATCGGGAGTGACCGTGATTCCTTTAGCGGACCTAAGCGATCCTTAGCGGCAAGCCTGGCGGTCGTGGCGAGAGTTAGCCAGCCGGAAGTTTGGGTGCGGAACCGGAGGTAACCGGCGTCGATGCCACTTTGTTGAGGTGCTCACAATTTCGATTTGAGCACGGGGCGGAGTTGGCTGCTGGCGAGCTAGGCTTGGATCTTTGGGCTCGTCGGAGTTGAAGCCGGCGGACTTGGGCTTCAAGCTAGGCGATTGTCGGCGACTTCTTGGCGCCTCCTTCTTCAACTCGCGGGCTTGTTGCACCAAAGCTTCGTGCGCTGCCGAAGGCTCTTCGAATCGCTCTAAAGTGTAGAACGGTTCCGTTTGACTTCGGACCCATTCGTTCGTCGCCCGGCTGTAGGAATGCGGCTACGATCTCGAACCGACCTCGAGTCAACTTGGATCTTAGATCCGCCTCATAGCGGACCCCATCCGTTGATTCTTTTGCACAGGCTAATTGTTTCGCCCGGTGGCGTCGCCTCGGCGGGCTCTCTTGGAGAGTCCGCGCCATTGGCGGAATCGACCCCTGTGAAGGCGGGGGTTACGAAGTTTGGCCGTTGTTAGGGCGAGGGAACCACCGTTGTCTGCGGTCTTGGCGGCGGTGGTGGTGGATTTTCTCGCCTCGCGATTCGAGGCCGATCGGGTCTTCCTTGCGGCGGAGACCATCTTGAACTTGCGGGGACCGGATCTCGACGAGGAGGAGAGGTATTCTTCATACTTCTTACGGTGAACTTCGAACTTCGACCTCCTCGATGGCCGGGATCGGGATCCGCGGTTCGCGACCACGGCGGCTTCTTTCTTTGAAGCCGTTGGCTCTTGTGGTCGCCCGGCTTGTTGGCGGGGAAAGTTGGTTTGTTATTCATTGCTTGTTTGAATTCGTTATGCGGCCGTTGGTCTACAACAAAATTTCAAACAAAAGAAATGCCTTTATATTTCGGTACAATGAAAGCGAAAATTACAACTTTCTTCCTTTTGTGAACAAACACGAGGATCTCTATTTTCGGGATCACCGCTTGCGTGGGTTCTTTGCTGTCTTGGGGACTTTTGTTCGTCAGTTGACCACCGCGCAATTCGATCACGGTGTAAACCGGGTTGCGGAACTTCTGAGCGTAGAGGGCTCGTTCCGCGAAGGAAGCGGCGCTGAGGATCACACTCACGAAGGAGAGGATCGCTGCGGGGATCACACTCACGAAGGAGAGGATGGCCGAGGCGGGTGAGATCTACAAGGAGAAATCACGGCTATCCACGAGGTTAAGGCGAAGCTTAACCTAGAGGGTATCTGTAGTTCGACCGAGTTTGCTTACCTTCCGCCTATAGATCTGACGTCGACTGGACTTGAGCTCGTCGGTGCTCGGAACCGTGCGTCGTAGATCTCGCGAGGGCTCTTTAGAAGTCCGCCAAAATCCAAAAAAAATCCACACTCAATGAGCAAGACCCCCCCCCTCTTTATACAAAAGGGGGTGCTGCGCTGACCAATGGGTGGCTCGGCCACTTGGCGAGCCACCTCGGCAGGTGGCCGAGGTGGCTCGGCCATGGTGGCCGAGCCACCTACCTGGTAGAGCACCTCGGCCAGGTTGGCCGAGGTGGCTCGGCCATGGTGGCCGAGCCACCTTGGCCAATTTGGCCGAGGTTTGGCCGCGGCGCTCCGTCGTCTCGCGTCGTTTTTTCCGTCGACTCCTCCGTCGATTCTTCGTCGATTCTTGGTCTTAGGGCTTAGTTTTGCTCGGTGATGTCGCCGTTGTGTTGAGTCCGTATCCGATCAACTTCGAGCTCAAGCGGTTCGTTTGCATCGGCGGACTAAGTACGGTTGATTCCGTCTCGTCAGCGTTTTGAGTTTAGCCAACTTCGCCTCGTTGAGCCGTCGTCGGGTTTTCTCCACGGCCGCGTCGTTTATTGCTTCGTCGCCTCGCCGACTCACTTCATGGGTTCGTCGACTTGCTTTATCGTTTTCGCGGCGTAATCCGCGTCGGCGGCGTTAAGGTCGCGCCGTCGGATGGATCGTCGGTTGTCAACCCACCGTTCTGAGTCTTGTTGAGATGCTTGATAAGCAATTTTTAACGCCTACACTGATGTGGGACTATACTCACATATTAATCACATCAACACATAGCCATAGTAATTTCATGATATATCGATATATTTGTTGATTTTATAATGTTTTGCATGATAGTTTTTTAAATTCTCACTTGATATCAAAGCTTTCTTTCCTGCTAGTATCCACAACCAAATCAATGGGCCGAGCAATGGACAGACGAACTACCAAATCCTACTACTAATGCTATGTAACAGTTTTGTGGGCTTTTGATATAATTTCGATCAATTATGTGTTACAATGGAAACAAGTTATGAATCTTAAATATCTTGATAAATAACCCAGCACAGGTGATCTAGAGAGATTGAGAGCTTTCGACACGATCTTGGGTTCGATTCTAGACTGAGTTATAAAAAAGAAAAAAATCTTGATAAATGAATTGAAAGTGATTGGAGGGTTTGATCTGGTCGTGTCAATTTTTTACTTAAAGTCATTAGTTTGAACAATCTATTTCACATCAGACTATATATTGACCTTATATACTTTACTCACCTTTTATTGAGATGCATTTTAATTCTTTTCTTTTTCAGAGGTTATTCAGTCATCTAGATAATTCCTCGTCTGATTGAAGAAAAACAAGCAGATTTATTTTCTCGATAATTTCCTTAAGTAATGAATTGACTTTGGTACATTCATTTTCTCGATGTACTCTTCTATTCCTTGGAGATATATCTATATCTATCTATACTACATATAAAAGAGGATTGGGGTGTTAAAACTTTTGATTGCCCTTTTACCCCTCTAAAATTTAATTATTCTAACTTTAATTAATTTGATAAATCTCAATTATATCTCTTTGTAATTTTCTTATCAAATGAGCTTTAGCTCACGTTGATGCATGGCACATATTTATGTAATTTAATAGAGCATTTCAATTCCTTAATAATCGTAAACCATTTGTCTTCTTTATGTAGTTAGTGGCCCAATTCAAGTGTCTTTTTGTTATCTCGGCGTTATTTCTATTAATGTAAAATAATTAATATTCATTAGTTTTTATCTTTTTCTTATCACTTGTTTACACTTTCTCAAATCACAAAGCATGAAGAAGGCCATTCTAACTCTTTAATAATCATCAACCCAATTAGGGATGAAGCTAAGAGAATAAAATTAATCTTTGTGGAATTTTTGAAAGTATAGGTCTTTAGATGAGCATTAATGTAGTTTAAGTATTTTCATTTGGTTTTACCTTTTTTTCTCTTGTGTACAGTTAACTGGAAAATTGTTCGATCATCACACTTGCTAGGATGCTTCGTGTGTTGCTTACATATGGGAACAATAAGCTCCAGGTTTTGTCTATTCTCTTATTCAAGTTTATGGTACTAGGGATTTTACTTGCATGCCTTATTCCTGCTTTGTAACTTCAAAGAGATGCATGTTTTGCATATCCCTTTCATTTTACTTCTGTAATTTTAAAAGGGACATTTTATTTATGGTCACCTTGATTACTTTGTGCTTCTATGTAGCTAATTACTTCTTTCTAATGATCGATTTACCTTAAATATAATTTTTTTTCGAGCCATTTCATTTCATATTTATATATAGGCAATTAATTCAATTTTATGTAATATTTCATCATATTGTTAATTGACATGAAAAATGCTATTAGGACCCAACTTGAAAACAAGAATGTAAATGAGCTCCAATTCTATATAATATTAAATAATATTGATTCAATTTCATAATATTTCAAAGCGAAACAATTGCAGTATATAAATATGAAATGATGAAGTGGCTCGGAAAAACTACATTTAAAGCAAATCATTGGAAAGAAACATTGTGCGTTTACACATGTCAATTGGTTCAATTTCAATATATATATATATATATATATATATATATATATATATATATATATATATATATATATATATATATATATATATATATATATATATATCTTAGTATGTAACACGTGCTTTGCACATAATGCATATTAAGTAACATCATGAGACTAAACATTCGAAGCCCCCAGCCACCCATTAGCCATGAATTTACGAGACTAAACATTGTGCTTTGCACGTGATGCATATTAAGTAATGATATGAGACTAAAACATTCGAAGGTCATCTAACATTGCACTCGTCACGACTTTTTTTTTAGAACAATGAAGAGGACTCAAACAGAGCCCCCAACCACCCACTAGCCATGAATTTATTGACATTTATATTAGTTTTTCTCTCCCCGAATTTGCGTTATTGTATAACTAATAGATTGATTTTTTTTGTAATTTGGAGGTAAAATCGGTTGTAGATCTATTCGTTTCCTCAAAAAAAACAGCAATACAATCTTCTCTCTCAATTGTCGCCTGTGAAATCTTGTTGACTGCGAGGTATCCCGGTTACTATAATTGAAAGACTGACTCCACTGTCAAAATTCTCACTTCCTCTATTTTTTTTCTTTTTGATTCTTTTAGTGTTTCCTTTTGTGCATTTGAGCATCCATATATAGCATAATTTTATGCAACTCTTGAGATCCAAGTGGAAGGTTTATGAAAGCAGATTAGTCGTGAAATAATTAGTGCATAATTAATGAAGAGAATTTGATTAGTCAGTAAGAGAATATACATGAATGCTTTAATTATGAGTTCATTTTCTCACTAAAATTCATATTAAATGCATTATTAGTAGGTTTAGAAGGGGAGATGTCATAAATTACTTTATTAGCTAGGATTTAATTATTATATTGCAATAGTTTTTTAATGAAAAAAATATTAAGACACATCCAAACTAAACTGAAAATCCAGAAGCACAACAAAAGAATGTGGATTAACGCTGCTCCTTATCAGACTGCAAAACATTGTGTAAAAATGATGGTGAGTCTTCAAACCATACCACAAAATCATTAATTTCTTTAGCTCTTCAGACCAACACATGAGCCTTTATATTCTCCATTTGACGAACTACCTGAAAATCTCATTCCTCGAGTAATGTGCAGCATCACTGAATATCATCCACAAAGTGTCTAAAAATCGAGTGTTGCTCCACCCCATTATAGATATCTCTAATTACCGCAGCTGCATCTTCTTCAAAAATTACCTTCGAATATCTAGTGTCAAGAGCAAATGTAATAGCTTCCCACACTGCTTGGAATTCCGCATGCTTAGAATTACCTCGTATCCAAATATTATGATAATTATATTGCAATAGTTAGTAATATATATTATGATAATTTATATACTATTTCTAGACTACATCAAGAGGTTAACATTTATATTAGTATTCCTCTCCACAAATTTTTATACATCGGATCATATGAACATATCAATTTCTTGTAGTATTAGATTAGATGTTAGATATTTAATTAAATATTAAATTATCTTAAATTATGATATAATTTATAAATATAAGTTATGATATTATTATCTTATATATTAAAATTGTATATTTATTGTATAATATCTAATATCTAAAGTGAAATATTTATCTTATTTAACATAAGACTAATATGGTTAAAATTTATATTATATCAGTTCTTATGTTTAGTGCAAGAATAATTATAGTGTAATAAATAGAATGAATTGAATAAAATTTATGATTAAAATTTATAATATATATTTAGTTTTAATATTAGTTCTCATGTTTATTGCAAGAATAATTATAATGTAATAAATAGAATGAATTGAATAAATTTCAAGGCATTATTGTGAATTATCAAATTTTAGAAGGGTAAAGAGGCAATCAAAAGTTTTAGCACCCCAATCCTCTTTTATATATGAGAAATGTAAATGGCAATTGATTCAATTTTAATAGGGAAGGGAGATTGAAGAGCCAATTGAGCTATTCAGAAGTTGAGAGTTGGGCATTGGATCAAAGATCAATGATCGTGAAGGTCTTGTACAGTTGAAGTCAAGATTGGAAAGAAAACTTATCTCCATAAGATTACTATTTATCTTCCTCAAAGGTGTTAAAAATTAAGTGATGAACAATGGCGAATTAATAGAGCAACTAGAACTATTAGAGCTTTAGTGAGTGAATTAAAGTGGAAAGGCAAACAACTATTATTATGCATGATATTATATAATTTAAAAAACAAAATTTAGAACATAGAACAAATATATCCACGTGCAACGCACGTGCACTATACTAGTACTACAAAACACCCAAAGAATTAACAAGGGGTACCCATTGTGGGTTGCGTAGTTTGTAAGGTTGGGAAGTTCCCACTGGCCGATGAGGATTCGACAGGAGTCGAACTCGAGAAAGAGTCTAGCCTGATTGAGTCCTTCTGCGAAACAATTGAAGTTTGATCTAGGATTTAAACTCCATGCTCCTTCCAGAAAAAGAAAACTCCAGACTAGAGTTCCCTAGGTGTGTGTGTGTGTGTGTGTGTATGGAATAATGTGTATGAGATGGTGGCTTATTTTGCTAAGTGAGCTACCATGAGATAGAATGGTGAGGTCCACAATTGTTGATGTGACTAACAATGTGGACCTCACTACATGGCTATCTCTTGGTAGCTAATTTAACAAAAAGAGCCGCCACCTCATACACATTATTCCCATATATATATATATATATATATATAGTAAAACTCCTATAAACTTAAGTGGATAGGAGCCCTTTGTCCACCAACTTTTTTATCCATTGATTTTGCATTGAGATTTGTGCTTACATGTAATACAAATGAAGGCACAAATCTCAAAGATAGCATTGATGTGTAGCATAAATCTCAAAGCATAATGAAGGGATAAAAAGTTTGGTGGACAAGTCTAAGTTTATTGGAGCTTTACTTTTATATATATATATATATATATATATATATATATATATATATATATATATATATATATATATATATATATATATATATATATATATATATATATATATATATATATATATATATATGGGCGGTTCAATGAGAACCCAAATAATTATGAGAACTAAGAACCAAAATCTACAGTCCATGATATAAGGACAAGGGCTCGGTCTGTAAAAAATAAGGTGGCAAAATTGAAATTAAACGAAACTTACAAACTGAAATGAGGGTAAACAAGTAAATGTTCGCGAGGAAATTTAAAGGCTGTAAAATAAAGATTATCCCTTCAATTGATTTTAAAGAAAGAATAAATACAAGCTGTCGAATGCAATCTCTCTCTCTAAGCGACTTAGATAAAAAGAAATTACAAATTCCTCGATCGGTTGCCGATTTACAAAGAGGAATGATCAGCGGAGACCCTTCCCTTTATTTAATCTGGGTTCTTCCGCGGTAGCGGTGGGAGCTTGAATCTTGTATCCGTTGGCGATCCGACCGTCTTGACTCGTGGGGCGAGGTTGAAAAATAACTCACGAGGAGCAAGTTTAGAACTCGGCGAGTTAAGAACTCTTTGATAGAGTTGATTTTAGAAAAGGATTAATAATCCTTTTAGCCAAGAATGGCGGAGAAGAACTTGTCGTGCAAGTTTGAAAACTCTAATCGAGTTGAACTCTCTAGGAGAGTTGATTCCAGCAAAGGAGGTCTTCGGTAAAACCTCAATATCTCTAAATCCGACCGGTAGGATTCAATCTCCACCGTTCAGAATTAGGAACAATGAGTGTTGAGGCTTCCCTCCAAGTTTCACTCCGATCAGACCACGGATGAAGGTCCGATCGTCACGCCGATCACAGCTGCGCGGAAGAAGCCGTTCTCTGCGCAATTGGCTTCGGTAAAACCTCGATATCTCCAAATCCAACCGGTAGAAATCAATCTTCACCGTTCAGAATTAGGAACGATGAGTGTTGAGGCCGCCCTCCAAGTTTCACTCCGATCAGACCACGGATGAAGGTCCGATCTTCCGCCGATCACAGCTGCGCAGCGAAACTGTTCTCTCCCTTTTTAGTTCTCCGGCCAAAACCTTTCCACCTCCCCATTTGGCTGTAAAACCCCCATTTATAGGGGTTAAAGGGTGTAACCGCCCCTTAAAATGCTCCATAATGGGGGTTTAGTGGGTGTAACCACCCCTTAAATTGCTCAAGCGGTTGAGGAACCGTTCAACTTCGTATTTGAATGAGTCAAAGCGAAGTTCGCGTTCTAGAGCAAGCCTCGCGTCGCATTTAGTGCGAGGAGCGGGGATAGACCTCAGCGTCTATATTTTAACTAGGGCGGGGTTGGAAGCTGCGTTTTGGGCTTGAGCGGGCCATGTGCTCCAGCGTTTTGGGCTTGAGCGGGCCATGTGCTCCAGCGTTTTGGGCTTGAGCAGCGGGCCATGTGCTCAGCGTTTGGGGCTTGAGCAGCGGGCCATGTGCTCAGCGTTTTGAATTGAAGCGGGGATGAGCCGCATTTTGAATGAAGAGATCAAAACTTGTGATCTCTTTTCACAAGGATTGTCAACTTGTAATCCTTGTACTCGGAGACATTAACCGATTCTCCTTTGTCATCGTGAAAGTCGTCGACTTGTAACCTTCATCGATAGTGTTTAGCGGATATTGGCGTCTTGATAATTTTTACGACCTCTGAGAACCCCCTCAAAGTTTTGAAAGTTCGCGGTTGGTGGGGCGAGCTTTGAATACTTTGGATATCTTCTTTGTTTGTTCACGAGAAGGTATTGCTCCCCATTACGTCTTCAAAGAAGTTGTGTCTGCTTTTGCCCACGCTAGTCATTCGTCTTGCATAGATGAACTCCGTTTTGCCTTTTGAAATGCGAGGAGTAGTAGCGTCTTGAACTTTGCTACATGGGACTGATCCTCGCGTTTTGAGGTTGAAACCGGGTGGCCATCGCGTTACGTGTTTAAAGCGGTAGCGACCCTCGCGTTTTGTGTTGAAGCGGGGATGAACCCACATTTCCAACTAAGTCTTTTAGACTTTTCTTTAAGGTGCCAAAAATATAGTGTTAACTTGGCATGCCTTTCATACTTGTTGTTTGAACAAGTTTTTGGGGACTTATCACTCTATTGCAAAGAGTTGATAAATTGGTTTTATCATCAGAGGTGGAATTTTTAACTTGATGATGATTTTTAAGGACTTATCGCTCTATTGAAGAGAGTCGATAAGCTGATTTTATCAGAGGTGTGGAGTTAACTTGATAAAGTTGGGTACTTATGGTTTGAACAAGATTTTGAGGACCTATCGCTCTATTGAAGAGAGTCGATAAGTTGATTTTATCGGGGGACAAAATATGAAACCTGTGATTTGAACAAGGTTTAAGGCCTGTGATGTGAACAAGGCTTACGTGGCTTGTGGTGTGAACAAGGCTTTGGGCTTGTGGTGTTAACAAGGCTTTGGACTTGTGGTTTGAACAAGGATTTGGGCTTGTGGTTTAAACAAGGCTTTGGGGCTTATCATCCTATTGAGGAGGATTGATAAGTTGATTGTCAGAGGTGTGAGGTTAACATGACAAGGATACGTTGCGATTGGAGCAACTTTGTGGACTTATCATCCTATTGAGGAGGATTGATAAGTTGGTTATCAAACTCTGCTGAGGATGTGTACAGATTTTGATAGGATTGTGTTGTAATTTGAACAACTTTGTGGATCTATCATTCTATTGGAAAGGAATGATGAGTTGATTGTGAGGGTTTAGTTGTGATTTGAACAATTTTGAGGAACTTATCTGGGGAGGATTGATAAGTTGATTATATCATCGAGAGGTATAGTGTCGACTTGATGAAGATGCGTTGCGATTGGAGCAACTTTGAGGACCTATCATCCTATTGAGGAGGATTGATAAGTTGATTGCGATTTAAGCAAATTTGAAGAGTTAAGCCTGCATGCGTGGCGTTGTGCTACGATGTTGAATCGTAGACTTTGTCGTCTTTTACGGGTAAGAGACTAGCAAACAGCAGCGTGTTAGGCGTTGACTTTAGGGTTATTGGCCAACCCCGACCATCAGCGGACTTGATGAGCCTTTACCGACACCGCTTGAATCGGGCTAGCATCTGATTATCTAAATCCGTTACGCATGTGACATTGTGCTAAAGAATAAAACTCTTTTAGGCTTAATGCTACGATGTTGAATCGTGAAGCCGTCTTTCTCACGGGAATAGACTACGGTGCATGTATTAGATGCGGGCTTATCTGCTTAGGTTTGAGATAAAATTTCCCGGACTTGAATTACGGTGTCTTTTTAATCGAGAAAAAGACTAAAGCGTAGCATGTTAGGCATTGACTTATCCCTACTTAGGATTAGGGATAAAATTCCCCTGCGTGTAAGGTGTGGATTGTGGTGTTATTAATAACAAAGCGCCACAACTTTGAATATGTGGGCTTTTGTTCTTTTTACGGTTAAGAACTAACCGGCAACGCGTGTTACGCGAAGGCTTATCCCTACTTAGGCTTCGGGATTTAGTTGTGATTTGAACAACTCTGAGGAACTTATCTGTTGGGGAGGGTTGATAAGATAGCGTGGCGAAATTGTGTTGTGATTAGAGCAACTTTGAGGACTTATCGCTCTATTGAAGAGAGTCGATAAGTTGATTGTCGAGGTGTGAGGTTAACATGACAAGGATGCGTTGCGATCGAACAACTTTGAGGACTTATCGCTCTATTGAAGAGAGTCGATAAGTTGATTGTCAGAGGTGTGAGGTTAACGTGACAAGGGTATGTTGCGATCGGAGCAATTTTGAGGACTTATCGCTCTATTGAAGAGAGTCGATAAGTTGATTGTCAGAGGTGTGAGGTTAGCGTGACAAGGGTATGTTGCGTCGAACAATTTTGAGGACTCATCGCTCTATTGAAGAGAGTCGATAAGTTGATTGTCGAGGTGTGAGGTTAACATGACAAGGATGCGTTGCGATTGGAGCAACTTTGTGGACTTATCATCCTATTGGAGAGGATTGATAAGTTGGTTGTCGAAGGTGCATTGTTAACGGCGGGATTGTGTTACGATTTGAGCAACTTTGTAGACTTATCATCCTATTGGAGAGGATTGATAAGTTGATTTTGGTGGTGGTCTTTGCGTTGAAGTGCTTACATTGTCAAAAGTGTTTTGTTAACTTGACAATGTTTGGAATTCATTATTCTACTGGAAAATAATAGATAATCAACCTCGATCTGTAATTATTCTAGGTTGATACTAGCAGAGTCTTGACCTCGCGATTTAGAGGGTCGACAATAGCCGGTCTTGGTCGACCTCCTCTTCTTGACTTTAATCCTAGCAATAATTACTTGACTGTTAGCCACAGGAGACTAGTTGTTTCGAGAGCGACATTTTGCAACCCCATTCGAGCTAGAAGATTGGTTTGTAAATTGTGCCGACAGTGTCAATCGAAGCATCGTGTCATACCTGTCGAGCATCGAAGAGCCATGCTTCGGAACCGTTCGACGAAGACTTTGATAGGCTCTCCCTCCTTTTGCTTAATGGCAAGAAGAGAAGTGACAATGATTTCCGTGTCATCTTCAAAGAATCGTGACAGAAGAGTCTCTCTAAATCGCCCATTTGGATACATCTGCGGCGGTTTCATGAACCATTCAAAGGCAACCCCTTGAGGGTGCCAATGAACAAACAGTACATTATGGCATCGTTTGACATCCCATTCGATCGTGACTTAAAATGGTAGATGTGTTGGTTCGGTGATCGTGCCGTCAGCTTCGTAGTGTCGGGATTTTGAATTTTGGAGGATAAGGAACCGTATCCCATTCTGCAGGATATGGTCTGACAACCCCCTGATCTTGGAGCTCGCACCTATTAGCCATGGCCTTGAGGCGGGCTTCCAGTTCTCGCATTTTTGCCGATTGAGGACTTTGCTCGTTCTCGGCCTCTCTTCCTTCTTTAGAGGAGGATTCTCGTGATGGGCTTCTTGATGGGAGCTTCATTCCGTTTTCATTCCATTTTGAGGATTGACTCCTCCTCCGTGATGATTCCAGCTGAGGCGTTGAGCCGAACATGTGAACTTGAGCCCTATCTGCAACAAGTTGGTTTATCATATCTCGAAGTTGATCGATGGACTCTTGTTGTGATCATGAGGCCTCTTGCATCATAGCGATACTCTTGAGCCTCTTCTTGAAATCTTGGCGGTCTCCGTCGTGTAGGCAGCTCACATGCTCTATGAAAGAACTAGAGGATTGAGATTGCGATGGTGAATGCTCATCATCGGACTCAATTCCTTTAGCCAACTTGTGATAATTGGCGGGTATGACCCTGTTGAGTCAGTATGTCGGTAAACTCCGTCGAGTCATTCAAAGCCTCTTTCAAGCCGGGACCGATTTGCCTCGGCTCATTGGAGCTAGAGATTGACGGTCTGCCTACTCCGATCATATTAGAAGTGACTCCAAGGTATTCGACCTCGAAGTCTCATTCTGTGAAAATGCCGTCGTTCGGTGGACCAAATAACATTTATCAATCGTTCAAACACCGGCGGCTTGGCATATGAGCAGCGCCGATATCGCGATGATTTGGCACTTGGAGCGAAGATCGCGTTTGAGCAATTGAGCGGGGTTGTGACCGCGTTTTATAGTGGAGACGCGAGGATCGCGTGCAACCCTGGCGAATCACGAGGTCGAGGTTTGAACATTTGAGCGGGGTTGTGACCGCGTTTTATAGTGGAGACGCGAGGATCGCGTGCAACCCTGGCGAATCACGAGGTCGAGGTTTGAACATTTGAGCGGGGTTGTGACCGCGTTTTATAGTGGAGACGCGAGGATCGCGTGCAACCCTGGCGAATCACGAGGTCGAGGTTTGAACATTTGAGCGGGGTTGTGACCGCGTTTTATAGTGGAGACGCGAGGATCGCGTGCAACCCTGGCGAATCACGAGGTCGAGGTTTGAACATTTGAGCGGGGTTGTGACCGCGTTTTATAGTGGAGACGCGAGGATCGCGTGCAACCCTGGCGAATCACGAGGTCGAGGTTTGAACATTTGAGCGGGGTTGTGACCGCGTTTTATAGTGGAGACGCGAGGATCGCGTGCAACCCTGGCGAATCACGAGGTCGAGGTTTGAACATTTGAGCGGGGTTGTGACCGCGTTTTATAGTGGAGACGCGAGGATCGCGTGCAACCCTGGCGAATCACGAGGTCGAGGTTTGAACATTTGAGCGGGGTTGTGACCGCGTTTTATAGTGGAGACGCGAGGATCGCGTGCAACCCTGGCGAATCACGAGGTCGAGGTTTGAACATTTGAGCGGGGTTGTGACCGCGTTTTATAGTGGAGACGCGAGGATCGCGTGCAACCCTGGCGAATCACGAGGTCGAGGTTTGAACATTTGAGCGGGGTTGTGACCGCGTTTTATAGTGGAGACGCGAGGATCGCGTGCAACCCTGGCGAATCACGAGGTCGAGGTTTGAACATTTGAGCGGGGTTGTGACCGCGTTTTATAGTGGAGACGCGAGGATCGCGTGCAACCCTGGCGAATCACGAGGTCGAGGTTTGAACATTTGAGCGGGGTTGTGACCGCGTTTTATAGTGGAGACGCGAGGATCGCGTGCAACCCTGGCGAATCACGAGGTCGAGGTTTGAACATTTGAGCGGGGTTGTGACCGCGTTTTATAGTGGAGACGCGAGGATCGCGTGCAACCCTGGCGAATCACGAGGTCGAGGTTTGAACATTTGAGCGGGGTTGTGACCGCGTTTTATAGTGGAGACGCGAGGATCGCGTGCAACCCTGGCGAATCACGAGGTCGAGGTTTGAACATTTGAGCGGGGTTGTGACCGCGTTTTATAGTGGAGACGCGAGGATCGCGTGCAACCCTGGCGAATCACGAGGTCGAGGTTTGAACATTTGAGCGGGGTTGTGACCGCGTTTTATAGTGGAGACGCGAGGATCGCGTGCAACCCTGGCGAATCACGAGGTCGAGGTTTGAACATTTGAGCGGGGTTGTGACCGCGTTTTATAGTGGAGACGCGAGGATCGCGTGCAACCCTGGCGAATCACGAGGTCGAGGTTTGAACATTTGAGCGGGGTTGTGACCGCGTTTTATAGTGGAGACGCGAGGATCGCGTGCAACCCTGGCGAATCACGAGGTCGAGTTTGAACATTTGAGCGGGGTTGTGACCGCGTTTTATAGTGGGGACGCGAGGATCGCGTGCAACCCTGGCGAATCACGAGGTCGAGGTTTGAACATTTGAGCGGGGTTGTGACCGCGTTTTATAGTGGGGACGCGAGGATCGCGTGCAACCCTGGCGAATCACGAGGTCGAGGTTTGAACATTTGAGCGGGGTTGTGACCGCGTTTTATAGTGGGGACGCGAGGATCGCGTGCAACCCTGGCGAATCACGAGGTCGAGGTTTGAACATTTGAGCGGGGTTGTGACCGCGTTTTATAGTGGGGACGCGAGGATCGCGTGCAACCCTGGCGAATCACGAGGTCGAGGTTTGAACATTTGAGCGGGGTTGTGACCGCGTTTTATAGTGGGGACGCGAGGATCGCGTGCAACCCTGGCGAATCACGAGGTCGAGGTTTGAACATTTGAGCGGGGTTGTGACCGCGTTTTATAGTGGGGACGCGAGGATCGCGTGCAACCCTGGCGAATCACGAGGTCGAGGTTTGAACATTTGAGCGGGGTTGTGACCGCGTTTTATAGTGGGGACGCGAGGATCGCGTGCAACCCTGGCGAATCACGAGGTCGAGGTTTGAACATTTGAGCGGGGTTGTGACCGCGTTTTATAGTGGGGACGCGAGGATCGCGTGCAACCCTGGCGAATCACGAGGTCGAGGTTTGAACATTTGAGCGGGGTTGTGACCGCGTTTTATAGTGGGGACGCGAGGATCGCGTGCAACCCTGGCGAATCACGAGGTCGAGGTTTGAACATTTGAGCGGGGTTGTGACCGCGTTTTATAGTGGGGACGCGAGGATCGCGTGCAACCCGGTGAGCGAGGTTGGCGTTTGAGCAATTGAGCGGGGTTGTGACCGCGTTTTATAGTGGGGACGCGAGGATCGCGTGCAACCTTGGTGAACGAGGTTGGCGTTTGAGCAATTGAAGCGGGGATGAGCCCGCATTTTGAATTGAAGCGGGGATGAGCCGCATTTTGAATTGAAGCGGGGATGAGCCCGCATTTTGAATTGAAGCGGGGATGAGCCGCATTTTGAATTGAAGCGGGGATGAGCCCGCATTTTGAATTGAAGCGGGGATGAGCCGCATTTTGAATTGAAGCGGGGATGAGCCCGCATTTTGAATTGAAGCGGGGATGAGCCGCATTTTGAATTGAAGCGGGGATGAGCCCGCATTTTGAATTGAAGCGGGGATGAGCCGCATTTTGAATTGAAGCGGGGATGAGCCCGCATTTTGAATTGAAGCGGGGATGAGCCGCATTTTGAATTGAAGCGGGGATGAGCCCGCATTTTGAATTGAAGCGGGGATGAGCCGCATTTTGAATTGAAGCGGGGATGAGCCCGCATTTTGAATTGAAGCGGGGATGAGCCGCATTTTGAATTGAAGCGGGGATGAGCCCGCATTTTGAATTGAAGCGGGGATGAGCCGCATTTTGAATTGAAGCGGGGATGAGCCCGCATTTTGAATTGAAGCGGGGATGAGCCGCATTTTGAATTGAAGCGGGGATGAGCCCGCATTTTGAATTGAAGCGGGGATGAGCCCGCATTTTGAATTGAAGCGGGGATGAGCCGCATTTTGAATTGAAGCGGGGATGAGCCGCATTTTGAATTGAAGCGGGGATGAGCCGCATTTTGAATTGAAGCGGGGATGAGCCCGCATTTTGAATTGAAGCGGGGATGAGCCGCATTTTGAATGAAGAGATCAAAACTTGTGATCTCTTTTCACAAGATTGTCAACTTGTAATCCTTGTACTCTAGAACATTAACCGATTCTCCTTTGTCATCGTGAAAGTCGTCGACTTGTAACCTTCATCGATAGTGTTTAGCGGATATTGGCGTCTTGATAATTTTTCTGAGAATCATGTAATAATTTTTCTGAGAATCATGTAATAATTTTTCTGAGAATCATGTAATAATTTTTCTGAGAATCATGTAATAATTTTTCTGAGAATCATGTAATAATTTTTCTGAGAATCATGTAATAATTTTTCTGAGAATCATGTAATAATTTTTCTGAGAATCATGTAATAATTTTTCTGAGAATCATGTAATAATTTTTCTGAGAATCATGTAATAATTTTTCTGAGAATCATGTAATAATTTTTCTGAGAATCATGTAATAATTTTTCTGAGAATCATGTAATAATTTTTCTGAGAATCATGTAATAATTTTTCTGAGAATCATGTAATAATTTTTCTGAGAATCATGTAATAATTTTTCTGAGAATCATGTAATAATTTTTCTGAGAATCATGTAATAATTTTTCTGAGAATCATGTAATAATTTTTCTGAGAATCATGTAATAATTTTTCTGAGAATCATGTAATAATTTTTCTGAGAATCATGTAATAATTTTTCTGAGAATCATGTAATAATTTTTCTGAGAATCATGTAATAATTTTTCTGAGAATCATGTAATAATTTTTCTGAGAATCATGTAATAATTTTTCTGAGAATCATGTAATAATTTTTCTGAGAATCATGTAATAATTTTTCTGAGAATCATGTAATAATTTTTCTGAGAATCATGTAATAATTTTTCTGAGAATCATGTAATAATTTTTCTGAGAATCATGTAATAATTTTTCTGAGAATCATGTAATAATTTTTCTGAGAATCATGTAATAATTTTTCTGAGAATCATGTAATAATTTTTCTGAGAATCATGTAATAATTTTTCTGAGAATCATGTAATAATTTTTCTGAGAATCATGTAATAATTTTTCTGAGAATCATGTAATAATTTTTCTGAGAATCATGTAATAATTTTTCTGAGAATCATGTAATAATTTTTCTGAGAATCATGTAATAATTTTTCTGAGAATCATGTAATAATTTTTCTGAGAATCATGTAATAATTTTTCTGAGAATCATGTAATAATTTTTCTGAGAATCATGTAATAATTTTTCTGAGAATCATGTAATAATTTTTCTGAGAATCATGTAATAATTTTTCTGAGAATCATGTAATAATTTTTCTGAGAATCATGTAATAATTTTTCTGAGAATCATGTAATAATTTTTCTGAGAATCATGTAATAATTTTTCTGAGAATCATGTAATAATTTTTCTGAGAATCATGTAATAATTTTTCTGAGAATCATGTAATAATTTTTCTGAGAATCATGTAATAATTTTTCTGAGAATCATGTAATAATTTTTCTGAGAATCATGTAATAATTTTTCTGAGAATCATGTAATAATTTTTCTGAGAATCATGTAATAATTTTTCTGAGAATCATGTAATAATTTTTCTGAGAATCATGTAATAATTTTTCTGAGAATCATGTAATAATTTTTCTGAGAATCATGTAATAATTTTTCTGAGAATCATGTAATAATTTTTCTGAGAATCATGTAATAATTTTTCTGAGAATCATGTAATAATTTTTCTGAGAATCATGTAATAATTTTTCTGAGAATCATGTAATAATTTTTCTGAGAATCATGTAATAATTTTTCTGAGAATCATGTAATAATTTTTCTGAGAATCATGTAATAATTTTTCTGAGAATCATGTAATAATTTTTCTGAGAATCATGTAATAATTTTTCTGAGAATCATGTAATAATTTTTCTGAGAATCATGTAATAATTTTTCTGAGAATCATGTAATAATTTTTCTGAGAATCATGTAATAATTTTTCTGAGAATCATGTAATAATTTTTCTGAGAATCATGTAATAATTTTTCTGAGAATCATGTAATAATTTTTCTGAGAATCATGTCAAAGGAGGTCTTCGGTAAAACCTCAATATCTCTAAATCCGACCGGTAGGATTCAATCTCCACCGTTCAGAATTAGGAACAATGAGTGTTGAGGCTTCCCTCCAAGTTTCACTCCGATCAGACCACGGATGAAGGTCCGATCATCACGCCGATCACAGCTGCGCGGAAGAAGCCGTTCTCTGCGCAATTGGCTTCGGTAAAACCTCGATATCTCCAAATCCAACCGGTAGAAATCAATCTTCACCGTTCAGAATTAGGAACGATGAGTGTTGAGGCCGCCCTCCAAGTTTCACTCCGATCAGACCACGGATGAAGGTCCGATCTTCCCGCCGATCACAGCTGCGCAGCAGAAACTGTTCTCTCCCTTTTTTAGTTCTCCGGCCAAAAACCTTTCCACCTCCCCATTTGGCTGTAAAAACCCCCCATTTATAGGGGTTAAAGGGGTGTAACCGCCCCCTTAAAATGCTCCATAATGGGGGTTTAGTGGGGTGTAACCACCCCCCCTTAAATTGCTCAAACGGTTGAGGAACCGTTCAACTCGTATTTGAATGAGTCAAAACGCGAAGTTCGCGTTCTAGAACAAGCCTCGCGTCTGCATTTAGTGCAGGAACGCGGGGATAGACCTCCGCGTCTATATTTTAACTAGGACGCGGGGTTGGAAGCCTGCGTTTTGGGCTTCGAACGCGGGCCATGTGCTCCGCGTTTTGAATTGAAACGCGGGCCATGTGCTTCGCGTTTGGGGCTTGAGCGGGCCATGTGCTCAGCGTTTGGGGCTTGAGCGGGCCATGTGCTCAGCGTCACGGGGCTTGAGCGCGGGCCATGTGCTCCGCGTTTTGAATTGAAGCGGGGATGAGCCGCATTTTGAATTGAAAGCGGGCCATGTGCTCCGCGTTTTGGGCTTCGAGCAGCGGGCCATGTGCTCAGCGTTTGGGGCTTGAGCGGGCCATGTGCTCAGCGTTTGGGGCTTGAGCGGGCCATGTGCTCAGCGTTTGGGGCTTGAGCGGGCCATGTGCTCCGCGTTTTGAATTGAAGCGGGGATGAGCCCCGCATTTTGAATTGAAGAGATCAAAACTTGTGATCTCTTTTCACAAGGATTGTCAACTTGTAATCCTTGTACTCTAGAGACATTAGCTTCTGATTCTCCTTTGTCATCGTGAAAGTCGTCAGCTTGTAACCTTCATCGATAGTGTTTCGCGGATATTGGCTGTCTTCAGTAATTTTTTTACAGCCTACAGTAAATAGCAGACAGATTTAAAAGGAAAAAACTGACCACCTTGAAAACCGCAAACAATAAATTTATTTAAAATTTTTTTTCATAATCTAGTCGGTTACAATTAATAGGCACGTGTAGCAATTTTGGGAAACAGTAACTGTCGCGATTCACTTCTAAATTCGTTGATAGAAACTAGGGTTTCACGAAGAAGAAATTGAACGCAAAATCTCGTACTTTCGTTGTTTCCGCGAAGCATTTTTGGGAAAGAAATTGCAAGATACAACTAACCTTCTAAATAATTGTGAGAAAACTAAACGCAGATACAACTAACCTTCAAAAGGATATTTTCATAAAAGTAATTGCTTTGCGGTTTTAACAACTTACAGAATCGCCTTCGTCAAATTACAGAATCGCATCATCAATATACAGAATCGCATATTATTACCTACAGAATCACGTTATCATTGTTACAAAATCTCGAAAATAAATAACAGATTCACCTTCAACAACTAACAGAATCGTATACAATAATTGAGAATCATGTAATAATTTTTCTGAGAATCATGTAGTATGTATATGAGAATCTCCATAATTAACTTACGAATCATGTGTTATAAATTTCTAAAACTCTTCATATGAACCATGATTCCTTGAGTAAGAAAATTTGATTAGATTCTACAAGCTTTTGATCATGCAAGAAAATATTTGAAACTAGGTACCTGAATAAACACTTTCCATGAAAACATAAATAATCCAAAAATTAACGATTTGATAAATCTAAAACTCGCTGATGTGCAACAAATGAGGCAGCCAAACAAAGGAAAAAAACTAATAAAAAAATTAAGAACTTGAGACCGGATTATCGCTTTTGTAACGCTTAAAATTATAACTACAAACCGATGAATGCAAAAGCATGAAGAAAGACTAAAAATTGGATCAATTTGAAGAAGGAGACGGTTAGAATGGAAAGAAGAAAACTACCAAACTTGTAACTGATTACATAAATAAAAAGGACCGCCATGCCCTTTGGCTAATTATTTGACTTTAATGGAATTTAATCACAACCATTAATTGGTTAAAGATCTAACGGTAGAGAATAAGTTCTTAGTTCTCATATTTGTAAGGAGTTCTCATTTGATCCGACCTATATATATATATATATATATATATATATATATATATATATATATATATATATATATATATATATATATATATGAACACACACACACACTAAATTACAGTTGGTATTAAAAATAGCACCTAATAACCATATTGGTATTAAAAGTAATTAGGTGGCGATAAGGTATTTAAACTTGCAAGATGAGACAAATAGGTTCAAAATAAATTTTTGACCATTTTTCCATGACTACTCGGGTAACACCACATATGCTTAGGTGACATTTATGAAGATGTGGCGGTGAAGTTAATCTCATTGAACCCATTAGTAGGAGGAATTTTCAAATTAGAGTAAAAGAAAAGATATATTTTTTAGGCAAATCTTTCTTGTATGTCCCTAATGTATTAGCCAAATACCATTTGGGTCTTTAACGTTGAAAGTCATCAACGAGAGGTCCCTAACGTTTTCTCAGTCATCAAATTAGATCCTTTTCAAAATTTTACATTATCTCCTGGCGATGTGGCGGTATTTGGACTATTTTTATCTCTCCTTTTTGCACATAACCCTATAAGTTTTAAAATTATAAATAACAACCTTTTAGTTGGAACATCACAATATCCCCTAAAAATTTTTAAAAGGTACAAGTGGTTTGGTAAAAAATTACAACCAACCCCTTAAAATTTTTAAAATTATAGTAAAATTTTTAAAAGGTACAAGTGGTTTGGTAAAAAATTACAACCAACCCCTTAAAATTTTTAAAAATTTTTAAAATTATAAATAACAACCTTTTAGTTGGAACATCACAATATCCCCTAAAAATTTTTAAAAATTACTCTCAAAATATCCCCTAAAAATTTTTAAAATTATAGTAAAATTTTTAAAATTATAGTAAAATTTTTAAAATTATAGTAAAATTTTTAAAATTATAAATAACACCCTAAAAGTTTTAAAATTATAAATAACACCTTGAAAGTTTTAAAATTATAAATAACAACCTTTTAGTTGGAACATCACAATATCCCCTAAAAATTTTTAAAAATTACTCTCAAAATATCCCCTAAAAATTTTTAAAAATTACTCTCAAAATATCCCCTAAAAATTTTTAAAAGGTACAAGTGGTTTGGTAAAAAATTACAACCAACCCCTTAAAATTTTTAAAATTATAAATAACAACCTTTTAGTTGGAACATCACAATATCCCCTAAAAATTTTTAAAATTATAAATAACACCTTGAAAGTTTTAAAATTATAGTAAAATTTTTAAAAATTACTCTCAAAATATCCCCTAAAAATTTTTAAAAGGTACAAGTGGTTTGGTAAAAAATTACAACCAACCCCTTAAAATTTTTAAAATTATAAATAACACCCTAAAAGTTTTAAAATTATAAATAACAACCTTTTAGTTGGAACATCACAATATCCCCTAAAAATTTTTAAAAGCTACAAGTGATCGACATAGGGTGTTATTTATAATTTTAAAAATTTTAAGGTGTTATTTGTAATTTTAAAACTTATAGGGGTTATGTGTAAAAGAATAGATAAAAATAGTCTAGTCACCTGCCACATCAGCAGGAGATAACGGAAAATTTTGAAAAGGATCTAATTTGATGACGGAGAAAACGTTAGGGACCTCTGTTGATGACTTTCAACGTTAATAACCCAAATGATATTTGGCTAATACATTAGGGACCTACAGTGAAGATTTGCCTATATATATATATATATATATATATATATATATATATATATATATATATATATATATATATATATATATATATATATATATATATATATATATATATATATATATATATATATATATATATATATATATATATATATATATGAACACACACACACACACACACACACACACACTAAATTACCAGATTGGTATTAAAAATAGCACCTAATAACCATATTGGTATTAAAAGTAATTCCGGTGACGATAAGGTATTTAAACTTGCAAGATGAGACAAATAGGTTCAAAATAAATTTTTGACCATTTTTCCATGACTACTCGGGTAACACGCCACATATGCTTAGGTGACATTTATGAAGATGTGGCAGCTGAAGTTAATCTCATTGAACCCATTAGTAGGAGGAATTTTCAAATTAGAGTAAAAGAAAAGATATATTTTTTTAGGCAAATCTTTACTGTATGTCCCTAATGTATTAGCCAAATATCATTTGGGCCCTTAACGTTTGAAAGTCATCAACCGAGGTCCCTAACGTTTTCTCCGTCATCAAATTAGATCCTTTTCAAATTTTTACGTTATCTCCTGGCGATGTGGCGGTATTTGGACTATTTTTATCTCTCCTTTTTGCACATAACCCCTATAAGTTTTAAAAATTATAAATAACACCTTGAAAGTTTTAAAAATTATAGTAAAATTTTTTTAAAAATTACTCTCAAAATATCCCCCTAAAATTTTCAAAGGTACAAGTGGTTTGGTAAAAATTACAACCAACCCCTTAAAATTTTAAAAATTACAAATAACACCCTAAAAGTTTTAAAATTATAAATAACAACCTTTTAGTTGGAACATCACAATATCCCCCTAAAAATTTTAAAAGCTACAAGTGATCGGCTTATTGGGTGTTATTTATAATTTTAAAAAAAATTTAAGGTGTTATTTGTAATTTTTAAAACTTATAGGGGGTTATGTGCAAAAAGAATAGATAAAAAATAGTCCAGTCAACTGCCACATCAGCAGGAGATAACGGAAAAATTTGAAAATGATCTAATTTGATGACGGAGAAAACGTTAGGGATCTCTGTTTATGACTTTTAAACGTTAAGTACCCAAATGATATTTGACTAATACATTAGGGACCTACAGTGAAGATTTGCCTTTTTTTTAATTTGGGATTTTTTCTCCTTCTTCCTTCAAATTGGGGGTTCTTTATTGCTTGAAGAACCTCCAATTTAATCGAAGAAAGAGAAGAAATCCTTAAATTAAAAACTCGCTCTTTTCTTTTACACTAATTTGAAAATAATCTCCCTAATGGTTTGAATTAGGCTAACTACAGCTGCCACATCATCGTAAATACACCTCATGAGCATCTCATGACAGATTATATGATTGGTCGATGAAAAAATTGGTCGGAAAATTTATTTTTAGGTCAATTTGTCACATCGTGCAAGTTTAAATACCTTATTGTCATCGGAATTACTTTTAATACCAATCTGGTTATTAGGTGCTATTTTTAATACCAATTTGGTAATTTAGCCTACACACACACACTTCCTGCAACAGTGTAGAAAAATTAGTGCCTATTACCTCCTAAAGTAAAATTCATACCTTCCTTCCTAATTATACCTAGTAGATGTGAACAATATTACTTAGGGGTGCTAAACCGTATCCGTATCCGAGAAAATATCCGTGACCGTATCCGTTAGGATACGTATATGATTACTCAAATATATAACTGATAGGATGTAGTTACGAATATGGTTTTATAGTGAAATATCCGGATCCGTATCATCCAAAAACATATTAGTCATATTGTTACGATAGTTTTAATCCTTAGATTATGGATTTGAGGTTAATTTTGATGATCAAGATGTCTAATCTTAGCTTTTCAGATATAATGAACATATTAATAAACTCTTTTGTATCACATGAACTATATATATTTTTCAATACTATCTAGGTTTCTCATATCCGTTTTGTATCCGCGTGCATATCGGCTTATATATCCGCATGTATATCCGTATTCGTATCAGATTTTAGCGAATATGAATATGAATTTTTCTTACCGAGGTATATCCATATCCGTAACCATATCCGAAATGGGTAAACAGATATGAATATGATAAGTATCATATCCGAGCTGTATCCGGACCAAATGCACCACTAATATTACTCCATCTGTTTTATAAAATGACCAGTGAAGTCATGGGCTTGATTCATGGAAGTCAAAAGGAGTTAACAATGACCTAATCGCAAACATCAAAATTAATTGCTGAAAACAAAAAGTCGTTGCATAAAAAGCGGAATGCCCTCCGCAACGTAATTAAAAAAACTAATCCTTTCAAACGGCACCCAATTAAATGCACTCAGTACTTATCCCGCGTGCTTACCTCAATTCTCTATACAATGTCCGCATACTAATGTTCTGCGGTCACTTCTAGGCCACAGTAATTTCTTTCTAGAAGAAATAAGTCTGCAAGACATGGGTGAGCATTTAATTCATTTGAACAAATTAAACAGAACAAACTAATTGAATTTCGACGTTTTATTTGATTTTAAGCATATTCAATTTTGTTGGTTTGAAAAAATTTCAATCTAAACTGACTTCTCTTGCAATTTCTCTAACTTGTTTGTTTTTCATTTCTTCATTTATCCACACATTCCTCTCTCTCTCTCTCTCTCTCTCTCTCTCTCTCTCTCAATATTAGTTGTATTTCAATTGATTATATTATTTATTATTTATTTTGTTGATCTTTTAATCCGTGTATATCCTTTACCAGTCTTTGAGCCAAGCCTTTTCTCCTAGAGTGAAATAATTAAAATAGTTAATTTAAAACTAATTAAGTCCAAATCCAAACTTAATAAACTGAACCAAAACCAAACCGAATCTAATTGGCTTGGGGGGGGGGGGGGTATTGCTTTAGGATTGTTGACTTAGACTCGGACTTTTTATTGAATTTCAATTTAGGGTGTTATTCGTTTCGGACTAAAATTTAGATTTAAATTTAATATGTTATTGGTTTAGGACTATGATTGGTTTGAATTTAATGTGTTATTGGTTTAGGACTAGGATTTGAATTTGAATTTAACGTGTTATTGGTTTAGGACTAGGATTTGAATTTGAATTTAACGTGTTATTGGTTTAGGACTAGGATTTGAATTTGAATTTAACGTGTTATTGGTTTAGGACTAGGATTTGAATTTGAATTTAACGTGTTATTGGTTTAGGACTATGATTGGTTTGAATTTAATGTGTTATTGGTTTAGGACTATGATTGGTTTGAATTTAATGTGTTATTGGTTTAGGACTATGATTGGTTTGAATTTAATGTGTTATTGGTTTAGGACTAGGATTTGAATTTGAATTTAACGTGTTATTGGTTTAGGACTAGGATTTGAATTTGAATTTAACGTGTTATTGGTTTAGGACTAGGATTTGAATTTGAATTTAACGTGTTATTGGTTTAGGACTAGGATTTGAATTTGAATTTAACGTGTTATTGGTTTAGGACTATGATTGGTTTGAATTTAATGTGTTATTGGTTTAGGACTAGGATTTGAATTTGAATTTAACGTGTTATTGGTTTAGGACTAGGATTTCAAAATCCACACTCCATTCCAACTCTATAGTTTTTAATGAAATTTTTTAATTGAAAGTCCAAGTTAAAATTAATGGATTCGATGTTACTATGTGGATTTCCTCTCTCCTCTTCTCTTTACTTATTTAAATATTTAAGACTATATTACATACATTTCGTTTGAACTGTTTAAGCGAATTACGATGTATTTAGTTTTGTTGTTGTCATCCGTTAATCGAAATCAGTGGTTTTAAATTAATATTTTTTATTAATGATTATTATTCAATATAATAATTTAATTTAAAACTCTAATGCAAATAATCCACAAATCTAAAATTTAGTCCGAGAATCCGACTCTCAGTCTATGAAACCAAAGCAAAAGTTCAAGAATCAAAATCAAAAGTTTAAGAATTCTACTCATAAAAATCAAAATCCAATCTAAGTGTCCAGGGCTCTAACCATCAAATCCGAGTCCAGGTCCCAATCCAAGAATGCCGGATTCATGAACAATTGTCCGAGTCCAAATCAATAATCCGGAACGAATAACACCCCCTTAGTTTGGCTCGAATCAGATTAGAATCTAAAACTATTCGGTTTGATTTGACTAAAATTTTTCAAAACAAATCAAATCAACCATTTTATTACTCACATAAATTATTTGAGAATGCTTTTGCTTGCATGCAGGGGCGTTATGAGGTGATTAGCATCGAAGAATAAGTAATGAAGGTATTGGGAAGCAAAAATCAAAGGAGGTTCTCAGGAAATCATGTGATGAGGACATGCACAATTCTCCTAATATTGACTCTAAAGTTAGGGCCTGTTTGGTTTAAAAAATTTGGGTGGAAAATACATGGAAAACTACCGATATAGTTTTCCTGTGTCAGAATAGCCAAATGGATTAATATTCCCCAATTTGATTCACAAGAAAACAATTGGAAAAACTTCTGAAGCGTCGAGAAAACGTTATCTTTGATGAAAAAGCCAATTTTGAATTTTTAAGACGGAATTGCTAGGAAAATGCGTTCAAAAATATTTAAAAGGGGTTGATGGTTTTTTAGGGAAACACGTGCAAAATTTTAACATATGTCTTTTCTTAATATGCTCATTTTCGATTTCAAGTTTTGAACCAAAACATAGATTTGTGATGAGTTAGATTTTTCCTTTCCTTTTGATGTGAAACAAAGCAAAAAAAAAACTTTCAAAGAAATGCATAAAGAACTCAAAATATTTTTTTTCATTGGAATCCTAGTGTATAACATAGAAATGAACCAAAACATAGGTGATATTAACTAGATTACATTTTTGTACTAATAATGTTCTGCAATGTACAAAAATATAAGATGATGAGATATTGTTTTTACATGTACTCATGAGAAATAGCTCCACAATTTCGTGACTTCACATTATTAAGTTGTATTATATTTAGCATTTACAATAAAATAATAATTATATATATTGCACTGATCACGTAAACAAAAAAAAATTACGTATTCGCCGTACCCGATCACTATGCGGGTACTGAAAACGCACGTGGGTCCCACGCTAATGTCTTGTCTTGCCCCAACCGAGTTGAAAGCAACAGCAGCCGACTTTCCCAAAATACCCTAGCCAGCCGGAGCGTCCCAACTACCACCCCGGAAATACCACGCACCCTCCAGAGCTCACCCCTCATCGTCGGCCCCACAAAAGTGGTCCCGCTCTGTCATGTTGTGACTGGGCCTATCCGAGTCAGAAAAAGAGCGGTCTCGAACTCAATTTCCCAAAATGCTCCTCGTCTCTCTATTCCCTCTTCCTTCTCTCTCCCAGAATGCCCCTACGAGTACCCAAAGTTTTCTCTCTCTAGAGTGTTGCATTTTGGGAGAGCGCAGCTGAGAGAGAGAGAGCAGGCATTTATCCAGAGGTGCGAAGTCGCGTGCTCCCAACATGGGTGAGCATTTAATTCATTTAAAATGAACTATATTTAATACTACATATAATCACTTAATATATTTAATATTTAATATTAACTTAGATATGTTCATTATTTAACATTTCTTAAATATACAAATATTTTAAATATTTAAGACTATATTACATACATTTCGTTTGAACTGTTTAAGCGAATTACGATGTATTTAGTTTTGTTGTTGTCATCCGTTAATCGAAATCAGTGGTTTTAAATTAATATTTTTTATTAATGATTATTATTCAATATAATAATTTAATTTAAAACTCCTAATGCAAATAATCCACAAATCTAAAATTTAGTCAGAATCCGACTCGGTCTATGAAACCAAAGCAAAGTTCAAGAATCAAAATCAAAAGTTTAAGAATTCTACTCATAAAAATCAAAATCCAATCTAAGTGTCGGGGCTCTAACCATCAAATCAGAGTCCGGTCCCAATCCAAGAATCTTGGGATTCATGAACAATTGTCAGAGTCCAAATCAATAATCAGGAGCGAATAACACCCCTTAGTTTGGCTCGAATCAGTTAGAATCTAAAACTATTAGGTTTGATTTGACTAAAATTTAGATTTAAATTTAATGTGTTATTGGTTTAGGACTAAGATTTGAATTTAATGTGTTATTGGTTTAGGACTAAGATTTGAATTTAAATTTAATGTGTTATTGGTTTAGGACTAAGATTTGAATTTAAATTTAATGTGTTATTGGTTGTCTAGGATTGTTATTAGGACTAGGATTTCAAAATCCACACTCCATTCCAACTCTATAGTTTTTAATGAAATTTTTTAATTGAAAGTCCAAGTTAAAATTAATGGATTACGATGTTACTATGTGGATTTCCTCTCTCCTCTTCTCTTTACTTATTTAATATTTAATAAATTTCAAATTAAATATATTTAATTTTACAATATTCCATACTTTTATACTAACATTGAATGTATTTAATTTTAAAATATTTTTAATCAAATTTATTTAATTCATTTAAAATGAACTATATTTAATACTACATATAATCACTTAATATATTTAATATTTAATATTAACTTAGATATGTTCATTATTTAACATTTCTTAAATATACAAATATTTTAAATATTTAAGACTATATTACATACATTTCGTTTGAACTGTTTAAACGAATTACACGATGTATTTAGTTTTGTTGTTGTCATCCGTTAATCGAAATCAGAGTGGTTTTTTAAATTAATATTTTTTTATTAATGATTATTATTCAATATAATAATTTAATTTAAAACTCCTAATGCAAATAATCCACAAATCTAAAATTTAGTCAGAATCCGACTCGGTCTATGAAACCAAAGCAAAGTTCAAGAATCAAAATCAAAAGTTTAAGAATTCTACTCATAAAAATCAAAATCCAATCTAAGTGTCCAGGGCTCTAACCATCAAATCCGAGTCCAGGTCCCAATCCAAGAATGCCGGATTCATGAACAATTGTCCGAGTCCAAATCAATAATCCGGAACGAATAACACCCCCTTAGTTTGGCTCGAATCAGTTAGAATCTAAAACTATTAGGTTTGATTTGACTAAAATTTTCAAAACAAATCAAATCAACCATTTTATTACTCACATAAATTATTTGAGAATGCTTTTGCTTGCATGCAGGGGCGTTATGAGGTGATTAGCATCGAAGAATAAGTAATGAAGGTATTGGGAAGCAAAAATCAAAGGAGGTTCTCAGGAAATCATGTGATGAGGACATGCACAATTCTCTAATATTGACTCTAAAGTTAGGGCTGTTTGGTTTAAAAATTTGGGTGGAAAATACATGGAAAACTACCGATATAGTTTTCCTGTGTCAGAATAGCCAAATGGATTAATATTCCCCAATTTGATTCACAAGAAAACAATTGGAAAAACTTTACAGAAACGTCAGAAAACGTTATCTTTGATGAAAAAGCCAATTTTGAATTTTTAAGACGGAATTGCTAGGAAAATGCGTTCAAAAATATTTAAAAGGGGTTGATGGTTTTTTAGGGAAACACGTGCAAAATTTTAACATATGTCTTTTCTTAATATGCTCATTTTCCGATTTCAAGTTTTGAACCAAAACATAGATTTGTGATGAGTTAGATTTTTTCCTTTCCTTTTGATGTGCGAAACAAAGCAAAAAAAAAAAAAAAAACTTTCCAAAGAAATGCATAAAGAACTCAAAAATATTTTTTTTTCATTGGAATCCTAGTGTATAACATAGAAATGAACCAAACATAGGTGATATTAACTAGATTACATTTTTTGTACTAATAATGTTCTGCAATGTACAAAAATATAAGATGATGAGATATTGTTTTTACATGTACTCATGAGAAATAGCTCCACAATTTCGTGACTTCACATTATTAAGTTGTATTATATTTAGCATTTACAATAAAATAATAATTATATATATTGCACTGATCACGTAAACAAAAAAAAATTACGTATTCGCCGTACCCGATCACTATGCGGGTACTGAAAACACGTGGGTCCCACGCTAATGTCTTGTCTTGCCCCAACCGAGTTGAAAGCAACAGCAGCCGACTTTCCCAAAATACCCTAGCCAGCCGGAGCGTCCCAACTACCACCCCGGAAATACCACGCACCCTCCAGAGCTCACCCCTCATCGTCGGCCCCACAAAAGTGGTCCCGCTCTGTCATGTTGTGACTGGGCCTATCCGAGTCAGAAAAAGAGCGGTCTCGAACTCAATTTCCCAAAATGCTCCTCGTCTCTCTATTCCCTCTTCCTTCTCTCTCCCAGAATGCCCCTACGAGTACCCAAAGTTTTCTCTCTCTAGAGTGTTGCATTTTGGGAGAGCGCAGCTGAGAGAGAGAGAGAGAGCAGGCATTTATCCAGAGGTGCGAAGTCGCGTGCTCCCAAAGCCACAGTCTCTCTCCTCGCTCTTCCCCCTAAAACCCTAGCAATTTCCTCTCAGATTTCGCTTCCTCCGATCTTGTTTTTTTCCCCCTCTAATTATCTCTTGATTCTCTACGATCGCGGTGATATTAAGTTGAATTTCACCAGCGAATCGCTCAGCTCGCTCAGATCTTGATCCTGATCAGCGATCGCTATCTGCATTTCTCATCCTCTCTCCCTCGATCATAATTTTCTTTCAGGATTTTTGAGCTGATTCTAATTTTTCTTTTTGCTGTCGAGAAATTTTGCATTTTGCATTTTGGATCATTCGATTCTTGATATATCCATCAAAAGCTACCAACTTTAACCTAATTAGCCACTTGTTTAAGATCCGATCGGTAATTTAATGGTTACAAACACAATGGCAGCGCCCCAAGCGAACGCTGGCCCCTACTACCACCAGCAGCAGCCTCGGCCGTGGGTCCCAGACGAGCGGGACCCATTCATCCACTGGCTGAGGAGTGAGTTTGCGGCGGCCAACGCCATCATCGACTCGCTCCTCCACCACCTGCAGTCCACTGGCGATCCCCGGGAGTATGATCGGGTCATCGGCTGCATCAACCATCGCAGGGCGAATTGGGGTCCGGTGCTATATTACCAGCAATTTTTCCCAATTGGGGAAGTTGTGTATGCGTTGGAGCAGACTAAGTGGAGGGGGATGCAACAGAGATCAAAGGATGGGCAGAGATCGGGGTATAAGCACATGAATAGGTTTGATAGTGTTAGGGAGAGGGGGAGGTATAGATCGGGAAATAGGAAAGCGGGCGAGGAGCAGGTATCGGATGGAAGGCAGTCCCCAGTTGTCGGGGAGAAAGAGGGTGAGGACCAAATCTTGGAGCATTGCTTTCTATGTCTTATTTGAGATGCATTGCATTTTGTGTGCTAATTCGTTGAACAGTATGTTGCATGGACACTTCTATTATGAAGCCGTTTGTTCGTCATCACACGCTTAATTAATTTCTATTTAGTATTTGAGATGCATTTTATGTTAAAATGCCACCTTTGGGAATTACTTGAGTATATGTTTCGGTTGGTATCTTTTTGTTTCGTATCCATGCCATTGCATATTCTAAAGCATAGACACGTCTATTATGAAGCCATCTGTTGGTCAACACATGCTTCATTTATTTCTTTGGTATTTGAGATGCTGTTTAAGTTAATATGATATCTTATTTAGAAATTGGTTGGGGTGGCACCTCTTTGTTTGGGAAATCATGTCAATGCAATTGCATAGTTTGAAGCAATGAACGATGTAGTATGAAGCTGTATTTTGCATGATGTATAGCAGACACGTTAATATTGTATATTGCATTGATATGTACTTTTCCAGAATTATCAGCATGCTAACGTAGTGTCATGCCTGTGCATCCGTTACATACATTGTCTTGCAACTTCTATTGATTGCAACCTTATTATTATTTACTACGTACGGTGCTTTTGTGATATATTTGGCGCACATTGGCTTCTAATTGTTGCTTCCTTTTATAGGGAACTGCAAAACTTTCTCTCTAAAAAAAGGGTACTGCAGAACTATTGTCTTTTAAAAATGATCGGTTAAGCTTTTCTTGATTATGGAGATAGTTTTATGCATCTTTTTGTTAGTTGGTTCATCAACTGAATGTGTTTGGATTCACTATTAAGTTTCATCCCATTGCAAACAAAGAATTTGATGAGTTGTAGTAGTCTACATAATAATAGGAAAATTATTGAGAGTTTCTAGAAAGTAGTATCTGAGCTTAGTTCTTAATTTATAAAGAGAAATTTTTAGCAAGTGTTTCCTATAGAGTAGGTTCCACGAATGAACAAATTGTACAAGCTATGGGGATCCAAAGAATGCAATTTCTGGATAATGTCCCTCTCCGATTTTTCTCTTTCTAATTAAGAATGCAGTTCCTGTATCCTGTATAAAATATTTCTCTTTCTAAATTAAGAACTAAGAATTCAATTATCATTAACTGGATATGTTTGGCAACAAATGCTTCTTTACTGTATAATGTCAAATTGTAAAAGCTATGTGGACTTGGGGATCCAAAGAATGCAATTTCTGTATAGAAAATTAGGATGATAGGAACCATGGTCGGTTCTGTCCCTACTTGGGAGTTAAAATTTTGTACATGTTGATGCCTATTTTGAATATGTTACATCTAAACTAACTAATAGGGGAGATTCATGACGACTAATTTGTACATTATTTCAACTTCTTCAGGGGGTAGTGATCTTCTCAGTTCAGAGACAAATAGCAGCCTTAAGGACACAAATATTTCAACTGATTGCAGTAGGCCGGAGTCTCCAGTTGTGGAAAATTGCCCTAACCCATATACGAGAGGTAAGATTCTATGGTCCGAGATAACTGAATTTTTTCAGTAAAAAAGGTGGAAAGCTTGGATTTTTTGAACTATAATTTGTTTGCTTTGGAGTAAAGAGACAAAGATTGTTCTCCCGAACTAAAGGACAAAGCAAGAAGTCGAGAGGTTGTTATCATAAAAACTTTGTACGAAGGTCTAATAAGCCTATTTATTTTGCTTTCTGTAGCAGGAGTCATTCAACTGTTTACATGTTGAAATGGTTCCACACTTCCATTGCCTATTATGAACAACATATTCTGCATTTATTCAACTATTAAGTCTATTTTAAACCATTTCTCTCCATGTTGAGATTCAGATATATGAAAAGTCCTTATATTGTTCAAAGTGAATTTAATGCCTATGCAATTTATCATCTTGCTTCTTGCTTTACTCTTAATCAAGGATAATTGAGGAAGATTTGCTCCTTGGTTGTTTGAGCTAAAACTGTAAAACCAATAACATAAAATTCACTGCCTGTTAACTAGCCTTCTAGGGTTTGTGGCAAGCCCCTCTCTCGTTCATAATGTTCATGTGCATGAATTTGGCACAAAGCCCCTGACGATGGATGCCAACTTGATAGTCATTTGGAAATTTGTGTCAAAATCTTTCATGAAAATTTCTGTCTAGGTTTGTAAACATTTAGCAAATGGTTGAGAGTGTGATGATGACATAGAGAAGGAATAAGCACTTTCCGATAGCTGGAACCATAGATTGAGTTCAGCTTCGCTAATACCTAAATCTTAATTTTTTTCGCACACTTCTTATGATAGAATGTCAACGTTGAATCCTCATGTACAGTTGTGTACTCATTCCTTTTCCATTTAAGTATAGAATTTTGCTACTTCTAAACTTCCTTGGTTTGGATGATGCCTGATGATGACATAGAGGAGGCATAATCACTTTAACTGATAGCTCAGACAAGAGATTGACTTTAGCTTCACTAATACCTACATTTTCAATAATCTTCTTCAGTTTCTTATGATTGAATGTCAATGTTGAATCCTCTCTAGAGTTGTGTACCTAATACTTTTCCACTGTGTTGCATGGGTACGGGTACCGGTACGGGTACGGGACACGACAAATTTGTAAAACGTAGGGTACGGGGACACGGCTATATAAATATTTATATAGACATATTATGTATTGGAATTAATAATTTATATGAGAACAATGATGAGAATTAAAATTCCTACAACATTTTTATGTTTCTTTTATTATGTGGATTATAAATTGGAAAATCACTAGTTTTTGAAGTAGGCATCCAAGCGATCCTTCAAAATCATAATTCGGAACCTAACCTGTGTCCAACGAGTTTCAAGAAGTGGATGTGAAGTGTAGAATATATCTCCAAAAACTGTATGACAAACGGCTATATAAATATTTATATAGACATATTATGTATTGGAATTAATAATTTATATGAGAACAATGATGAGAATTAAAATTCCTACAACATTTTTATGTTTCTTTTATTATGTGGATTATAAATTGGAAAATCACTAGTTTTTGAAGTAGGCATCCAAGCGATCCTTCAAAATCATAATTCGGAACCTAACCTGTGTCCAACGAGTTTCAAGAAGTGGATGTGAAGTGTAGAATATATCTCCAAAAACTGTATGACAAGTATTTTAAATCAAAACATGTATTTTATAATTGAGTACATGCCCGAATACATGTATGCATATATGGAAGGAGTGTCCAAGCAGTTTGGGTGTGGGTACGGCTTCAGATTAGAAGTACTCAGGTAACATAGCTTTTCTATTTAAGTATAGAATCATTCTATTGAACTTCTAATCTTCCCTGGTTGTCATGTCTGCCATGATAGATGTGAAGTATCTTGATTTACAGCTGAAATCAATGATATACATGGAGTATCCTGAGTAAACCCTTCTGGTATTTTCTTGGAGTTATGATTTCATTCCCTATAGAACACCTACACAGCTGGTCACATGTGCTACTTGTTTGTTTTTTTAAACAACTAGGATTATGGATGGCACTAGCTTACTTGTTTTCAATGTATGCTTAAGCTGAAATAAGATATTAACAACTTACATTTAAGAGGTAAAGGCTTCTAGTCTCCTAAACATGATTTCTTCTGAACCTTGATCAAAATCCAGAAGCTACTAATGCTGTATTAATCTCAAAGGATGGTAGATTATTTTATCATGTTGGTTTACTGATTTGGCTCGTAACCATAGTTTGTATAATTGTTTCTACTGATCTTCTAAGAGCTTCTTAACTATATTATTCTCTGGTATAATTGCATATGGAATGGTAGTTTTTGCTCTTTGAGATGTTACTTCTTGATATTTTGCTTTTTACTGTTTCATCTGACGTTTTTTTGGGTTCTTGATCATCTGTCTTTCACCACTTTAATTTTAGATGCCCAGTAATTACTGAGAAAAAGCTTTTCTCTAATTTCTCTTCAATAGGAAAGGATCTTATGTTTGGTTCTGGTACACTTTTAGGTAGCAGCACAGATTCACTTCCACAGGGCGGTGAAGAAATTCAAAGTCAAGATGCAACACAGAAACTAATACCGATACCCAAAGGATTCGTTGAGAATGAGATAATTGACGGGAAGGAAGTATGTCAGAAGTTACACGCTGAAGCCTTTTAATTTATTTGGAATACTTACTCCTGATACTTTAAAGACCAAATTTTCAATTTTAACATTATACTACAGGCTAACAGAATCATGAATGTACATCTGCAGATGAATATGTTTGAAGGACTTCAACTTTTTGAGGAGTTGTTTGATAGTTCAGAGATTACGAGGCTAAATTCGTTAGCAAATAACTTGAGAGCTGCTGGTCATAAAAGAGAGTTCCGTGGTAAACTTCTCTATTTTCCTTTCTCAGATTCTCATCCAACAAGTTATCATCTCTCATTGTACCTTATTTTTGTCACAGTTTTTGTATTAATATTGCTATCATAAGATCTTGATATGATTAACCAGCTTTTGCCAATCTATTTCTGCAGTTAGGACAGTATTAGTTACTAACTTACTCCCATTCTTTCAAAAGTTGGTGGCTTTAGGCCTAGTTATACATGATTACCAATCCTTCTGTGTCTATGGCTCATTTGCATACATCTAAGTTATAAGATGGAGCTTTTCAGGAGTCTTAACACTTGGGGAAAATTGTTAGGTTGAGAAATTTTTTGTTTGAAACTTTGAAACTAACATATTAAACGATCAGTGAAGTATTTGGAATGATTTGTTTAATATACAATTTGACTCAGGTAGATACAGTTATCTTATAGATTAGGAGCAAGCCAATCTGATGAAATAATTGACTGATATCATATATCATACCCTACAATTTTTGGGCTAGTGAGAAATATGCATTATAATAGGTGATCTTCTAAATTTATATAAGGGAGAGACCCTTCTGTTGAATATCTCTTTTTTGTCAGTCATGCTAAGGGCTCATGTTCCAGATAGTCTCATGAACGTGCTCTCCCTTCCATAGATAACCACAATCTTTTAGGCCATCTGGAATTATGTCATTTGAGAAGGGTTTTTTCCCTCTTGTTTTTGTTTGGGTTGGTTTGGGTGGGTTTTGTTTTGTTTTGTTTTGTTTTTTTTGGGGGTGGTGGGGGTGGGGTGTAGTGATATATCCTCCACTATTAAAAGAGTTGTTTGGCATTAATAAAGAGTTACATATGAGGAGATTTATAATTTTGCTTTTCAGATGTTTACATCCGTTATTTTCCCTCTTGCACCAGTCCATCCCTTCAGTTACATTATTCCAATACTTCAAGGATCTAATGTGAACAAAATTTAGGAATTTCTATAACCCGAGGTCTTCTAAATTTATAGGGGGAGGATTGTTGAATATCTGGTTATTGTCAGCATGCTAAGGGCTCATACATCTTCCAGGGAGTCTAATGAACTTTCTCTTCCATCTAAAATTAAATACGATCTTTTAAGCCATTTGGAATCACATCATTCAAAGAGGGGTTTTTCTTTGTGATTTTTGTTTTGCCTTTTTTTTGCCTTTTTTGGGGCTGGGGAGCGGGTGGGGTGGGGTGTTATTTCCTCCCATTAAAAGAGTTGATTATAACGTTAAGAAAGAGTTGCATATGAGGACATTTTGTGCTTTTGCTTTGGATAAATTTGACCTCTCATAGTTGTCATTACTCAATACCTTTTCTTTGGAATGACGAAAATCAGGGCGTACCTTTGTTGTATCCAAGAGGCCTATGAAAGGGCATGGGAGAGAAATGATCCAATTAGGCATCCCCATTGCTGAAGGACCTGCACTAGATGAAACTACAACTGGAAACTCTTCTGGTGAGCTCTTCCTTGTACAAAATTTTCTGTGATTAATAAATTCTGTACAAATGTGCTATCATTATCTTAAAGCCCATTCTTTCAGAGCGGAAGGCGGAGGCTATTCCTAGCTTGTTGCAGGATGCCCTTGATCTATTGATCCAGAATCAGGTTTTGACTATTAAGCCTGATTATTGTATTATCGATTTTTTCAATGAGGTAAGCAGCTGTTATGGCATTATTGATACTCTGAACTTTGCTAACTATATGATTTAACATACAAGCCTAACATATGTGCTTATGTCCAGGGTGACCATTCACAGCCTCATCTTTGGCCATCATGGTATGGGACACCTGTTTGCACTCTATTTTTGACAGCATGTGACATGGTTTTTGGTCGAACTATTGAAGGAGATCATAGAGGAAATTATAGAGGTCCTCTCAAGCTTGCCATTAAATCCGGGTGCGTCTTGCATTATCCCAATATGATATATGCATTTTAGTGCGTCATATATTAGATGTATCCATACAGCATCTTGTCCATACAAAATATTCTACTCTTACAGACTTTCTATTGGGTACCTATATTTTGTTTTATTTGTTCAAATTTGGATTTCTCAAACAGCGAACCTTATATTTCAGCATTTGAGTTACCAGTACAACTATTAATCCACTGAGATCCAAAGACAATAGACACTTATGTATAATTTTCAGTTTTATTTAAATTTAAAATTTTCATCAGTTAAAATAAGTAAATTATAGTAAGGCCTTACTCTTATTCATTGAGGTGAGGTTTAAGTTTAACAAGTTATCCAAGTTAACATTATGGTCCTTATTTAATTTCCTCTCACCTATGTATCACGGATACTCCCATCCTGAAGCCGTACCTATGTTGGGGAATCTGACATTCAGACCTGTGTTGGACACTGACACTTTATTGGACATTCGTTAGACACATGCATGTACTTAAAATATTTCTATAATTATATAATACATCCTTTTGGGCTCATCCCCTATTCACTTCTTAGACAGAATTTCTCACACTTCACATACAACCGTTTATTCATATTACATGCTCGAGATATCTATTTACTTTCATTTACACAATATAGTGTATAGTGCAGAAACGCCATCAAAATGTTGACTTTTATAAAAGGAAATTTAAACAAGTCTAGCATTATATGAAGTTGAAGAGGTAAGTTCTGCAAAGTCATAAAGAACGGGAAAATTTTCACAAATATACGATTAATTAAAGGCTTTGCAAAAATACTCCAAACTTTCCAGTCAATAGAAAAATCCACAAACTTGTAGAAAACATCCATGAATTAAATACAACAAATATTTATTTATGCTCTATAAAATTATCTTGAATTAGCTACGAGAGACTTTTAGTTTCAAGCGCATCATAAAACTACCAAGTCGTTTTCAATAGCATGTAGTAGATTTTTGCTGATTCTAAAGTTTTGTGGTATTTTTTATTAATTAAAATAGTTTGTGATAATGTTGTGCAAATCCCCTGATAATCCATGTTATTTCTTTTGAAATTTTCTCCATGAAAATGTATAGTATGTCAACTTTAGCATATATGAAATCATAATGTTTCATATTATTAGAAAATAGATAATTACAGAAAACCCCCATGAACTTTTGAGGAGTTGCATTGAAACCCCCATCAATGTTATTACACTAAACTCCCCTGAACTTTAGGAGTTATTGCACATAACCCCCATGGACTGTTTTATTTTACCAAATTTCACATGAAATTTTTTCTCATTTAATCTCCAAATTAGCACCATCAATTCTAACATTTCATGTGGGAAGCATGTGCCAAAAAAAGATGAAAATAATTCCTTAGTCTCAAAAAATTACCTATATTTCCTTTTTAATAAAATGGTATTTTATTGGCACCAAGAAGGAAATTTTCATCTTTTTTTGTCCTGTGCTTGCCAGTGACACGTTAGAGTTGATGGTGCTAATAGAAGGATTAAAAGATAAATTTTCAGGTAACATTTTGTGAAGTAAAACAGTTCATGGGGGTTACATGCAATAACTCCTAAAGTTCAGGGGGGTTTAGTCTAATAAAAGAAGCATATGGAGGTTTATCAAAAGTCCATTGGGTTTTCTGTAATTAACCCTATTAAACCCCTCCCCAAAAAAAGAAAAGAAAGAAACACCACGACCACCAACACACGCATAATTAAGCAAAGTTAGTTTAATGCTGAATGTGGCATGTTTAAATGATGCCATTTCATCTAAAAAGCGATTCAATATACATTTAAATTTGGAAGGAATATGTGTAAATGCTTAAATATAGGGGTGGCAAAAGGGTCGGGTCGGGTCATAGTTGACCCGACCCATATAAGCTTGACCTGACCCGACCCGTTAAATAAACGGGTCAATGCTACCCGACCCATTTATTAAACGGGTTACCGGACCCGACCCATGCTACCCGACCCATTTATTAAATGGGTTACCCGACCTGACCCATGTAACCCGAATGACCCGTTTATCATTACACATATACCCGTTTATGACTTTTTATTGATGCAATCACTCGCAGAGGTTGTCGTTGCAAATGAAAGTAGGATATTTGTTAAACGGTAAGAAAATAAAGTCAAGGAATATACTTTCACATGGGATTGGATGAGGATAACTGTTCAAATATCCTAGTATCATATCTTAACAATGAGAAAATAGGGGAATCAATAAAACTAATGAACAAGAAATTAAAATGCTTATTGAAAATTTCACTAAATACATATCTTAACAATAAATATCACTATAAATACAAATCACTCTCTCTCTCTCTCTCTCTCTCTCTCTCTTCCCCACCTCTCTCTCCCCCAAAATCTTTAGCTAGCTTGAACTTGCAACAGATTTAGCACCTTTAAGGCTTTAACAATCACCATATCAATTTATGGTCAACAATTCCAAATATACCAAGATTGCTCTAATTACGGCCTTAAAAAAAAGCAGGAAACCATAGAAGGAAAATCATATTTTTAAAATCAAATATGAAAGAGAATCAATGGTTGAGCTCTCAAATAGGAGAAAGATTCAAACTTCAAGTAGACAACAGTGACCAAATTAGAAAATAAGGAAAGAGTGAACATCAAACACGTAGAGCAATCAACCCACAAAAAGATTTAAAAAAAAATAGTTTAATCAATTTGAATTAATCAAAAGTTCAGAAAAGAGTTGATCTCAGATTACAAAGAATAGGATCGCACACCCATCAAAGTTAAATGAAAAATCGAGAAATTCATTGATGTTGAAATTAGATGGGGCAAGAGGACTCGCTACTCGCCACACGCCAACTCTCATCGCCGCCTCTCAATGCCAGATCTCGCCTCTTGTCTCTGGAGCTCGCCTCTCTTCGTCGGAGGTCGCATCTCGTCGCCGCCGCTCGTTGCTGCCTCTCTTCGCCGCCGCTCGCCGATGCCTGCTTTACCCTCGAGCTCTCTTGAAGAAGGCGAAGTCGCGTGGATTTGGGGATGAGAATGACCCGTTGCAAATTAAACGGGTCATATGTGGGTAATAAACGGGTCAGTCCGGGTTAACCCTAATTGACCCATCTAATAAATGGGTCAATTCGGGTTGACCCGTTTATGACCAGACCCATGTAACTTGACCCATACCCATTATAAATGGGTCGGGTCGGGTTGATGAGTTGGGTCATAAATTGCCACCCTTAAATAGTTTCCTTTATATATGCTATTGAAGAAATAAGACTGATGTACTGTGAATGCTGTTTTCTCAATAATTAATTTTTCAAATTGTATTATGCCAGAGTATAGAGTTGGGTGCCTGAAGCCTTAGTTACTATTTAATAAGCATTAAAACATTAGATGTCACTTTATTTCTGAAAAGAATTCTGTACGTTTTCAAGAATGGTACTTCATTTGCATTTGTAATGTGCACTAGACTAAGGCCCTGGCTTTCACATCCAGGGCATCAGTTCATGTACCTGCTATCGTGATACAAGTAAGACATTATGTGTGGGATATGCCCAAACCTCAGTGGGATGCTAGAATTGATTGATCACTGGCGATGAGCAATCTTTTCTTATGCTCACTCACTTGAGATGCATGCACTGTAAGGTTTTATGGAGATCTGATTGTTATTGATTAGACTCATCGTAAGCAATCTAGATTATCAAATTTTATAGTTTTCTTGAGTCATGAATGTGAGAGATTATTTGATTTCTGTTCTTCTGCTGTTTCGCCTGTTATTTTTGGACCCCTTTAAGGTCAACGGTGGCGTTGGGGACTTGTTCTTGAAATATTATTCTTTTACCTTATACGGTAAGTCTTGAAATATTATTCTTTTACCTTACGCGGTATACACAGGGTGCAATCTGTGTGGAGTTCTTTTTTTCCTTCTGCCTTTCCTTTCTGACTGGAGCACACATTTGTCTCTTTGTGTGTATGGTTTGTTTTGGTCTTGGAATAGCATGCACAGTTACCTGGTCTTAGCTTTTGCTACAAGTGTCATATATCATATGATTTTCGAGCTTTGACGCGTGATTGTATAGTTAGTGAGTGAGGTATCCTTTTTGTTTGTTATGCCTACTCTATATGTATATAAAAATGTTATACAAGTGTCATATATCATATGATTTTAGAGCTTTGACGCGTGATTGTATCGTTAGTGAGTGAGGTATCCTTTTTGTTTGTTATGCCTACTCTATATGTATATAAAAATGTTATACAAGTTCTTGTTTGCCATAAATCAGTGCATTGTGATTATACCATGTCTTATCCTAGTTTTGGAAAAGCATCATATACTATTTTAAAACTTGAAATGCAATTATATAGCTTGCCCGCTAATCTTGAATGTATTATAGGTCTACTGTGTAGATGAACATGTAATAAATAATTATATACTTTTTCCACATAAGGAGCCTATGAATTGTAACACGAGCCATATAATGATCTGATTCTCAGACAGGGTAAACTGAAACAGAAAGTAAAGCACCATTAGACTACTTATTTCTTCAGGGGTATCACGAAAATTGGAGCATTCATTTGATATAATTTATCTTCAACTGTTGAATAATCATATACCAGAACTTCAATACCATAACCCATATATTGTTCCGTAGTAATGTTGCTGAACATACAAATTTGCTGTTCAAGTTTCAACGCCTCTTTTTACTGAATTTGAGCGCGATCTCAGATTTTGCTGAATATAGCTATCACCCTCTCTCATATACAAATTCAGGAGTCTCCTTTTAATGCAACACAAGACTGCTCACCAAGTGAAGCATGCCATCCCCTCCCAACAAGAACGGCGTGTACTTCTGACCTTCGGGAAGTCCCAATCCAAGAAGTTCGGCCATCCTGAATATCCTCGATTCTCATCTCCAGGTCCTGCACCCTGGGGTCCACCATCGCTTGGGCCACCAAACCTTACTCATGGGCCACCAGGATTGAAGCAATATGTAGTCATCTCAAACCCCGGAGTGCTTCCATCACCCAATGGAATCCAGCCACTTCTCGTTGCACCCAGCCCCGCACCAGTGCCAATGCCCGTGCCTCTGCCGTCAGCTTCAGCTGGATGGACATCGGGGCCATCTCCTAAAGGTCAACCTCCAAGACTCCCAGTTCCTGGCACTGGGGTTTTTCTTCCACATCAACAACCTGAATCTAATGGGATAGAGAAATCAAATGGTTATCTTATGGCTCCTCTAACAACCAAAACTGAAGCAACTGAGTCTGTTTCGGTCTGCAATGGTGAAAGCAAAGGTGATGTGGACAATGTTGCTGCTGAGAAAGCAGCCAACGACAGAGAAACAGCTGAAGAAACCAAGTAGTAGAACCTGAGAGATCGTATAGAGACCTGAGGATCTGGGATTTTGAAGAGAAAGAAGGCTACAGGAGGAGCAACTGTAAAGCAGCCTGGAGGCTGATAGACCACTTATTTCCTATTTTTATCTAATTTTTGTTGTTCATGTTTGGAGAAATGTTTGCTGCTGAAAAGTTTAGCAGGTACTGAGAAGCCTGCTTAATTTTCTTTTGTCCATTTTTGCCATTTTAAATTGTGGACCATATGTAGTTTAAAGGTCAGTGGGCATTAAGGTTATAGTGTCTAGAAAACGACAGAAATGCGGAGATTTCTAGGTCTCTTAAGACAAAGGGCAGGGTTATTGACAGGCACAGATTTTGTATGTCTGGTTTCTTTCCTGTGTTGATTATGATCTAATCTGCCAGAACTAAGCTCAGGAGTTTTTGTTGCATTTTAAGGAAACCTGGCATAATTTTTATCGCATTTTAAGTTTTCTTGTCACTTGTTGTTTTGACTATGTTCTATTCTCTCCAATCAATCTTTGCCTGAGCTCTGCTTTGAGACGTGCTTAGTTTGTACATGTGTGAATACTTAGATTTTGCTTATTTTCTCCTAGTATTGAACAGACGCAAACAATTGTCGTTCTAAGTTACCCTCTTGTGCATCGGTTGTTTGGTTGTTACCAGAATTCAAGTATTTTTCTCTTATATGCATGTACTCCTCATATTTGATGACCATGTATAGTTTGTAACTTGACATGAAAATGACAAATGGATTGACGTAGGTCTGGATTTTTATGAGTAAGTATTCTATCAGAACCTCCGGGAGGTTATGTTCTGAGCCACATCTTTAAGACATATAAGGGGGTAGTTTCGTCATTTATTGCTCCCTTGTGTGGCTATGAGAACCCCGCACGGTGTGGGGTTCTGACAAGAGTGGCACATCTAGCAAAGTGTGATGAGCTTCTATTGTATTTTATTAAGTGATGACATAGTTTTGTAATAAGATAAGATGAACTTTTTAAGTGATTAATCCAATCCCAGTGGATTTGATGCTAGTTAACTAGGCCATGAAAAATAAGAAGTCCTTGCCCGTCACTTTATCCTATGGTCGACAAAACAAATGCATTAAAAAGAGTACTAAAAATATTTTCCTTACATTTATCACAAGAAAAGCTTTTTCCTGTAAAATGATTTTTGTGCTTCATTTTTGCCGATGATATATGTTCACAAGAAAGGAAAAGGAAACCTAAAACTAAAAGAAAAAAGAGATTATAAAAGAGTATGTTGTTATACGTGGGGTCCACAAACAAGACATGCGTGTGGGATGTGGGCCCGGAAAACTCGGTCCACTTGCTCAGATTCCAGTGGCGCGTGAGACGGGGATCCAAACGATGTTAAGGCGGGCCTCTCATTTATAACCCTCCCAAAAACCCCCCATCTCCTTCCTTTTATTTTTGGGAAAATTTTTCCACAACACAAAAAAACTAAAAATTTAAATTACAAAAAAAAAAAAAGCATACACACACGAGAGAGATAGATCCCAACCTAATCTAGGGTTTCCAAACCAAGCACCCCTTCCTTCTCCGTGATCGGTAATTATTATTGAACCTACCTCATTTTCATTTCTTGTTTACGATCTCCGTACAATTCTTTAATTTATTTTGATGTTCATGTGATTTTGATCTATTTCTTGCTCCGGGTGCAAAATTTGTAAATCAACTGAAAAATGCTAACGATGTTTGGTTGTTTGTCATTTTTGATGTTATTGTGACCTCTTTCTCTTGTAATTTCTAATATTCATGATACTATTGCAATTGTGAAACGCTTCGGTAATTGTTGTCAGAATAACTTTGTAATGATGCTATCAAAGTATTAGATGATGTTATTGAGGAGAGCTATTCGAGATTGTTCATACTTTTATTTTGTTTGTCAGTTATTAGGACTTGAAAAGTTGATTGAAAGGTGGAGGTATGCGATTATTTCATGTTGTTCAGACATACTAGGCTGATTTATAATTTTAACTTGAGGTTGATAGTTTTTCCGTTTTAGAGGTTCCAGAAGTCTTCCTGAATCCTGGTTGTCCGTCTGTCGTTGATAATCTACTTCAATCATGAATTTTGCCGATCATATTCTACGTTTACTGCCGTTCTCTCCCATGATTCTCATTTTTAATGCGTCGCTTCTAAGCTGAGATAGTAAGAGAACATCGATTCAGCTATATTGACAATAGCTGATGGTTTTCGTTTTATGGCTTTGTTGACTTTCGTTTTACTCGCATATGTTTTGCATACCGGTTGTGTTTTCACCACAATTCCAAAGGTGTACTTGGTTATTCGTGCATATTCTTTTGGAATAGTAGTGTTGTTGTTGTGAGGGGGAAGATAAGAATCCATCATAATCCCTCTTGGTCAGGTCTTCTTCATGAATTTCCTTATATATCATCCTGAATACTTGACACCTTTTTGGACTAATGGTGCATGGTAGGTAGTGCCAAATATTTCGGCCACATACATTCTATATAGATTTAGGAACCTATATTTGTGTGATACATGAAAATAATCGCTTATTAATTATTGGTTATTTGTTATTTGATTATGTTTTCTCACTATTTATGGATTAGAGTCTGTATATGCTTATTCGAACCATTTTAGAGTATTAAGACTTCATTGGTTCTAGTTTTAATACATACAGTGAATTGATCATTTAGGTTGATTAGTATTGTTTCTGTTTAGAGTTATTTTGAAATTTCCTATTTTCTATTGATTTTACGCTTTCTAGATTAGATTTTATATGTGCTCTGCTGACCAGTCATATAAGTTAACTGGTTGATATCTGTCATAATTTGATTTTAGCATTGATAAAGAATTTATGCGTTTGGAGCTTGAACTAGGATGACGGATGGTATAAGGATGATTAGTTTGAGCTGGAAAATTTATCAAAATTGATTACAAAACATTTCCTATTTTAACCCTGTTTCTCCATAAATCTTGTTGCTATGTATCAAATATTTGTGTTGAAGTATGCCAATTGTTAGCAGATCCCTCTTGATACTCTTGTAAGATGAAAAATATCTAGTATAATACTTAATTAATTTTTATGTGTCTTACCATAATCCATACTGAATTTCTACTGCTAACATGGTGTTTTCTTTATGTTTTGGTAATGTACGCTAGCAATTATGAGATATGTATAACCTATGCCTATGTATCAGCCAGCTCCTTCTCTGTTAAATAGAAACATTTTCCACCTCATGGACTCATGGAGATATTCCTTGCATCATTTTCTTAATGTGAACAGTTGTACTGATGACTGAGGAGTCAATGAATGCTCTGACTTTATTAGTTTATATGAAGATTTAGTTACCACTGTATATGTCTGGAATTAGGATTTCTTGTGTCTATATTTTTTCTAATTACTGTCTAATCCAGTTTCTGATATTGAATTTAAGAGCTAGAGAAGAAATGCTATTTCATAATGATCATTGAAAGGTGCTCGTGGGCTTTATTTAGTTAGAAATTCCCATTATGATATGTTTAAAAATTTTCATTCGACTTGGTTAGGAAACTTGCTAGTCTCATAACAGATCAAAGGAATATAAACTTTTCCTTTAAAAAAAAAAAAGAATCTCTAGTTTCATCTTTGGTTTGTTTATTTGGCATGCTGATCTATATCTATATATTTTTTCATTTTGAGTTTTTCATACAAGTCTTCTAATCTGGAATGACGTTTGCTTGGCAGAATAAAAGATGGCAGATGCTGAGGATATCCAGCCTCTTGTGTGCGACAATGGAACTGGGATGGTCAAGGTATGAATACTTTTTTCAATCTCATAGTTTTCTATAACCAATTTGTTGAAAACCTTCTGATGGAGATCCAGTTGGCATTGTATGGCTCTAAAATTTTCATAATGATGTAATGTTTCTTTTTAATGAAGAATGGAAATAACAGAACATGTTCGCATCTTATTCTTAGTGAAAATTTTATTTTTTTACTTTGTGTTCCCAGATTCTTTGTTATGTCTTTGTGAATGCTAATTGCATTGACCATTTCAATGACTTTGGTTGCTTTGCTTATTAATTACTAGGCTGGGTTTGCTGGAGATGATGCTCCGAGAGCTGTTTTCCCTAGTATCGTGGGTCGTCCACGTCACACAGGTGTGATGGTTGGAATGGGACAGAAAGATGCATATGTCGGGGATGAGGCTCAATCAAAGCGTGGTATTTTGACTTTGAAATACCCTATAGAGCACGGTATTGTTAATAACTGGGATGATATGGAGAAGATTTGGCACCACACTTTCTACAATGAGCTCCGTGTAGCCCCTGAAGAGCACCCAGTTTTACTTACTGAGGCGCCCCTCAACCCTAAAGCTAATCGTGAGAAGATGACTCAAATCATGTTTGAGACATTCAATGCTCCTGCAATGTATGTTGCTATTCAGGCCGTTCTCTCTCTTTATGCTAGCGGTCGCACCACAGGTAATTAACTTTCGCACAATATTCTCCACCTATGCATTTTTTTTAATATGCTTAAGTGGTTAAAACTTAATAGTATCATCTCGGATACATTTTTCCCATTATTTTTGTATACCAATATATAATATCCGTTACTAAGTAGGTTATCACCAGTCAAATTCTTTTTCTTTGAGCAAAGTTATGCCAATACATTATCCAAGGATATGGTTTAGCTTGTGTTAGACTGCATATCCACTCCAAAACTGGCAGTATGACAAACTGAGGATATATAGGATTGCTTCAAACCATTAACAGTAATCCTTGAGCTTTTCTTATAGCTTGCAATTTCCAAATTCCAATTGATGATGTACTTAGCATGTTCTTGTATCTTTGGTTACTTTTCTCGGCATTATAGGTATTGTGCTCGACTCTGGGGATGGTGTCAGCCACACAGTCCCCATCTACGAAGGGTATGCCCTTCCACATGCAATCCTTCGTCTGGACTTGGCTGGCCGTGACCTCACTGATGCAATGATGAAGATCCTCACAGAACGTGGGTATTCTTTCACCACAACTGCTGAACGCGAAATTGTGAGAGACATGAAGGAGAAGCTTTCCTACATTGCCCTTGACTACGAACAGGAGCTAGAGACCTCAAAGACCAGCTCCTCTGTGGAGAAGAGCTACGAGCTGCCTGATGGACAGGTTATCACCATTGGAGCTGAGAGATTCCGCTGCCCAGAAGTACTCTTCCAGCCGTCGATGATTGGAATGGAAGCTGCGGGAATTCATGAGACCACATACAACTCTATCATGAAGTGTGATGTGGATATCAGGAAGGATTTGTATGGTAATATTGTTCTCAGTGGTGGTTCCACCATGTTCACGGGTATTGCTGATAGAATGAGCAAGGAAATTACGGCTCTGGCTCCAAGCAGTATGAAGATTAAGGTGGTGGCTCCTCCGGAGAGGAAGTATAGTGTCTGGATTGGAGGTTCCATCTTGGCATCCCTCAGCACTTTCCAGCAGGTGCGCTGTACCTCAATACCATTTTCAATTAATTTTAGTGCCGAAAGATTGCCTATACATACACATATGAGTCCCAACATTCTAATTTTTTGAAGTTTATTTATAACGCATGATTATAAACTACTTGGTTGTGTAGGCGTTATTACAACGTATGTTTAAAAACTCATGAATTACATTAATTGTTGATGCTTTTCTTTCCCGCATAATTTAACTTAACAAATAGCAAGATATACTTATAAATGAGAACTGAAGTCTATCAGACATGGGTGCAATATTACTATTGTTTGCAATCTTGCACCTTTTGCTTGATTTTGTGTTTTATATGACATGCAAAATTGCAACCATCATATTTTATTTGCTTACTTTATTATTATTATTATTTTATTTTACATATATAACATACAGAGAGCATGAGGTCTTTTGACTAAACTCACCCTGAACTTTCAGCAATTGTTTTTTACCCTAAATTTCGAAGCTTAATCCCTAGCTGAATGTTCATATTGTATTGGGTTTATCTGTATAATACAAGTATTAGTTACTACTTACTACATATTTTATGCAATATTCTCCTTCTCTGTTACATTGAATAAATTGTGTTGATGAAAACTACTGATTATAATGTTCTTAAATTGGCAGATGTGGATCGCAAAGGCAGAGTATGATGAGTCTGGCCCATCGATCGTGCATAGGAAATGCTTCTAATTTTGTGAGACTGGAAAGGTGTGACTGGAGGAAATAGAATGCTCGCATCGTATTGTGGGATGTTGGGTCTGCATTCTTTTCTGTTCTTTTCTAATGTATTTATTGTAGCTTATTAAGAAACAAAATCTTTGGGCTGTCCATTCATTATTATTTGTTTTCCTTTGCAAAGATGTTGAACTTGTAGCATACTGAGGTCAGCCTATATAAACTTCTACTTGTCTGGCTATCCTTGAGTGCTTTTTGATGTAACTTTGTTGTCTGAAATTGCTTTTATTTCTTGATTCTGAAAATTGAATTTAAGTACTAGTTAGACTCGGGCAAGGAGCAGAAATTTCAGAATATTCCTGCTTCGGGTACATTCTCTCTCTAAAATTTGTTCTCCTACAGTTTGTTTCATTGGGGAGACTAAATATAACTTGATGGATCGAAACCTTTCTATTTTGAGTTGTTTGAAGTTTGGACTTTTGAGCGGATTGCTGCAGATTTTCTTTGCGAACCTCATAGAGGAGTTGCATGTGTCCTATGACTCTGCTATTTGTATGAAGGATGCAGAAGTCTGGAGCATCCGCAATCTAATAAGATGACTGCTTGTATCAAAAAAGAAAAAAAGAAAAAAAAAAAGATGACTGCCGTTGTAAAATTTCTCATAATCTGTTCTCCAACATTCCAGCTGTTATATTTCTGTGATATTAACTACCTAAATCTGTTGAAATGATGTGTGTTACATTCTCCACTGTGCATTATGAGGAAAAGGCGGAAAGAGAGAGAAGAATAAGAATATGTATTCGATAAAACCACATGAAGTTCAAGTCACTGTGAGTGTGCTTGTGCGTGCGTGCGTATCTTATTTCCTATCTCTATAATCACTTGCATTAAATCTCTCCATCAATCTTTCACTTGTTGATCCTTGATCATGTTACTGTCCCCTGGAAGAAATGATGTCAGTTTGGGATGTGGTGATTGTTAGTGCTCGCTTATCAGGCCTCGCATCTGTACATTGTGTTTTGATCATAGATGAATCAGATTACTGGTGCAGGAAGAGCATTAAGAGGTTGGTACTGGTGTTATCAGTTCTGCTGTACAAGAATTTCGATGCAGGATATTACCCCTGTTGCAAAAAATGCGTTCATTGTTTTTAACCGGGACACTACAGAAGGCAAACCTTATTCATCTACACTATTTCCGAATTCTCAGTTGCGTTCGAAGCTTTAACCTTCTACTTCTCTTTTGTGTCGCAGAAAAAGAAGTAAAGGAGAGCATGTTTAAGATGAAGCAATTTGTTCTGAGCAAGTTGAGGATGTCCAATGTGCCTCAAGTGGTGGCAACAAAGAGGGTGTAGGCATGCATAAATGCATATATGAAACCAGAAATGCGCTTAAGAACAGCTCTTCAATTTTCTTTTTCTTTCTTTCTTTCCTTTTTTTTGTTTTGTTTTGTTTTGTTTTGCATGGAACATTGAGAATCTCCTTGCTAATGGATCAAGTAGAAAGCTTATGCCATATGAATATGATTGTGCGCACACGAAATTTATGTCAAGCCATCATAACCAGTAACACCAAACAATTTGAGGAATGAAACACACCATTGGTAATCAGATATGTGTATATTCTCGTGTGTCAGAAACTTAAGCCAAATCCAACATTGTAGCAAAAACAAAGCTAGCAGAATAACTAGCTTGTTCTGATAGATTTATCATGCATCACTAGTAAAATGATACATATGCCACTTTCCAAACATGATGAACTCATGAGACGATAAATGAACAATGCAATGACATTTAATTCCTACCCATAAGATACCTACATTGAAGGGTATACATCCTTTGTTGTGCTCCATTCATACAAATTCTGTCCAAATACGTCGTAGAATACCATCTTCAAATCTCTTTTGGTCAATTCCATGGACATGAACCCTTGGCCATCGTAAAAGAATTGCAGTTTGTCTGAATTTGGCCTGTAGACACCTCCCCATGATTTTGAACCACCTCCACTTGTTATGAATTGAATCGGACTGAGGAAAGAATGATAACAATATTAGAAAACATCTACGAAGAGGGATCATATTATGTTTAAATTTGTGTAATGCAAGAAAAATATGATTTGAGAGCTTACCTATCTTTGCTACTAATGTGCTGGAGACAATGGTCATGCCCATTCACATATAAATCGACATTATTAGCCTACAATACACACAAAATATTAGGATAAATCAGGCTAGATTAAAGCAATACTCTAGTGAATGAATAGTTCAAAAAATTTATTACTTTGAGGACAGGGAGAAGCTCTTCTACAAGTTCAATTGTGTCTCCATGCACACTAACACTTCTAATTGTGTGATGTCCGATAACGAACTTCCATGTTGCTGTGGATTCTTTCAATGCCATGTCCAAATCCTTTATATCGACACCAAAACAATCTTATTTATCAAACAATTAAGAAGTTGGAAATGGTACAAAATTAAAAAATCCGAAAGAATATATACATACCTTCAAGAGATTTGTGATATATTTTTGGCGAGGAGCAACTTCCCTCCAGTCATTGTGAATCTGTGTGTCATTCCAATATGATTTGACAAAAGGAGTAGTGTCCACAAAGAAGAATTGCACAATTTCTGTCATAGATTAGACAGAATTAAAAAAAAAGTACATTCAACCAGACCTCAAAATGAGATTTTGAATTAGCCTAATAAAAGTTTTTTTTTTACCTGCATCAAGAATGAATGATCTCATACAAAGCCACTTGCGATCAAGCTCGCGAAGGACAGGACTCAATTGTGCTAGCACATCTCCTCTGTAGTCATGATTCCCCAAAACTGCATACAATGAACAGAAATAGTTAAGCTGTAATCAAGAAGAGAGAAATATAGGAAGCTTAGAAATACCCACCATTATACCATTGCTTCTGCAAGCTCTTAGCTGTATATATGTTGGTAAATGACTCCTCAAATGCCTTGTCATCCACACCGGTCAGTCCATTGTTGTAGAAATTATCTCCGGTTGATATCACAAAGTTTATGTCAAGCTCTTCTCCAATCCTTCCCATCTATGTTCAAAAATTTCAAATCAAGCAAAATTACTCACAATTAGTTGATCCAAACCAAAAAGGGAATTGAGGGGATATTATTATAAGGAAAATAATGCATTTGATGTGTTACATATAGCAATTAAATAACTTAAAACAATGATAAATAGTTATAATATAATACCTGATTTGCAACTAGTGATTGGTTAAATTCTCCCTTTCTTCCCCAATCTCCAATGACCAAAAGGCTCAATGACCCATCACTCTTTAGTGAGTGCCCAAGCCTTGGTAGCTCTGCAAAAGTATGAGAAGAGAAGAGAAGGGTAGGAATAGCAAGCACAACCACAAAAGCCATAGCCATGGCCTTGGAGCTCACCATGGCTACAGCTAATGAGAGGAAAGGGGAAAGGATTGAGAGAAGAAGTGACCTCAGTTTTTCCAGCAGTTGGTTGTTCTCTTGGTAGACTTTTATAGGCAACTAATAATGCATTCAAGGCCCTTTCATTGCAGTGGAGTCAGAAATCAACCCATAAATTTTCTTATCCAATATTATTATATTCTATAGGCACTCAAAATGTTTTTTTGAATAACCCTGACAGAATCTCAATCATGTATCAGATCCACCAACAGCATATCTAAAATTATTTTACAATGCACATTCCTTAGCTTTATCCAGAAAACAATGGGCATTTTGGCTTGCAGTTGCAGAGGATGAAACAATGTCAGCAACCAGAGAGTCAGAAAACTATATTGTTAATGTATATGGTAATCTAATGAAGTTTGCTTGCAAGTTGAAGCACTAGCATGTGCAATGATGATATTTGTCTAATGAAAAATAACAAACTATCAAATTTTTTTATTTTAAATCTACTGGAATCAAGTGGACAATGAATCACAATCACATTGCACTGGTTTTTATATTGTGAAAAGATTGTGACTCATGTAAAGATGAAGATAACTTAAAGAAGTGGGTTATGGCTTGTTGGAGGTGAAGGCACTATGAGTTAATGAGCCCTCACTGACTTGAGCAATATCTAAAGCTTCGCATAGTGAAAGGTTTTATATTTGTGCTTAGAATACTTTATTGAGACGCAGAATGTCTACTTTCCTCAATTTAGTGTTTGTGATCCTTGTTTACATATAGTAATGTGGATATTTCTGCTTCTTTGTTTATGATTTTGTTTCATAAAATAGACTATTTAGTTGTGGACTTAAGATTTTGTCTATAGATTTTATGTTTCACATAATCATTTGCTGAAAAACACACATTTCTTATCCTATGTCAAAGAACCTGCTGCTACATCTATTCCCAGATTATAGTGAGGGTTGAGAGTTATAATTTTATATTCTAATATGTCTCTGCAGGTTGAGGGTCCTTTTAGGGTAGAAACATTGACATCAATTTTATTTTTAAAAATCTATTTAGAAATTGGTGGCCATCAAGATTCAAATATGAGTTACTCCGATACCATGTCAAATGACACTTTTCACCGTACTAAAAGTTCAAGTTTATGAAAAGCTTTTAGTGCAAATTTCTGTCGAAGGAAACACCACAGGATTAGTGCCCTAGCAGTTTTATCTCAAAAGAAGAAAATAAATATTTCTATTATAAAATCAAGCGAAATATCTGAATACATGATGATTTCAAGGTAAAAATATCAAGCCAAAGTGAAAAAAAGATTGATTGCGGTCCTAACAATTCATTTTCTTTCTTTTTCTTTTTGTTTTGCAAATATGACGCAGCATAATTCTGTTGCAGTTTCAGGGGCCTTCCTGCAAATGGAAAATTGTTTTTGGAGCGAATCGCAATTTTGAAGGGATTTGAGTTCCGATCATCGTCACTAGAGGCTGCGTTTGCGTGTATTGACTCGCGGGTTTGGATTGGCTAACGTGAGGTTGGTAATTGGGCAAATAAATTGTTGTATACTTTTTTTGTTGTTAAATGCTGGAGCAGGATTGGTATCGGGTGTTGGAGAGGTAAGTTGAGGGAAATAGGTGGCGGGGAATCTACCTAGTATTTAGTGCGAATATTCGTGGAATAATAATGGAATATCCTGAACATCGTTCGAATTCGGTGGATCGCAATGAGTTTATAACTCCGAAGGGACGGTTCATAATTTGATCGCTACGGAAAGGAGTGTATTTATTAGTAGGGGTTTTAAGACATTGGTCGCCAAATCTCATTTATTTTGAAATAATTCCTTCAAATTTTTTTTTTTTGGGGGGGGGGGGGAGAACTCTCAGAATCCATTGGTTATCTTAGATTAGTGCCTTTAATTTTAATCTGCTACGTCAACTATAAAATAAAACAACGATAATTAACAGTCTTCTCATTATATTGTTTTCTTCAAAACCCCAACACACACACCCACTCCCAAAAAAATCATGAAGGCAACGACTCTTTCCTACTCTTAAAACTAAAATATCTTCTGTTTCCTGAAGCCTCTTGCTCTGCTTTAAAAAAAAAAAAAACTAAAGTAGGCCCATAATATTGTGGGTTGGGCTTTGGTTTCACTGATCTTAGTAAGTTGAAAGAACTAATGCTTCAATATATTGTTCATCCAAAATAATATTGTTCAAAAAATAATATAAAAGTGAAAATTTTAAACTATTAGTGCACGATCACAAATATTTCTTTTTCAAGTGTGTTCATACCCTTTTCATTAATTGGTATCCCCACAAAGTTCTTACGATATTTAACATGTCCATTACAAGTTTATAAAAAGAAACCCAAATATTTTCTGTAAAATTATTTCTTTTTTTCTTTATGGAGTTAAAATCATTTCTTAAAAAACCTGTTAACTTGTTATGCCATTTGGTGTGACGAACGCTCCATCAGTATTCACTAGTCTTATAAATTGTGTGTTTTCGCACCACTTAGATCAGTTTGTAGTTGAATTTATTGATGATATCCCGGTGTACTCTAAGATGTTGGAAGAGCATGAAGAGCATCTCATGTTAATTTTAGAAATTATGCGAAGAGAACGACTATTTGGCAAGCTGAACAAGTATTGAATATTGACTGGAAAGAGTATATTTTTTTTTTGGGATCACATTATATCTTCTGAAGGTCAAGGTCGATTGCCATTGAACTGTTGATCACTCATTTGAACAGTCATGCGAAGCAATAGTAAGAAAACATTAAGCAAAATTTGCTGCTTCTTATGTCCGAAAGAAAAGGCATATACACATAAGTTGAATTTATATATTGATTTCAATAAGTTTAGCATAATACTTAGAGACAACAAATATTTAGCATTGCTCCGTTTTGTTTTGGGGCTAGCTTTTCTTTGAATATCAATATTGATCATGTTTATAGGAGAACTTAATGCATTTTATGGTGGAAAAAAGAGTTGGATTTGCTTGTTGGACCAACAAGGCCATGTTGGGCCATGGGCCTTAACATAAACTCTGCACTTAGTTGCGAAGCGGTAAAAATTCAAAAACGAAACGTGTTTATGTTGGGGATTAACGGAGCACGCAAACAAATATCACACAAGTAAAGAGCGCAAGCATCAAGACAACACCAAAGATTTTTTACATGGTTCGGTCAAATATATATATCCACGGTCCCTTAACAGGGATATCCGCTATCTTCACAACCAATACAATCAATACAAGTTTTGCACGGACAAACTCAAAAACCCTCGCGCATCTCACATCTCTCAAGGAGCCCGAGAACACCGATCACTTAAGAGCTTCAAGAGGTCTACCATCACTACATCACTTAAAGAACTCGAGAATACCAACACTCAAGAGTTTTAAGAGAATCCTCTCTCTCACCAAGAGGATGACTTTCTCGGCTTTTCTTCTCTTTTCTTAAATTTTCATTCTTCCTAAAATTCAAAGAGAAAACTATAAAATATCTCAGTATTAGCTTTTAGTGGAATCTATGCCCGACTGACCCGGTGAGAAAAGGAGAAAATAATAATGAAAATAATAGAGATAACCGTCATCTCCTTCCTTCTAGAGTTTGTGTTGATGCATTAGATTCAGGGTCAGTGGCGGATCCAGAAAATTTTATCAGTGGGAGCAAGATCATTAGCTACAATTACAAATATAACCAGTATATGATACTTTAACTAAGTATTAACACACCAAAATAAAGCGACATATATGTACACAAACAAAAATATTCAATAGAAGTATTTTGCTAAAAAATTTACAATTGTTCCTTCGTGTTCTCATGTTTTGATAATATTGTATGATTTTCTCATTGTCAATGTTATCAAATATATCTCTTTCAATATCGCACAAATATGTACACGAACAACATTAAACTAAAATTAACTAAATTAACTAAAGTTCACTAAAATTAACTCAATTTGAACAAGATTAAACTAAAATCAACTATATTAACTAAAATTGAACAAGATAAAATTAAAATTAACTTAACTAAACTAATTAAACTACTTAATTAAACTAAATTGAATAAATTAACTATTTAAAGATTAAAAATAGTTTATAAGTGCTAAAACAGTAAATAAATTAATTAAGTAGTTTAAAAATTAAAAATTTACCTTTGAGGAATATGAGGAGGACCGGCGGGCGAGGCGTGGAGATGAACGGCGACCAATTCTGCAGGGAAAGAGGTCTGCGACTGGCGGCAGCAAGCTGCGATGAGTTCAGCCGTTCAAGACTGAGAAACTGTGGCGCACAGGGAAAGGGAGACTTTGTGTTGTACTTCACTTGTGACTCGGCTCGGGTTTGTAATGTCGAGAGAGAGAGAGAGAGAGAGAGTCGAGTGAGCCTGAGGTGAGGCGGCTGAGAAGTGAGAACAAGAGGGGGAGTTGGGAGAGAGACTTTGAAAGTTAGGGTTGGGTAACTTGGGTTCGGGTATTGGGTATTGGGTTACAGGTTTGGCCCATTATGTCATATGTGGTTTTGAATTTTTTTTGTGTGGACCTAATACGAAAAACAAAAATGTTGGGGGCAGTGGGGGCAATTGCCCCCACTGCCCCCATGGTAAATCTGCCAAAATCAGGGTGCGTGATATGATACACTGACCATTAATCAAGAGGTACATGTCATACAGGAAAGAGTCATGCAGGTAATCAGTAAACTTTTTTTTTGAGTAGGGGTAATCAGTAAACTTGTTAACGATTATTTTGTTTTTCGTTAACTTGTTAACGATTTTTCATAGCTTGTTACTGATTGCAGTTACCTTGGTGATTCTGACAAATTAAGAGGTCGTCGTCCAAATTAGTGAGAGAGCAAGAACCTTGACCACAACAGGGGCAGAGCCATATTGCGGCCAAACGGGCCCCGGCCCCCCCTTGGATTATGGAAAAAAAGAGATAGTTTTGCTTATAAACCCAAAGTTTTACTCCTATTTGCTAAAAAACCCACTTAGTTCTATACATTCTAATAAACCCAAAAGACAAAGTTCGTTTGCCTTTAAACCCAAATATAGAATACAATTTGCATAACTGTATACAATACAATGTGCAACTATACATCTAGAGTATTTAGCTATACGTCCTATAATATGTAGTTATACAATCTATTATATGTAGCTACGCATTTTGTATTCTATATTTTGGGTTTAATCGTAAACAAACTTTTAATTTGGGTTTATTAAGACATATAAAACTAGGTGTTTTTGGTAAATGGGAGCAAAACTTTGGTTTATAAGCAAAACCCCAAAAAAGTATGCATTATTTGCTAATATGTATTTTATAGGGGCTCAATTGTATAATATAATTATCTTTTATAGTACTTCTTTGGCTTGTTTGTTTACTCTGTTGAATTTTCGAGCCAAAACTACAATTTCGAGTCAAAATTTTCCTAATCTAGTTTATTCTTTTTGAATTAGTAAGCTAAAATCCCAAACTATAGTAATTTCTAATTAATATAGATGATTTAAATGGTAAAATTACACTAATTAGTATTTTCTCTTTGGTTAGAGATAATTTTACTAATTTAAACTTTTATGATGGATTAGACTTGTTTATATATCTTTTGATATATAAAGAGTTAGACTTTTATATATCTTTTGATATAATAGTAGTAGTAAATAGTATTGCAATTTTCATGTTTATTAAAATTTGCATAATATATGGATAATTCATGAAATATTTAGTTGTTGCCATTTGTTTGGAGTTATATTCATTTGTGGGTGTTTGGTTTATTTTATTTTAAGTTACGGAATGATTTCAAGAAATGAAGGTAAGAAGAGTGCTATTGTAAACAATATATTATAATTATAAATATGATTTTGAAAATCTTATTATTAATAGTGATGTCAAGATACTAATCAATTGTGTTAAGAATTCCATGTTTGCTTATTTTTTGGACCCCCTTGTCGAAAGTCCTGGCTCCGCCACTGACCACAAGTAACTAGATCAGGAGCAAAATTTGATAGAAATTATTTGTAATATATGCTAAAATGAAAATGGTAATTAATGGGTTGAGGATGATATAGAGGGAAGCCAGCGAATATAAAAATCGACACATGGTTCTAAGTAAGTCCTATGTCCACAGACAACAATAGATAAAGTTCCACTGATCACAAGAGAGATTACAAATCTACATAAGAGCTCTCTCTCTCTCTCTCTCTCTCTCTCAAATAATAGAAATCAAAAATCAAAAATAAAAATCTATGTTTTCTATCTCATATGTAGACTCTATATGACACACTTAAAATCGTTTTCTAAAATCAACCTGTAGTACGTCTATTCTATCTCAGATTAATTAGGTATACCTTCTGAAAACTTTTTGAGCAAGTACCTTCTCAAAACTTATTAGTACGATATAGCTCACATCATAATTCATTATCTGCTTGTATATGATCTTCGTTATTTTGCGATACTATTATGCTCTTTTTCTCATCAGTGATATAACGTGTATGATGTGATGCATTATGAGATTGTCTCATTACTTATTTGGAACTCTATACGGCTTTAGTATTCTTTTAATGGAACAGGAGGTACATAAATCATTTTGCACTTGAAAAATAGTCTATAATCACTTGATGGAGAGAAAACAGTTGAATTCCGAACGCCTTGTGTTGGGGGTGCCCCTTAGTCATGCCTGGAGTTTTGATACCCATGCATGGTTTGAAGGATTATAAGAAAGTTTCCTAGTGTTATACCCTGAAAATTATTACATCTTTAAACTATACACGTGGCGTAAGTAATGGAACCGGATAGATGATCAAAGCAAATTCGAGCTGTCAGCTTAGCCGACTTGTCTAGGCGGCTCGGGTCCGGGACGAAAGGCGTCCTCAAGTCGGCCTCCGAAGTAGAACCCGAGTCGAATCAAAGAGCATCTTTGATCGAGCAGGGGTCATAGAATGATTGCCGGTCTCATCAACAGTGCTCACATTTAATGGTTGACAGTACAACGCCCATACTTCGCCAACTAGTCACCGTCACATTTAATGCATGGCCAAGCAACTTGATGGCTCTCCGAGAACGGCGCCCACCATACCGTCATTCTGTCGCCATCACATTAATATTGTGAGCACAGTTCTCTACCCCCGACCAGTCCGCTACGGACACGTCTAAAGCAATGATACAGTGTTAGATCAGCCAACCGGTTAAATTACCCAAATATCCTCAATAACTTCCTATAAATAGCATTATTTTTGCTATTCAAAGGTATGCACAAAAAACCCTAAAGACTACATTCTGCTTTTCTCATCAGATTAACAGACTAAGTTAGTGACTTGAGCGTCGGAGGGCATGCCGGAGGAAACAACCTCCATGGCCTCTAACCTCTGTTATTCTGTGCAGGTTATTGTAGTACCACACAATCTTCAAGACAATCAGCTATTAGAGGAGATTAAGGGACCCCAAGATTATCCTTACCTCTTCTAAACCTTCCACTAACTTTCTCACATAAACACCTAGGTTAAAAAAAACACAAAATTAAATTCATAAAGAGCCAAAGAGAATCAAATTCTATTCAATTTAGCATTCTACAGAGTTACAATCACAGTATTCAAGCAACTCTCAAAACCCTAGGATTTTTTCCAAAAATCCTTCATAAATAGGGTCCTTCAACCCTAATCCAACGTCTCAACATCAACAACCCATTTATGTATCATGGGTAGTACGTACTCCAAACACCATACAAAACCAATATTGGTGAAAACTAGTAGAATCAAGATGTAAACTAACCCCAACAAAAATCACTTCAACATCAAAACCTACAAACACTTTCATTCTTCCCCACTTTCATACATGTAAATGTTCTGTGGATCTATGACCAAATGATCCACTGTCATTTACAATATTGACCACAAAACCAAATTTAAACAAGAAGGAAGAAAGAAAACAATGACCGTTTCAAGTACATGAGAAAGCTCCACATACATAGTTCCTCCAACTCTTCAATTTTTTTCCTTCCTTTTCCCTATAATTTGTTAAGTAACCTTCTCCCAAAACTTACCAGTCTGGTCTTCCTAAAGTGAACTCTAAACTAGGTTTTCTTCGTTCCTCTTGAGGCCCCAGTGAACTGTTCACGGCTGAAATTTCACTATCCTGTATAATTGGAAACTACATATATCAATTTCGTTATTTGAAGGGGTATAAAAGAAATAGGGTAATCTTTAATTGTACATATGGGTAAAAGTTTGTGTTAGTAATTACCTCAAGATGAGATGAGAAGGCTGTTGGCTCGATCACACCATCTATGTTGTCACTCGAATTTGCTTGTAACCAATTTCCTCTGCTGAAATATTCAATATGATGGGTTTGTCAAGCAAATTCCCAATGAATATAAACTAAATGAAAATTAAATTGATTTTCCCTTAAATTAGTTGGGCATTTGAAAGGCAATCAGCAAATTGTAGTGTATATGTAATAACAGTTGCAAAGCAAGTTGGGTTACAATAGAAAATGCTTGGTTGTAACTGGTTAATATAGAAGCTTATGGGTTGATATGCAATATGATTTATGCATTATGTACGTGTATTATGCTATATGGATTTTTCTCTGGAAGTGCATCTGTTACATACAAATTCCTCTTTTAGGTCAGAACTATAACTATGTATTATGCATTTAACTTATTTACGACATTAACTTGCATGAAAAATGGGATATCCTTAAAGGGAAGATGATTTATTCAAGGTATTAAAACCAAGATCGATGCCTCAACATGTGTAAATTGTGAAGAAGTCCAGGTAGATGGTAAAACAAAATTATATGCACAAAGGCAGCAAAATGGCCATTTAAAAGTGATGAACTGGAAATGATTTAAACTCTTGATGGGCTTATCTAGTATGTACATAACACTATTTGTACATATAGGTTTAACTACAAAAAATAGCTTTAAATGAGATTCTCTTGTAGATATAACATATCCAATGAAATGGTGTTAGCTATCTAATCAAATCTAAATAATGTGCTTGAGAAAGAAATGTATAAGAAGGAAATATGATAAACGTCACTAATTTTAGCTAATATGTTTGAGACCCATCTCAGATTAGGATAATTTTAGGAAATGACAGATGAAAATAACCTTTGAGTAATTAATGAGAAAATTGAGACATATTCTAATCACATATCAGAATTATGAAATCTGTTAATTAGGTAAACCACACTTTATTGGGAGGTTGTGCCTTCAGATCTTTTAACTTGCAGTGGCAAGGGCAAAGTTTGAATTAAAATGCATAGATGCACAATATTACAGGTTAATTATGCAAAGACTTTCATATGTTTTCTACACGGATCTTTCATTCCCCAAAATGCCCCCACACTCCTTCACACCTAGGTAGCTTTCATCGTAATGCAAAGCACAAGGGACCTTATGGAGCCAATTTAAAAGGGGAAAAAACGAGCTAAATGAACAAAAGCTCCGAACAATTCTAAAAGTGAGAGAATTCCTAATAATATAGGATAATAAGAACCACTACATGTTTAATCTCCATTTTGATCTTAGATTTTTCTAGTTAGTTTCTAGGGTGATGGATTTCAAAGAGTGCCATTTGAAATGCTATTATATCCTCAAGAATATATTATCGTTAATTTGAAGATGATTTTAGTTTACTGTTACGATAAACTATATAATTTTCCATGATCTATGTAAAGGAAAAATGGTTAGCCAGCTTATTCATAATTTCAGATTGTAGGAGATTAACTTTCTTTGCCCTTAACATCATTAAACAAGCTAATGTGTTGGATAAAAGTAGTAAATCATGAGATGGAGAAACATATTATAGGAAACCCTATAGTAATGCAAATAGTTATTCTTCCAGTCAATTTACAGCAAGAGAGGTGAAGAATAAATGGAGAAAAAGAGAAAGACGTATGCCCAAGTCCCATGTATATCTAGTCAAAATTTAATCCTGGTTTCTGACCCAAGCACTGTGTAAGAGAAAAAGAATAAAGGGTAGAATGTGTTTTAGTGAAACAAATACTTAAAAAAAAAAAAGGTAAAAAGATCACTTAAGAAATTAGCATGTACCCAATATAGAAGTACAATAAAGAGAAAGAGATAAAGAACCCTAAACTGTTCAATCAGAAGAACAAGAAACAAGGAGAAAAGTGATGATCTCAAGAACTAGAAGAGGCCAGAGAGAAGAAAACATATAAAAACTTCCAAGGTCAAGATACATTCCTGAAATCAGAGCCATATGCATTGGAAAGAAAGAAAAGGACAATGCTAAGACTCAACGAGCTTATGTACAGATCAGTCTGTTGTACTAGAAACAACTCAATATAATAATACAAAAGAAATAAATTAAGTTAAGATATTATGTTAACAAAGTATATTAGCACAAACAGCCAGTTATATGCTTTTAACAAGTGAATGCCTAGTTTAGTCTTCTGTTTCTTTATAGCATCTTTTGTCTTTTAAAGTTCTAAAGTTGTGTGTGCTACCTCTCCCCATGAAATCTCAATCAAAGAACACTAAGTGATAAAAAAGCAAAGGCTGCAATGAGAACCCTTTCAGATGTTTTGCGAACGTAGAGAACCATGCAGAGCACAAAATAAAGCACAAAATGATCATATAAAGTAGTTAAGTTTACCTTGATGAATTGCTCCATCTAGTTGTATCAGGAGTTTTGGTGGGGCCCTCGGGGAATCGGTTATCGATGAACCGTTGGATGTTGGGATCCTCTTCTCCGGAGCCGTCCGATTGGCCTTGACAAATTTTAGAGAAACAAAAGAAAGATTAATGATGATAAAACCCTAATAGGGTTTACTTAGGTTGGAAATATTGTTTTAAGCAAAGAAGCCAAAAGGGAGAGTGTACCTGAAGAAGCTGCTGGCCTGTGATCAGTGGTCTTCACAGTTCTGTACATCTGCATTGACAAAGAGAAAAGACAGATAGAGGATTAGAAAGTTAATTAATTTAGGAAAGAAAAGAACTGAAAATAAATTTATTAATGTGAACTGAGATGTTTCTTTGTTCTTTGTTCCCCCTTTTCAAGGTGGTGTTGTATATGATCCTAATGTAACACTGATTATCATGAAGTTGTGATCTCTCTCTCTCTCTCTCTCTCTCTCTCTCTCTCTCTCTCTCTCTCTGTGACTGCACAGTAGCCAATGGAAGCAGTGAATGTGTGACTGACTGAATGATGGGTCTGCTGCTTATATTTCAGATCATAGATTATTGCAACGCATAACAAAGGTAGTGAAAAAGAAATAAACTAAAGCATCATCATTTCACAATAATACAGGGTCAGACTAGAGAGAGAGAGAGAGGAAGAAGAAGAATCGAAGTCTTAAACTCATATATACATACTTGTAAATGGCTCTTAACATGGGCTAGTGTTAGATCCTTCACATCCATGAGCTCAAGAACGGACTTTGGTGTAGCCCCTATCCAATATCAAACAACATACAAAAAAAAAAATTATTCTAAACCCCCAAAAAATAATCCTAAAAGAAAAGCCCCTATCCTAAAACAAGCATCAAATTTCATTAAATCAAATAAAAGTAGAAGCAAATGTAAAACATACTCTCATGACCACCAAGAAGCTCAACAGCATGAACAAATCTAGCATGAAGGCTACTAGTCCATCTCATCCTCGGAGCTCTCATACTCCTCTTCACCGGCATCTTTGACAAAAACCTCCCCCTCATCATCATCCCATTTCCCATCTCCATCCCATGATGATACTGATTATGGTGATGATGAACTGATCTCACCATCGAATCATTAACAGCCGGAAATGAATTAAACCTACTCAAAGGATTCGTCGCTATCCGATGATATGGCGCCAAGATCTCACCATTAATAACATTAGGGTTCAAGAAGTTCGGGTTAGTGGAGGGAATATGATGGTAGGGTTGAAGGAAAGGGAAATGAGTGGAGCCATTGTTGTAGATTGGGATCCCTTTGATGGGTCTCGATGAGGCATCGGGTGATGGTGATGAATCGAGGAAATTAGGTCGACGATGATGTGTTGTTGAAGAAGAAGAAGGGCTTGAAAGAGAGAGATCAGTGTTTGGGGGGCTTATGTGTAAAGATAAATCAGGGGATGGTGGTGGCATCGAGGGTGTTTCTATAGAGACCCCTTCAAATGCCATTGGTGTTTTGCTATCTGTATTTTGCTTCTTTGTGGTTGGATGAAAGTGGTTGAATTAGAGAGAGAGGAAAAGAGAAGTATCGATGCAATCAAAACTATCAAGGAGAGAGAGTGAGAGAGAGAGAGCTACACTTTTTGAGAGTATGATCAAGTTGTCTTCTACTCTTTCCTCTCAATATTTATATATTGTGTGTATTGTTTGAAGAAAGGTATCCAGCAAGAAGAACAGTGAGATTGAGCCAGAGAGAGAGAGAGAGAGAGAGAGAGGGGGACCAAATGTGAAAGGTTATAAGTGGATGGGGAACAAAGGAGAGAAAAAGGGAAAGGCATTAGTTAGTGGCAATGGGGTCTGTTTTTTTCTCTTTGATAGAGTATATGTGAGACAATGAATAGAAAGAAATAGTGATCACTGTAGCGGTCAAATATTAACTCGAAGGTGGAGAAGAAAGAGATGCAGAGATTTGTTGAAGGATACAGAAGATTGAAGGGGGGAAAACTTAAAGGAATGTATGGCTCGTGCGGGAGATTCCTCTCTCTCTCTCTCTCTCTCTCTCTCTCTTAAAAGCAGGAAAAATCTATTCTCCCATAAATTAATTAATATGTCAAAGTAGTTGGCTTGTCAAAGTTCTGGGTTTCTTTCCTTTCATCTTCATTAGCTTTTGATGTAATGTTTCAGACATAAAACTTAATTAATTTGTAAAAAAAAACATAAAATTATTACCAAAGGTCCTAATCAGGACATCTTTCCTATCTATGGGCACGTTTGGCAACCTTAAAAAATGGGGCCAGGTTTAAACTTGATCCCAGTTTAAAAGGAATTTTGTTCAGGTAAAACTGAGTCAAATTTGATCTAGTTTTATCTAGGCCAAAAAAAAAACCTCACTAAACTGGTTCTTATTTTATCCATGGAGGTTTTTTTTTTGGGGAGGAGGAGGTTGATTAAAAAACCAGTTCTTCTCAAAACTAGACTTGGTTTATTCCTGGAGATCGCCAAACACACCCTATATCCACTACGTACTAGGTATCAAATTCACTTACTTTTCATGTGAGAATAGATTTTTTATCATCCTGAGACAGATTTACATGGAGAATGCATATTTACTGGGACCAAGATTTAGGCGCCTACATATAGCACTCGGAATATATGGTGATTGCACTCAGAATATATGGTAAGGATATTTTTGTATTGTCGGTCTTATGGACAGAAACCTCATTCAATAAATATGTATCCTTAGTGGGTTTATTATTTTTTGCAATGAGAATAAAAAAAATAGAGACGTCAGGGAGATAAAATTAGAGTTTTAAAGGTTGGTTGTAATCATTCGTTGATTGAAAAGGGAACCAAGATCTAGTTGTGCTTTGAGAACATAGGTAATCATAATGATTGTCGAATCTCATTAAATCTCTACGCCTCAGTGATGGTTCTCCGATTTCATTCTTTCAATTATATTATTGATTTGTGGTTAGATTTTAGCTTCTATTGCTAACAAGTTTCACATTATTTCCTTTTCTTTTACCAAATTTATTAATTTTCCATTGCAAGATTATTTTTCAAATTCAACAAGGTACTATAACAATCTGTAAGGTTGGAATGTATTTGGTCCAAACAATCTCTTTTTCATCTTACTAACTACGGTTGTTTGATTAATTGTTAGGAAACTGTTAGAATTGCCTCACCAAAAACTTTGGGGTTTTGATGTAATAGTTATTAACTTTAATATGGTATCAGAGCAACCCATATTCGAATCTCACTAATCACAAATGTAATTCAAATTTTAAAAACTGATATCATTACGTGAATCCAAGTTTCAACCCATAAATAGAGCGCTCAACTTGCAAGGGCATGTTAGACTAAAAAAATACAACTCTCAACCTCACCACAACTTTAGAGTTTTTTTTTGAAGTAAAATAGGACATGAAGCCCATCAAAAATGTATATATTAACTGTATAGAAAATAACAAAAATGTTGATAACTCATTGTAATTTCAATGGAAGCTGACAATGGGAAGAGAAGTGGACCAATGTCGTCACTCTTCACCAAAGATCAGTCCAATAGAAAGCACCCTGAGCAATCAACAAAATATACATGCGAAAATAAAAGTATGTAGATGTTGACAAACAACATCATAATCAAACACAACTTGTTTATCCAAAAAATAACAACACAGTATGACAAAGTTTCAGGTATCCCCTTCTGCTACTTACTATCCTCACTTGAAGATAGAAGCTATGCTATTCCTTTCTCTTTGATTATCTCCTTCAGCTTTGCTCCCTTCTTGCTCGCGGATAGACCTGTCTAGAAAATGAGAAAATGAGCTACTGTTGAAGCCGTCTTTGTAGCTTGAGAATCTACACCATCAAAAATCAAAATGTTTCGAGCCCGCCATATATACCAGCAGATAGTTAGGAAACAGATATGTGCGTTAGTGGGGGCCACACCCCAGCACGAGAATGAGACGCGTTTTAAAAATGCGTCTCGCGCTGAGGTGTGGGGACCACCCCACGAATGTCGTGTCCACGAACGCGTTTTCCCACAAACGCGTTTTTAGTTTTTAACGCGTTTCTTTTTTCACACGAATTGGGATTGTTTCCTATAAATAGGAGCTTGTATTCCCAATTTTTCGTGTGAGAGGAGAGGAGGCAGAAAGAAGAGAGAAAACATAGGGTTTTGAGCATCCTTTTGAGAGAGAAATTGTGAGAGATTTGAGAGTTTGTTTGAGGATTTTATTGGTGAGATTTTGTGTGATTGTAAATCCTATTTGTATTCTCTTTCTCTCAAATAGTAAAATCTCCCCCCTCCTTGTCCCGTGGACGTAGGCAACTTGCCGAACCACGTAAATTCATTTGTCTTGCTGTTAAGAGATTTGTAATAGCTTGTTAGGTTCCCTCGATAGGTCAATCCTAGAACTGATGAGAGGAAGAATGTATATCCTAGTTTGCTGAGATATTCACTGTCAATTCTTATTTTCTTAGTGAAACGGGGATTTATTTGTGATCTTACTCTCTTGTTGTGCACCGCAGGTGTCACAAATTTTCACAAGACAATAAGTGGTATCGAGCACTGGTTTTGACCTAGGGCTTGTTCGAAAGATTCGTTGAAGGATTCTTATTTGAAGAGTTAGATCTACAATATGGGTGAAACAAGCACATCGGGATCGTCTCTTATGAAGGCGATACAAAGTCTGAGCATCAATAATATAAAGATTGATGTTCCGAAGTTCGATGGAAAGATCAATTTCGGTTTGTGGAGATGTCAGGTGATGGATGCTTTGGATGCACAAATTTTAGAGGAGACTCTTGAGTTACAAGAGAAACCTAAAGACATGGATGATAAGGTTTGGAAGAAGATGAACAGTAGGGCTTGTGGAGTTATTCGGTCATGCTTGATGCCGGATCTCATTTATGATGTGATGACTGAGACGTCGGCGAAGAAATTATGGGAAACGCTCAATGAAAAGTACCTTACTAAGAGCATTGAGAATCGGCTTCACTTGAAGAGGAGGTTTTACCAGTTCAAGATGAAGAGGGTAGTTTCCATTAGGGAGCATATAAATAACTTCACGAGGTTACTTTCGGATATGGCTAATGTGAATATCAAGGTTGAGGATGAAGACAAGGCGGTACTACTTTTGTGTTCATTACCGGAGGATAATTACAGTATATTTATCCTCACTATGATAAATGGGAGAACTACTGTTAGTTATAAGGAGGTGATCTCAGCATTAGTAAATTATGAGTTGAGAAAAAGTGATAATGAATCCTCCGAGAAGGCATCGGGAGATGCATTAGCAGTTCGAGGCCGTACTCCAAACCGTTGGCAGTCCAACAGCTCAAAATCAAAGAATAGAGGTGGCCATAAGAGTGTTGGTAGGAATCAGTGTCGCTTTTGTAAAGAAGAAGGACATTGGAAGAACGAGTGCCCAAAGTTAAAAGATAAAGCCGAGAAGAATAAAGGAAAGGCGTACAAGCTTGAGTGAATGTTGGCAAGGCTAGTGACGACAATTCAGATACAGATTCTTCGGGCTTTTCATGCTCAGCATCATCGTCAGTTTGTTACGTCGACTCTACGGAGTGGATGATGGATTCTGATGCTACATATCATATTTGCCCTAGGAGGGATTGGTTCTCCAACTTTGAGGAGTTGAAAAGAGGAGATGTCGTGTTCATGGGTAATGATCACGTATGCCCTATTGGTGGTATTGGTACAGTTTGAATCCGCATGTGTGACGGGGTAACTCGAGAGCTGAAGGAAGTAAGGTTCGTTCCGCAGTTGACTAAGAACATTATTTCCCTTTAGAGGCAGCCGGTTATCGAGTGATCATGGAGAATGCAACTCTGAAGGTCACGAAGGGGTCCATGGTGGTGATGTGAGGTGTCAGGAAAAATAATCTATACTACTTGAAGGGCAAGACAGTTACAGGGGGTCTGGCAGCTTCAATCACTACAGCGGAGGACACTACCACCTTATGGCACATGAGACTTGGACACACTGGTGATAAGTCTCTACAGGCATTGGCGAAATAAGGACTATTGAAAAGTGCAAAGACCTGCAAGATAGAATTGTGTGAACATTGCATACTTGAAAAGAAGACTGAAAGTGAAGTTCGGCACCGCTATTCACAATACCCAAGGTATATTGGATTACATTCACACAGACGTTTGGGGACCTTCCAAGAACACATCACTTGGTGGGGCCAACTATTTTGTCACTTTCATTGGCGATTATTCCAGGAGAAATTGGGTATACCCTATGAAGCATAAATATGAGGTCCTGGATATTTTTGTGGAGTGGAAGAAGAAAGTGGAACTACAGACAGGTAGAAAGGTGAAGACTCTTCGTTTGGACAATGGTGGAGAGTATGATCCGTTTTTGCAGTTTTGTCAGGATCACGGCATTAGACGATACTTCACAGTTCGTGAGACACCGCAACAGAACGGGATGGCTGAGAGATTGAACCGTACCTTGCTGGAGAAGGTACGATGTATGATGACGCAGAGTGGATTGCCTAGATCCTTTTAGGCCGAAACGTTAGTTTGTGTGAGCCATCTCGTAAATAGGTTGCCGTGCACTGTGATACAGGGAAAGACTCCAATGAAGTGTTGGTCTGGTTCAGTGGCTAGTGACTATGAGTTGCTTCGGATATTTCGGTGTTCAGCTTATTATCATGTCAGTGATGATAAATTAAATCCGAGGGCGAGGAAAGCTGTCTTTGTGGGCTTTAGAGAAGGAGTTAAAGGCTTCAAATTGTGGGACCTATAGGACAAGAAGATAGTCATTAGCAAAGATGTCACATTCGACGAGGCGTTCATGATGAGGCCTCAAGTCCCTCAGCAGGTGGAGGGAGACCAGACAAGTGGGATATTACAGCAGGTGGAGGTTGATGTGACTCCACCCACTCCAGATAGCATTGTATCCATTGAGGCTCCTACAGAGGTGACACTGGGAGGAGATGAAATGACAGCCGGACAGTTGATGGATACAGTGAATGGTGAGACTCAGGAGCAGGATCATGTTCAGGAGTCCATTGCAGCAAGTAGACCCAGAAAAGAAATTCGTCGGCCCGCGAGATATAATGATGTCATGGTTGCATATGCCTTATCAGCAGAAGTCATTGATGATTTGGTTCCTTCTACATTCAGGGACGCAGAGTCTAGCTCTGATTCGATTAGGTGGAGGGAAGCTATGGAGGAGGAGATGCGGTCTCTTCAGAAGAACGACACTTGGAAAATTACAAAGCTACCGAAAGGTAAGCAAGTTATTGGATGCAAGTGGGTGTATGTAAAGAAAGAGGGATCTTCTATTGGGGACATTCGACACAAAGCCAGATTAGTTGCCAAGGATTATGCCCAGCTTGAGGGCGTTGATTACAATGAGGTATTCTCAACTGTTGTGAAGCATTCGTCGATTAGGATTCTGTTGGCATTGGTGGCACAGCTAGATTTGGAGTTGATCCAGATGGATGTTAAGACAGCCTTTCTACATGGAGATTTAGAGGAGGAGATTTACATGACACAACCTATGGGGTTCAAGGCTGCGGGAAAGAAAGAATTAGTGTGCAAGCTGAAGAAGTCTCTTTACGGATTGAAGCAATCACCGCGACAATGGTACAAGAGATTCGATGGCTTTATGATTGGCCGAGGGTACACTAGGAGCCCATATGACCTATGTGTTTACATACATAAGCTACAGGATGGTGAGTATATCTATTTATTATTGTATGTTGATGATATGCTCATTACTTCCAGGAATTCTTCAGCTATTCAAAAGTTGAAAAAGGAGTTGTCATCTGAGTTTGAGATGAAGGATCTTGGAGAGGAGAAGAAGATACTGGGTATGGAGATCGAGAGAGACAGGGCAAAGGGGAAATTAAAGCTTACACAGAGGAGTTATCTGCAGAAGATGTTGAAGAAGTTCAGCTTTGATGGCAATGTAAAGGCAGTGAGTACTCCGTTGGCTCCCCACTTTAAGCTTTCAGCTAAGATGTCGCCTGTTTCAGTAGAGGATAGAGAATATATGTCGAAGGTTCCATATACCAGTGCGGTGGGTAGCTTGATGTATGCGATGGTGTGTACAAAGCAGTTATCACGGTAGTGAGCATGGTATCGAGGTACATGCATGACCCTGGGAAGGGTCATTGGGAGGCTGTGAAGTGGATTCTACGGTACATTAAAGGGACAGTGGATGTTGGTTTGACTTTTTAAAAGAATGAGAAGACAGGGCAGGATTGTATTGGTTATGTGGATTTAGATTATGCAGGAGATCTTGACAAGCGCCGGTCTACTTCAGGATATGTATTTACATTGGCGAGAACACCGGTATGTTGGAGATGTACACTTGATCGGCAGTAGCTCTCTCTACTCTGAGGCGGAGTATATGGTCATGTTGAAGCTATGAAGGAGGCTTTGTGGCTGCATAGATTATTGGAGGACTTGGGGATATCACGGGACACCATTCGGATATATTGTGATAGTATGTCGGCCATCTATTTGGCGAAAAACCAGGTTTATCATGCACGCACAAAGCACATTGATGTCAGATTTCACTTTATTCGTGATGTCTTGGATGAAGGAGATGTCAAGTTGGAAAAGATCCGCACAAAGGACAACCCTGCTGATATGCTGACCAAAGTTATTTCGGATATTAAGTTTGGTCATTGTTTGGAGATTTTGAACATTCTTCGGTCTTTGGAGGCCATTTGGGTGAACTACGTGAGGCTTGATTTCTTGGGCAAGAGGATACGTGGGCAGTCTTTCGATACAGCCGGTTTTGGATTAGTTGATTTTGATGGAGGGAGATTATTTGAACTCTTGTTTCGGTTCCTGACTTGTTGTGGATTGAGTCTGTTGTCGTGGATTTATTCCACTTCGTCCTGGACGCAACAAGTGGGACATTTGGTTGTTTTGGTGTCGGCTTAGTTTTGGGAGAAAACTTCACCGAGGTGGAGAATTGTGCGTTAGTGGGGGCCACACCCCAGCACGAGAATGAGACGCGTTTTAAAAACGCGTCTCGTGCTGAGGTGTAGGGACCACCCCACGAACGTCGAGTCCACGAACGCGTTTTTCCACCAACGCGTCACGAACGCGTTTTCCCACGAACGCGTTTTTGATTTTTAACGCGTTTCTTTTTTCACACGAACTGGGATTGTTTCATATAAATAGGAGCTTGTATTCCCAATTTTTCGTGTGAGAGGAGAGGAGGCAGAAAGAAGAGAGAAATAGAGGGTTTTGAGCATCATTTTGAGAGAGAAATTGTGAGAGATTTGAGAGTTTGTTTGAGGGTTTTATTAGTGAGATTTTGTGTGATTGTAAATCCTATTTGTGTTCTCTTTCTCTCAAATAGTAAAATCTCCCCTCCTTGCCCCGTGGACGTAGGCAACTTGCCGAACTACGTAAATTCATTTGTCTTGCTGTTAAGAGATTTGTAATAGCTTGTTAGGTTCTCTCGACAGGTCAGTCCTAGAACTGATGAGAGGAAGAGTGTATATCCCACTTTGCTGAGATATTCACTGTCAATTCTTGTTTTCTTAGTGAAACGGAAATTTATTTGTGATCTTACTCTCTTGTTGTGCACCAGAGGTGCTGCCGAAATTTTTCGCTGCGCACAACAAGATACTCCAAAAAATCTGAACTTTAGAATCAATGTTGGCATCAATACATAAGATAAAACACTGTCGGATATCTGTAGGTGAAATAATATTTCCCTAACGAGGAAGGAAGAAGTCCCATACCTGTTTAGCAAAATTGCAGAGCAAAAAAATATGGTCATGATTTTCCAGGCCTTGATCACATATAGGACAAAGAAGATCCCATGTCTATCCTTTTCTGATGAGGTTGTCTTTGGTATTCAGTTTATGCTTTGATAGGAGCCAAAAGAAAAATTTGACTTTGCTAGGCCAGACATTATTCCATAAGAGTGAATGATATGGACTGCAGATACCACCATCATTGAGAATATAGTACATTGATCTCACTATATAGGCATTAGTCTTATCTAGAGGCCAAGAAACCTGATCAAAATCCATGGAGGGGCTTAAACTAGAGGAGGAGAGTAAGTGTTTGAGTGCCTCGACCTGAACACGCTCAGAGTCTCTAATAGGTCTCTTGATAGTAGGTCTCCAGAGCCAATTACCCTCAATAAGTAACCCTTGAGAAGCAATAGGTACTTCCTGGGTGAAAGCTAGCTTGTAAGATAAATGAAACAGACTCGCTAAAGAATTATCTCCAATCCATTTGTCCCCCCAAAATCTAATTCTCAAACCACTACCTAGACGCCACTTGACCAATTCTTAAAAAGGTTGGCAGATTAAACAAATATCTTTCCAAAATTTAGAACAGTAACTACTAGAGAGAGTGCTATTAGACACAGAATGATAAATTGATTGAAGAACTGATCCCACATAAAAATCATGAGATAAAAATTTCTAAATCCATTTAGATAGAAGAGAAGAGTTAAAAACTCCAAGATTGTGGATACCGAGGCCCCAGATGTCTTAGGAGAACAAACAATATTCCAATTTACTTAAGTTTTGATACCAGATAGTTTGTCACTCCCTCCCCAAAGAAAATTATGTCTAATCTTATTCATTGCCTTAATAAGCCATTTGGGGATTTTAAAAAAAGACATGTAATAGAGAGGGAGAGAAGATAGAACAGAATTAATTAGGACAATTCTCCCACCAAAGGATAAGAGTTTGGTTTTCCACAGAGATAACTTCCTATGAAAGGAGTTAATAAGAGGTTGCCAATCTTGCTTAGAAAGAGATCCCTTTTTCAGAGGGAGACCAAGATATTTGAAAGTAGGGGAAGATAGAGGACAATGCGGACTTGTGGCTAGGGAGGCACCACAGAGATAACCTTAGAGTTTTAATGTAATGGTTAAGAACTTTAATAGAAAGAGAGCAAGATCAACAAGCACTTTCGCAAATGTAATAATAACAAGTTAGTGGCAAAAAGTTACTAGATTTCCATTTTGTAGAAAAAAAACCATAGCATTTGCTACACCCAATTTGGTTATACCAAATTGATGGTCCTAGTATTTGCATTAATTAAGAATTAAACTTTAATGCAAGTTTATTAGTTCCAACTCAGACAAGATATATTATTTTACAGTATCAAATAACAAATACTTGATTAATTTTCAATGAAAATATATTTTCTACAACAAAATATACAAATTAACAAGTTTCCTAACTAATTAAACACTAAAATTGGCTTTAAAAAACATTCTGCAATAAAAATCTAGAAATCTGAATGCTGAATTTGATGTTAATTTCCCGCTACAAATGTTTTGATGTAATAAAATGGACATTCAAGATGAAATCAAAATTTGTGCGGAATAGGCGTTTAAAAATAATTTTAGATATGTTGATGTATATAATCACAGTCACTAACCTCGGGTGAGTTTAGTTTTTAAGAGAGCGGAGTCCGCCTTCTCTCCTAAAGCCCAGCGACGCTGACTCCGATCAAGGGGCTCGCCTACAGCGGAAAGAGGGACCTGTGGAAGAGGCGGAGTTGGGATCTCCGGTGGTTCCTCCGACGGTCAAGTTAGTAGAGTGGGAAATAATTTAATGGAGCAGGAATTCACTCAGAAAAGATTACTTACTTGGTTCGTTGTTCACGCTGCTACTTATACCTAGGGTTGCGGGGGTATTTTCGTCTTTCCGTTGGCTAAGGAACCACGTGTGAGCCAGTGATTGGCTGAGCATCTCTCTATCTGCTACGGTGGCTGGCCTTTACAGGTGTCAACTTGCGGGCAATTTGAGGGTTAGTGTAGTCTATTCGCCATTAATGGGATGGGATTGACGGCGCCTGTAGCTGCATGGGTCCGAGGTGCCTTAAATACCGTGAGAGATGGGGAGTTAAGGGGCTGTCAGCGCATTTAATGCGATGCTGATGGGCTCGAAAATCGTGATAACCGCTGCTCGAGTGGAGGAAGTCACGCAAGATGAGGTATGTGGGAGCTGAGGCCGGGTGGCCGGCTCGCTCGGCCTCTCGGGGACGTTCTTCGAGGTAATCAACTGGAAGGGACGGCCAGGGCCGCTTTTCGCGTCGTCCCTGAGGACGGGTGGCTGATAAGAGGGTCTAAATTCGCTTCGCATCGTTGGGAAAGGCCGACAATTGGTAGGACGGGGCTATAATGGGTGACGGGTTGGGAGGACGACTAGCACCGCCTTTCGCGTCGTCCGAGCAGACTAGCGGTCGGGAGATGATAGCTGGTCGCCTCCACGCCGTCCGATGGGACGAGCGACGTAAAATGGCCTCGAAGCAGTTAATCAGCAGGGCGGACGACCATTACCGCCTTTCACGTCGTCCGCGGGAGAGAGTTGTTGATGGGCCGACTTGCACCGCCTCTCGCGTCGGCTATGGTGATAGTCGTTTATTGGACCATGGCGGGGTCGGTAAGTGTCGGCCGCCTCGTGGGTCGGGTGCGGAGGCTCGTGTCTCGTTTTTTCTCCTTAATCACTAGTTAGCGGTTATGACCATAACAAGATATAAAATATAGCAGTGCATCAAGTAGGCCAAATTTCAATATTTATTGACAATTGTAGATTTTAAGAATTTCTTACGCACAGGTTTGGTTTATCAATCAATATTTTATCACAAATATATGGGTAAATTCACAGTACCTCCATAATTGATAAAGTTTGGCACATTTAACCTTGAAAATGTTACGTAACCCCAGAACATTTGGGTTCTCTACTAGATCTTCATAATGTTCAATTTTTTCCAACTCACCCCAGACAGCGTAAGCCCCAAATTTTCAACATGCCTCCCTAACTTTTGACGTTATTCTCTGAGAACCCCTAAAACGTTCATCGTTTTACACTAAATTCTAAAGAACTTTCAGCAGTTTGCAGTAAACCCCCCAATAACTTCTAAAATTGCACCAAACCTCTAATAACTATTGAAATTGCAGAAAATCCCCAATAACTTCTAAAATTGCACAAAACCTCCAATAACTATTGAAAGTGCAAAAAATTCCCAATAAGCTTGTGTTTTGCAAATAACTCAATGACGATGTTCAGTCCACATTTTGCATTGGCGACACAATTAGATCCTAAATGTTGACTAACATCGTCATCGGGGTTATCTGTAAAACACAAAAAGTTATTGAGGGTTCTCTGCAATTCCAATAGTTACTGAAGGTTTTCGGCGATTTTTAGAAGTCATTGTTGGTTTACTACGAAATGCTAAAAGTTCTTTGGGGTTTAGTGTAATTTACTCAAACTCCAAACTTTCAACATTATTTTCAGAAAATCCACATAAACTTTTGATAAAGTTTAGAAAATCCCCAATGTTATGAGGGGTTTTGTAGAAGGTCCAGAACAAAAATATTTTGAAAATGTCACGCAACCTCCAAAAACTTTTGGGGTATGTCAAAATGGTTGAAAAATAGTGGTTGGAATTTATTATCAAATCAGTAAAGTATCATTTCCAAAATTCTCTCATCCACAAAGATTTAATAGAGAAAAAAAATAGTGCACATTTGCAGGTAAGCAAACAAAAAGAAAAAAAAAGGAAAAAAGAAAACTTTAATTAATGAAATGAACTGTGACACAATACAAACTCCTCCCTCCTTTAAACGGCCCCTAATTTTATCCAAACGACTGGTCTTTGAGATGCATTGCACCTCCTTAGCACATGCCCACAAGGAATTAAAAAGACAATACTATAGGGAAAGGAAAGCACATTTTGGGATTTACAAATGTCCTCTTGAGCTGTTGTTGATGCCACAGAATCAAGATCGGACGTTGGTGTTTGTGATTATATATATTGGGTCCATAATTATAAGCTAGCTGGATCAAATCAAGACATGCAGACCTAGGTCTGAAAAATTTATCTTAATTTTTTGAATTTTGGTTTAGGGCAAGCAATCAGGTGCCTTGGACTCTTAGCCACATATTGACTAGAAGCCTGTTGGTTTGGCATTTAATGGTTGTTGTGTAAGTAATTGACCCCCTAATTAATTTTTATATAAAATAAAATACTATAATTCCACCAACCTTCCAAGTTCTAATTCCCTTTACATACTCCCAAATATTCCTTCTTAGCCTTGTCTTGAGTTAATTATGTCACCTTCACATGATCACCTCATTTGATAGTTATATCTAAATTCTTGGTTTTTCTCAAGCGCAATAAACATAAAACTAAACATGTGACTTCATCTTGGGAAGTACTCAAAGCTTTTATTGCCTTATTTGGGAGTAATAAAATTTCCTATACCAGAGATGATTGAGATTTGAGAGTACTTGTAGCCTACCTCTTTTGGTCTAATCAAACTCACAAAAGGCTCATCAAAATCAAAACCAAACATCAATGCACAAGCATCTATCAATCTATAAATTACAAGAAAGAGGCCTACAAGGTTTGTATGAAGCTGCTCGGACTCCCAAGCTACTGTAAGGACTAAAATACTATTTTACATTAACTACTGTTTGTCACCTGAACCCTATGCGCAAATGCATTTATGAAAAATTCAAAAGGTTCACCCAACTCCAACTAGAATTCAATATACGGAGCATACGAAATTCGATTTTCTAAAGTAGGGTAGTACCACACACTGCACCAAATGAGTGCGCATTTTATCAGAACTCAGTTCTGACCTTTCGCTGCAAATAGTAGGGGGGCAAATTTGAAATTTGCCTCCCAAATGAGTGGTCAGAATCGAACGCTTGCATGCGGTCTGTTCTGATATAATTCGTAGTCGCACCAAATGTATAAATTCATAAAATATGAGGGCTAAAAGAACTATTATTAACATTTAGGGTATATGTGACCTACATAAAACTCCTTGTTTTGTTGACTTATAAAAGATGGAAATGCTTTGATGTCATCATCTATCTATACTATATACTACATACTTACTACATTACTAGCATTACAGCACGTGCAAAATTAAATTTTCCATAGAAATAATTTAGAACATGCAAAGACTAACTAAATTTGGTAGTACTCAAACAAATAATAAAACTGAGCTTTTAATACTTTTCATAAAATATATAAAAAATAGTAAATAATTAATATGATAGATCTACAATAGGGTAGAAATTGAAGTAGATTTTATATAAATAGCAATGTAAATATACGTATAGAATCTTAGTTTTTCTAACCAAGACACTATCATTTCTCTTTGTACCTTTTATAAGCTAAGATATTATGCATATTCAATTATGTGGGTACTAATTCTTTTTGATGACATTGAATGATATATAGAGTTCTACAAGAAAGAAAGAGAAAATTAAAGAGAGAAAATATTGCTTGAAAATTATAATTTTACCCCTTCAATTACAATTGAAAGGAGATCACATCCTTCAATCATTCTAAATTTTGATTGCTCCTACTTAGTTTTTTATTTTTTATTTATATAGTAGTATAGATAAACAACATTGTGAGGGCTATTCATGTGGAGGTGGCATTAAACAAAAGTGTAGGGGTAAGTTAGGAAATCCAAGTTGAAAAGACAACATTAAATATCACCATTCATGTCATTTCACAAACATACTCTCTCTCTCTCTCCATCCACCTTTCTCACTTAAATGTAAAGCATATAGAAAACAAACTATCAGTATTATTCAAAAATTAAATTAAAAAAATAAATTATTATAATTAATATATATCAATATTTCTTAAAGTTGTGGAAAGTAATTTAAAAGAGAGGATTTAAAACTGTAAATAGTTCTTAATCTATTAATCCTATAAACAAAGAGTACCAAAATAATATCGAAATATGTATTTTGTTAAAAGGATGAAAATAATTTCGAAATACTATCTTTCTTGCAAATGAAATAAATGAATATCATTTCTCTTTCTCCTTAAACAAATTAGTAATTGATTTTTTATTTCAAAAATCTTATTACGTACGTCTATGTCTCACTTAAAATCTTTAATTCCTATGTGCTTTTTATGTCACGTACATTTGCACGTACTGAATTTTCTAGTTGTTTGTAAATTATCTACCTTATACATATGTGTTAATGGTTTGTTCTCTATATTGAATATGGCTTGAGTGAGTGAGTGTATATATATATATATATCCAAAATGATAGGGATTGTGTGTGCATGCATTTGTAAGTGTATTTCATATTGGTTTTAGACTGCCACAACATTAGTTTTGGGGTTGACATCCAATAACTGAGGGCTATATGTATTCATTAGTCATTATAATCTTTTTAAAAAAAAAGATTTTAGTTGAATCTTTGAGATCGAGGTCGTAACTAACACTGAAATGGTAAAACGCTCCCCACCCAAAAAACCTAAAAAAGTTCCACCATATGGACCGAAACTTGGACTCACGCCCTACATAGATTTTAAATTTGTGGCCAATAGAAATAGAATCTGAATTGTGTGGATACAATGTCAAAGGACCCCGACATTATATCTAAACTTCGGAGTTATGGTGTAATCTTTGACACCGAATAATATAGACCTTTATATTAATTAAAGAAACCCTCTATTGAACCTCCTAAAAGGGAGGAATTGTGATATTTCATGAGCTAATCTCATTGGGTTTGGTGGTTATAGTACTCTACAAATATATTTTTAATTAAACTTAAAAGTGACAATCTTTTTGTTTTCAAGAAAAGTGCATTCATATTTTATTTAAGCATTATAATTTCTTTGACTTACATCCACCAGGATAGACTAAATAGTCCTATATCTAAATAGATGGCCCATATCCTTTTATCATTTCTTTCATCAAGCTAATGTAAATAAATTATTCTTTTAAGAGTACATAAATTATTCTTTTAAGAGCTATATGATATGTAGTGTGTGCAAAAATTCTTTATTCTTCCAAATCCAGCACTCTGTGTCAAAATCTTATCCCACGTGGACTCTCCAACATCAATTTGCATCTCAAAAATGCACCGACCATGCTTTAGCTGGTTAAGCTACAGACATTTTGCACATGTTGAGATTACGTTGCCTTAAAATATCATCTTTGGACATACTTTTCCTCTTTTGTAGAAGATGTTCTATATTCCAGATGAAGGAACAATACTTGGATTTGACCGTTATTAATAAGTCATTTAGGATAAAGTAATACTAAAAATAGTTTACATGTTTGTTTTAATACTTTTGAGTAGGTTTTAGGACGCTGACTTTGTGATTTGTGAGGGCTTACTGAAACCTCCTATTAAATGCATGGTTGTGTTATTGCTCATTCTGGATATGGCCCTGATAATATTATTTCTAGGAAAAAGGCTATTATATGTGAGATAAATTAAGAAGTAGAACTCTAGCTAGCACTGAGTATAAGTTTTAAGGCTATTTTTATATTGTAGCATGTCATAATAGGTTGAGCGTCTATTTAATGAGTTTGAAATCTGGATTGTACCATGCACCAATAATTATTTTCATAAATTTGCTTTAAATATATCATTCGTGAGATGGAAATCCGTATTGTTGTAATACCATGTCGAAGGTCTCTTCGACTAAATTAGGAATTTGAAATCGTAGTAGTGAGAATTAAGGTATAACTCTATGTCGAATGTTTCAAAATATTTATTTGAATAAAGATAAATATGTTTAAGATGATCTAAGTCACAAAATGGACATATTAATCACATACATGGAGTCCTGCAAAAATCAAAACTTTCAAACTTTTAACTCCCATGTGTGTGTTGGCAGGAGGGAGAGAGAGAGAGAGAGAGAGAGAGAGAGAGAGAGAGAGAATAAAGGAAAAGGTGTAAGAAAGAGGCAGATATGGGGGATAAAAGCCAGCAAGCAAGCACTAGTAGAAGGTAGCAGCTTAGTTGTAAGTGTACTGGAGACTGCCAACCCAATTGGATAATTACACGCATATCCATGCAATTCCCCACAGTAAAAACTATAATTGAGTAATCATGATTCTCATCTTAATTCATTACCAAGGGTCAAACAAGGGACCGGGAGAGAGATTCCCGGAGCTCACGTGAGACAAAGATGTCGTCACATGACACCCCTCTTCAGATAAAAAATTTATCAATTAATATAAAATTTATAGCTAGAGTTTAAAAACATCGCGAATGTAGCCATTTGTTTCGAATCTCAAGAACATTTTGGAGAATGAAATGCTCCGAAGATTCTGCTCCTTCTCTTCTCTCTCTCTCTCTCTCTCTCTGACATTCTCATGGTGGGGTTTAATGAAAAACGCACTTCAAGGGATAATTTGCCGGCGCTTCTCTAGGCTTCCATCACGAAGCATATCGTGATTCTTGTAAGAACTAGCATTCTTTATACAACACACTTGAGATTTGTATTGACTTAAAAAGTTATGTAAAATTGTATTTGAAAATAGAATAACTGATATTTAAAAGTTTGAATGCAAGTTTTCAATGTATTTTATGGAGAAACTATCAAATAGTTTTACGGTCCATGACATTAAATGTACACCAAAGAAATGTCAATCATTGAATCATTTGACTTCGAGATTTTCGTACAGATCCAATGACTGACATCCATTCATATTAAACATTATGGGCAGTCTACACTGGATACTTTCTCGTATTTTATGTGGGTATATGTATGTGGCTACCCGAGAAATTATCCGATGGGGATGTCCCATTGCATTAAATGTGCACCCAAAAGATGTCAACTGTTGGATCTGGCACGAATTTCAAAATTTAGTGATCCAATTGTTGACATTATTTAGGTGCACATTTAATGTCATGGACCAGGATGCACTTGATACTTTTTCGCAGTTACCTATTGTTTTCTCGGCCTAATGGGTCCAATTTGGTTTCTTAAAATAAAATGTTGTGTATTCTTTATTTTCTTTGTGAAATCTAATTTTTGAAATTCACCGAAGTTGAGATTTTATTTTGCAGAGGCATTGTCAGAATTTTAATCTAGATTGAACAAGAACCATTTATTTGTAAAAAAATATTTTGTTTTATAAAATTATTTTTATTGAGTAAAGAATATATATCAAAATGGGGGTAAGCATATGATTTAGGATGTATGAGGTTTAAGAAAGGGAGCGTTCGGATGATACAAAGACACCCTAGTAAACTTTTTTTGGCTCAACCCCTCTGAACATTAGGAGTGCAGCAAAACCCTGAGAACTTGAAATGTACAGGAGACAAAAATAATTCCAAATTCAGTCCCCTTCTCTCCAATGAAGGTTTTCTTTGTCAAGAAAATTTTAGTTATTTGCAAATTTCAACTAAGAGAGCCTAGTGAGAAAAGATTAAACTTCATGTGGCTTTGCGAGACAACCCAAAGTTTAGGGGGTTATGTGCAAAACCCTCAATGTTCAAGGGGTTATGTGAAATTAACCCTAGAAAAAAATTTATGGCATGGGACCATCATAAATAAGGATTGGTTAGACGAAGGATTTTTATCCTCAAGGTTTACTTGAATAAAAATAAAGGTTAAATATCAGAAAATGTCCTTAACTTTGAATGGTTATTAGACATCCCCTAGTAACTTTCAAAATAACAGAAAACCTCTTTTACCTAAGTTTATGAGCTATTAGAAAATTCCCTTTTAACTTTAAGATTAATCCCTTTGAAAGAGTGAACCACAATTTGCTCTGGAATAATATCTCATGCATAATTTTACCCACCAATGTGAAAATTTAAAGCCAACACTATTAAGGGTGGGGGTTTATGATATTTTGAAAGTTATGGGAGGTTACATGATAATTGTTCAAAGTTAAAGGGGGTTTTACCAAAAATAAACATTTCCTTCTTTGAGGGTAAATTAATAGGGAAAAAAAATTCACACGCTAAGTCTGTACTCTACAAAAATAAAAGTAGAGGTGTAGTAAGTTTAAAACAACGACAGTACATGGGTTCTATCTGCAATTAACCTCAAATAAAGTACCAAAGAGATTTTTGCCCACAGATCAGTGGACTTAGGGATTGATCTTATATTTGCAAATTAGGGAGAGCGATCTAGAGCATATTCTGCCTGGTGACTCTACTGCCTTGTGCATGAATGCGTGAAGCATGTGGGATATAAAAAGTGGGAACCAGGGGACAACGTTAAGCTTGGATATGCAGAGGAATTTATTGCTACTGACAAGATTATTACAGGTTAATTAATTAATGGCTTAGTTTTAAACCCTGCATATAGTTTTATCCATCATCACTCCATTCTTTCATTCATTCGCTCTCTTTCTCTCTCCCTCAAAATAAAGATTGTACATGCTACGTGGTATTATTATACACTGTCCTCGGAAATTGAAACAAGGTAGCTACTTGTATTTTACTAGCTAGCTTATTAATTTCTTCTGGGGACTAGCTACCTAAAGAATTCTCATCCAAATGGGTAAAAAGGGAGCAATGACATTGCAGAAAGTACCCATAAGAACGGTTCATAATATTAAAATATGCATTTAAAAGACGTACAGTTTTGAATTTGTGCACAAATCTTAAAATTCAATACTTTAAGGACTAATATTTATTTAATGTATATTTAATCATTTAGATCTGAATGCAGTTGATACTTTTCCATAACATTGAGCAGAAAAAATAGCGGGACTTCAGTTCAAATTTATGTGCTTCTTTGCTCTGCACACTATATAACAAATAATCAAAGAAAGTTGCATCATATGTCGTGAATGTACCATTGTTTATGTCGTGAATGTACCATTGTTTAAGTTTGAAGAACGTTACACGAAAAAAAATTGGAAAGGGGTTTGAATGTTATGGAATATAGATCAATCAAACGGTTAGAACATAAACATATATTTCTCAATTATTACCATCAATTTTCAATTAGCGTGTACTTAATCAATTAGTATAGAAATTAGGGCTTTTATTCAACTCATAAAAAAAATTGATTTCAGATAACCCCCTTAACTTTTACACCTCGTTTTGCAAAGATTTAAGAAGAAGGGATTAAGGAGAAGGGTTAAAAAGTTAGCTCATTGCTTATTCAAAGTATTAAATTTATTAATCCTTTAGGTTAGTTTATTCTAATCTTTATGAACATTTTTTCTGTTTGGGAATAAAAAGGATTATGATCATTTTCTTTATAAATAGAGGGGTTATCTGTTAACCCATCTAAATATGTGGATTTGCCAACCCCCGTTTCAAGGGGTTAGCTCCATTTAACCCGTATAGAAAGATTTGTAAACTCTTCTTCTATTTTTTTGCTGTTCGGTAAATTAGGAGGGGCTATCTAGTTTACACTCAGTGTAAAATCTTTTTTGTATTTGACTGGCTGAGAAGGAGTTAACTCTCATTAATCCCTCACTTAACCCTCTACCTAAGGAGCCTACGGTGTTGCATATAACCCCATCAACTATTTTTATTCCACAAAACTTTCTAAACATTGAGGTATTTTGAACATAACCCCTTTGGCCTTCTTTTATTCCACCAAACTCCTTAAAGATTTTTTATTTTAATCCCCAAAACAACGTTGTCTAAGTCTTAACAAATCATGTGCAATTGCAAATAAGAACAAATGAATAAGTTGGGCTAACTAGTATCTACACACAAAGGTGCAAATAAGTACATGTATATGAATATGTCAGTACATAGTCAAACAAACCCTTATACTGAATTAATTGTGAAATACACAAATCCTTAATTACTGCCCTCTTAGCTCTCATTGGATTATTCCTACACACATGACCCCAGGGCTGACAATCCACGTGAGGATTAATGTAATCCAAAACTGCAGTATGTACATATGAACAAGACCCTACATGGTAATGAATCCATATACTATTGTTTTGAAAGAGAGTATGGTTGTCTAAGTGGCCACCAACACCTTTGCCCACAAAAACACTGCATATTCCTGAAACGTCAACATTATCTCCTTGTTTCTCTACTTCCATGACACCAAAAACATTAAATACCCCTGGTCCCCTTTCTAGAGGGACAAGCATGTAGATAGCCTTTCCCTTGATTAATTTCACAAGAGAGAGAGAGAGAGAGAGAGGGAGGGAGGGAGAGAAAAGAGTCTAAAGATGGAGGAGAGGAAGTTAATGAAGTGAATAACTCCTTATCAATATCATAGCAAAAGTATATGTTAAAGAGAGAGAAGTTGTATGGTCACATCACCCTTTAGCGAACTCTTGGTTGACACGTGTGAGTAACATGAGTAAAGATATACACGCGTGTGAGGCCCACTCTTTGTTTTTCCTAAAGCTACCAAGATCTAAGGACTGATTCCACTACTGAGACTAGCACGTGAATAGGTTGATAAAACATTCAAAGACCTAATTATGGCTTTATTTGCGAGTTTCACGGAATCGTATATAGAAACTGGCTACGTCATACCTATATTCTACTATCCCCCCCCCCCACATGTTTTTGAGAAAATCGAAATAAAATAAAGGCGTTTTAAAATTTTTTTTTAATTACGTAAAAATATTAAAAGCCATCTTTCAAGTTCGACTTATACTGAAACCACCTTTAAAGATGTTTCCGGTTGCGATCAACCATCTTAAGCTATTTTTTTGATGAAATTTCAATTGAAATCTTCAAAATACTATTGAAAAATACACGTGTTAATCACTTGACATGTGCTACTAATTAAAGTTGATATATTTTTTGCTGTATTTTTCAAGGGCATTTTGTGTGCTTCAATAAAAATTTAATCAGAAAAGAGGTTTGCGTGGTTGATTGCAATCAGAACTCCATTAAAGATGGTTTTTGTATAAATTAAGCTTGAAAGGTGTTTTTTTTTGTATTTTTACCCTTTTTTAAAGGTATTTTTTGTGAAAAAAAATCCTAAAATAAAAATACCCCAATCACATTTAAAGGAGTTTTAGCCTAAATTGAATTATGTTTGGCAAGGGGAAAGTAAGTAGAAAGCGGAAAAAAGAGAAAGTTCTTTCTCATGAATGTACTTTCTTATTACTTTCTATTTTGTAAAATCTTGTTTGGATGTTAGAGAGTAAAAGAAGAGAAAACTGAGGTGGTAAATGATGTAACACTTATTTTCTTCTTATTCTATTTGGTTATCACAGAAAGTAATAGTAGAAAGTGGATAAGTAAAATTAAAATGATACGTGAAAAATCAAAAAATATATTTTCTCTCTCATCTCTCTTCACTTTGCATCCACTTTCTCCAGTTTTTGGAGAAAGTGAAATGGGCTAAAATACTGATATGACACTCTTCACTTTCCAATCACTTTCTATCCACTTACCAAATGTCAAATGAAATAAAAATGGAAAGGGGAGCCACTTTCCAGTTTTTGGTGCACTTTCTATTTACTTTTCGGTTGCTAAACACGTCAAAGTTAGATGATAATTAAAGGTTTAGAACCAATGTTTAGTTTGTTACCTAACTTGTTCATAACAAATTGGTAGAAGTTTCAACCACCCTCAACTGTTAAGAAAAATTAACCACATATCTTGCTACAATAGCACAAAACAAGAACACAATAAAAATCCCAAAATTTACAAATGCAAAACATTGTTTTTTTAATAATAACATATTTAGTGTAACGTTAACTTGACTGGGTATAACTATTTGTCATAAATTACAATAATAAAACATGAAATTTGGTTAACTTAATTGTTCCTTCTTTGTGGAGATCAATCAATTAACGGTAACATGGTCTAAATGGGATTTTGGTTGCAAATGTCACGCACAATGTAAAGAGGTATTGTGAGCAAGCTAAACTCTTATTGTGGTACAGTTGTTGCTAAAGAGTAAAAGACTTGCTATCATGCTATGATCTTGTTCAGTACTAAAGTAATGAGAATAGAATACAATATCAAATTTACGGGAATCAATTGAGATAAATTAGCAAAAGCCTAAGATATCAAGAAATATTTTATTTTCTGACACTAGCTAGATTCTGCTGTTCTAGATGCTAAAAACAAAATAACAGATCATTTATGTATGCTTTTGACCATGTAAATTGATCATCAAATTTTACTTATATTACGTATACTAATGTGCGTGTAAAATTAAAGTGATCAAATAACGTAAGAAGATTAAAAGGAGAGTACCCAAGACGGAGGCCTATCAGGTCCAAATTTCAATGCAAAATGCTAGAAAGAGGAGGGGCAGCATTAATGTTTGGGGTTGGAAGGCAACAGGGCTCTTCTTTTTTCTCATGTCAGAGAGAACTGACTAAAGAGAGAAGAAAAAGGCATTATTAAATGGAGTGAGAGAGAAGACTTGGAAATGATTCTGCAATCCATTACTTTATGATTGAGTGAGTGAGTTGTTGGGACTTGCTTTTTCTCAGAGACAGAGAGAGAGAGGGGAGAGAGAAAGCTATGATGGCCTTATGATGGGCATAATCTTTCAATGCTAGCTTCTCAGTGCTCTTTCCTTTCAACCAGTTTTTTTGAAAAAATAAAAAAAACTCCAACAGTACTGTCTCTAGTTTGCACAATATACAATATATTTTAGCAGAGACTTCAGGGCCAGGTTGTAAATTCTCACTGGTCAGGTTATAGGAACTAACTAATCTGTTTGGCAAAAACTAACTAGATTGTTCAAAATCTGGTCCTTAATCAGCTTAGGGCCGTTTCATCTTCATTCCTGAATCAGAACTAAACTGATTAAGGTCTTAACTAAGTTAGCGGGAGTTTGCCAAACACAACCTCAAAGTTGTCATATATACAAATGCAATATTCTGTGTGTAATTAGTGTTTGCATATTGATTGTACTAATTTAAAATTAGCAGTAAAACAAGCATCATGTTCTGCTTAATGCTTTTCTTTATGAAACCTCTATAGGATTTTATTTTTCCTTTTTCCCTTTTTCATGACCATGTTGCTATTAATTTCTAGTTGACTAGACTGACCACTGGCCGCTGGGCCCATGAGCTTGTTAGACCTCTTTTCTCTCACTTGAGATTTCACATCATTGGCCAAACTCTCTTTCTCTCTTCTTGCTACCTTGTTTAATTTTATTTACTTTCTTGGTTTTCTAATCCTATACTATTCTGCCTTTGGCGGTTTAGGGTAGGGACTTAGCTATAGTTATATGTCCTCAATAGCTGCCGACTATTTATTGGGGGTGATAGGTTTAGACATTGAGGTTGCAAAAACTTTGGATGCTGCAAAAGAATTGCTAATAGGCTATAATAGATGAAGCTAGGAGTAGAAATACGGAAACAAGACTATGAGCATTGCTTCTTGACCAAAAATTTGCAACTACCATAAAAAGAGATGATAATGGTTTGAGCGCGGTCGGACTTATACATGGTCTTGATCCTTAAATCTATCAGGACTTTTGGTTAATAATTTGATTAGACATATCTTATTTGTTTAACTCAATTATCAACATATGAGGGTAATTTTTAAGAAAAGTTCCAAGTTTTAGCTTGGTTTAGTTATAAAAAAGGGTTATCTTTGTGATTGCATAGTATATAGTATATGTTTCTTTCTACTTATTGAGTACTTATATCAGTTATTTTATTCTAAAAGTAGGAAGCTTTCAATTGGACTAATGAAATCAAGTCCGTTAAATCTTATCCAACCGTGTATTAATTGGACTAAACGGCTTGCTTTCCTGTTTGGCAATCACTCAAAATTGGATTAGGTTCAAACCTGGTCCAATTTTGAGAAAAATTCTGATTGAAAGAAAAACTGGGCCAAAGCCGGTTTAAGTTTTTCTTAAGCTAAAAAAGGGCCATTAATTGATTCTATTTTGAACCACCTCCTCCTAGTTCAAAATAGAACCAATTTAACCTAAACGTGGGTTAGAATCCGTCCAAGCCCAGTTTTGTACAATTCGCCAAACAAGCGGTAGTTATAACTCGTATCCATTTGTTTTAGATGGATATGGAATTTTGAGTTGGGCCTAATTAATGTTCAGATGGGAATCATAATGGGCTAGGCCCATGTTTCTGAGGCACATGTTTACATATCAGCTTGCAGATTCTGTTAGTAGTATGGCGCATGCTGTCGTACTACAGGCTTTAAGACTGATACCCACAGATGGAGAGGTCATTTATAGAAAATCATACAGGGAGGAATAATATTTACATAAGTCTCAATATTAGTATATGATTGCACTGATTCTCAGTCTTCTGTTTCCATTAGTTTCACACCCCAGCTGTGTCAAGTGATGCTTAAAAAATTGGGGATGACGAGATAACAACAGTGGAGATGAAGACGTCGCAGATTGAATTCTACATTTTTTTCTCCTATAAGGGTGTCATTTTTGCTGACCGCCACAATGCATCTGAATTTTCAACAAGAGGGTGCAAATCTGTCGAATGTCGATACAAATATCACAACAGGTTTAGCCACATCTTTGGTCGCCTCGAGGAGGTATGTTAAGTAAGAAATGGCACATAGTATGTAAACTGACATGTGACATATATAAAAGGTGTTATTTAGAGGGAAAAACTTCGGCTCAGTTCGACAACTCCTCAGTAACCCAATTAAGGTCTTAACCATGTTAGTTATTCAAATTCTAAAGGAGCCAAACCGAGCCTCGTTAGTCCACTTCTAACTAGACCTTACGTTTTCAGACTCTACTCGAAATCAAATTCTAAAACTAAATTCAGAACACGGAGAGATGATTCTGCAAATGACAAGCTTTCAGTCCATTATTGGTTAACTTTCAAGGATACTTACTTATACATTCATGTGCATCAGTAATATTTTCCAGTCTTTCTAAAAATAATTAACATAAAAGTCTGTAAAGTGCATGCGTACTGTAGCATGCTGGGCACATCCAAAAAAAATCGACTGATCGAGAAGCAAAAAGATAAATGACAATAACTAAGATATATGACACAAAGTTCAGTATCATTCATATGTGCAGCAGTGGTATATGCTACTTGACCCAAGATGAATGAAAATTACATGTTGAACAATCATAAAGAAAGTTCAAAACTTTATGAACGCTATATGTGCGGCGACAAAAGAGATGCGAAATGCACTCCAACTAGAGTTTTCCAAAGAAAGAAGAAAGAACAAAAACAGGAATATTTTGTGTACAATATTGTAAATGAAGACACAAAACAGTCATCCAGGGAACAAGAATTTGAGCACTGCATCAAACCAATAATGGATGGCCCACAAATTATTCCCATAACGCTGGGTTCCTAATAATTTTGAGCTTTTTCTTTTTTTTTTTTTCTGGCAACTACTAATTACCTTTTTTTGATAGCAGAAAAGAAGTAACAGAAAAGCAACGCGTACCTTCTGATGAGACTGATCCAAGGAAGTGGAGTGCTTCAATAATGAACTTGACAAATACCCAGTTGCAGAAACACAAATTCTCAATCAAACTGATGTTTCCTTTAGAAGATGCTTCCAAAAGATGAGCATATCACATGAAATGGAGGCAGGAATACTGAGAAAGAGACGCTTCACAATAGCCAACTTGCATGATTAGATTCCACAAAGCAAAAAATGGTCAGGATGTTATATATGCGAGTGACCGTGGCCTTTGTTCAAAGGGTTAATTGCACAGAAAACCTATGTAATATCGCCCTTGGAACTTATTATCCATGTAGTTTGATTTTAGCGGATAGATCACCTCGGTGAGAATTTGACCCTTTTACCATGGGTGAAATTTGGGTAGAAGTATTAAAAAAAAAGATCATCTAGGACCAAAATAAAATTACAGCTAGTAAGTTCTTATTTGGTTTTGGGGTTGGGAGGTGTTGGCTATGTGCTATTGATCACCCTTGCTTGAGAGGAAAAAAAATCACAGAAAATTTTATTATATGATTATCATAACAGCTAGAAAGCTGAATATATATGCTTCATGTAAAATATCCTTAAGAAAGGCAGTAGATATCAGGATGGTAACACCAAAGTCGTAGAAAATAGTGATTTCAAGAAGGCTCATTCTGTAAGAAGGATCTAACTTTAAACATAAAGAGTAACGATTAGAATTAAAAGTGTGTTTTATAGTGACAAAATAAACCAGGAACACATAATTAGAGCTACTACCATTATAGCCATGACCAGAAATTATTAGTTTTCTTAACATTGCCTTTGGGTCTTCAAACAATTTGATAAAAAGTTGAACTGCGTGAAAGGAAGTATGAGAAATCCTATATTAACTTCAACAAATTAACTCACAAGGTTATGATAATACTTGAAACTCGACATATCGGTTGTTTCACCTTCTACGTCAACTGGCTGAAATATCCAAATAACTTGATAAACTCATAATGTTACAATATGCAATATTATCACGAAAACAAATCTCTAGATGTTTAGATATTTTATCATCCAAGTTTTTAAAGTTGTATAACAAACTACATTGAAATGTTAACGATATGATTGAATAGTGTTGTTTAAGTAAAGTAACAAAACTTGCACGATGAGAGACATGCCATATTTAATGTTGTTATTCAACTCCAATCTCCTATGTATGGGTAGAGATGAAGGTGATGACAACGCCTACTTTAAAACTCAAGATCAAGTAGATGTCAATGATAACCAGATGCCACATGATAATCTTGACCACAAGAGACTCAGAGAAGGGATCAGATGTAAAGGTTGAGGAAAAAAACATTTATTCTAATGTTATGAAATATTCATGGATAATACTGTACTAAGAATAAAGAAGACTTGAGTGGAAGTGGGAAGGAAATATCTGAAGGTACCTTTATTATTGGAAGCAACCAGAAGTTGTGCCAATTGTAGTAGGACAATAGCATTCCATATGACAATAGATAACCTGCGGCTGGGATGGACATTTACAATAACAATCCAAGCCAATTATGTTATCTTTAAATGTACCTAGCTTTATTGCAATAAATTCATTAAAAAAATTTAAATCAATACAGTATCACTGTATTATGAAAATAAAGTCCGCTTTCATATGTCCCAAAACTGAGTGAGATAGAGACGAACATGCAATCTACAATGCAGTAGAGCTTTAATATACAGTAACTATTTCTTAATATGTAGAATTGCATGCCAGCCCCACCGACACCCCCTAATTTTGATTCCTCCCCCATTCCTTAATTTCAGTCTCCCCACACCGCAAGACATCCTCTCCTCGTCCTCCGATGGCCTTGTCCTTGTCCGCTCTGCTACCTCCAACTGGGTATAGCCTGAAGTATTTCTATTTTTCTTTGGGTATCAGCCCGAAATATTTGGAAGGCCTTCTTGAACATTTGTGGAGTTCCACAACTCCCCTTCTTTTCTTTTTTTAAATATTTTCTCAGCTTGGCAACGGGTCTATGTACATAAGAATTATAGGGAGTATTATTCGTGCAGGGATATTCTGATTTATTTGGTGAGAACAAAACAATGGAGCTTTCGATAATCTATCAGCTAGTAACTCTCAGGTCTTTAATATCTGCATTACTAACATTCGGCTATGGCGCTCCAAATTAACAGGAGCTCTCAGGGACAAGACATATCACTTGCTTCAGCACTTCGACAAGCTTGGCGACTCTTCACATGATTCTACTGCAGAAGATCAAGGGAGGAATGCGAATCATATGAACGATACCATCTTTGAGATCGAGGAGTAGTTTTTGTCTGTAAAGAGCATGGATCTTTTATTGTTTTATCCATTAGCTCTTCTCTTTTATGTCTTTTGTTCTTCGATTTTATTGTCTTCTGTTTTTTCAGAGACAAGACTACTTCTTTCTTTTGTCAAAACTCTTATTTAAACATCGGCAGTTACCACCCACCCCGAAAACAACAGTTGCCAAAGAAAAAAAAACAGTTGCCAAAGAAGCAACAGACGGCATAGTAGCTGCTACACAGTCTCTCTTCCGAAACATTAGGGAGTAACAGACTATACCAAAGAGAAGTAACCGAAAAAATCAAGCATAACCCTTAACAGACCTAACTGCAGCAAAATCAAGAAGATATGGTTTACAGTTCGCTGAGTCAGAGAACGTAGCTTCAGCAATGACCAACATCGTTAGATACCAAAAAGATAATTCTTGTCAAGCTCCGGGACAGGAACAAAAGTTTTAATGCTTGAATAGATATCATAAACAAAACAAATCTAGTAATTGGATCACCAATAAAACAAAATACAAGTCCTAGCAAAAGCTTAGATAAGTCACTGACAGTGCACCAACAGTAACCTAGGCATATTCTAGCTGCAAATCACCACGATGAAACAAGAAACAGGATTGGTAAGACATAATCATAATTTAGTTGCATTCCAAGGAAATATAGCAGAAACTTTTGATGGTATGATGTAATATTTCTTCATTAGAGATTTGAGCATATGTAATCAACAATTCTCAAAAATCTTCATGAATTTAGAAAGTTAGACATAGAGAATTTATCAGGTTCAACATGTTTTTCAAAATATATAAAAAGGAACAGTAAACAATGACTACATAATATAACACATCTTCAGAGAAAGAGGTAGGTAGGCGAGGAGCGATGCAGCCGAAGAAACTCCTCTGTTTTAAAGGTATTTTGCTTTCCCAACAACTCCACATTAGCTCTTTCTTAGATATTCATGTATGATTAATATCTGATTCTAGAAAATTCTTTATATTTTCTACAAATATAGCAATACAATACAATATCACACCCAAAAGTGTGTACAAGCAAAAAAGTCCAATTTACTCAGTCAAACGATTAATGGCCTCCAACAATGTAATTCACTTAGTCAAATGGTTATTGGTCTCCAACAACTTTTATGGTTGAATTTCAACACATTGTAGATAAATGATAAAAATCATAACTAAGGTTGCTGCATGAAGGATCTTTTATCAAATTGGCCGATAGAAAGTGCTATGGTGTTTTCGTTACCAAATCTTAATCCCCAATCAATAGCAGACAAGTATCCCGCATTAAAATCTTTAACCAAGCTAACATCTCTCAAGGGCCAAGATCCTTCAGCATAGCCGACTCGATAGGTCGACACCGCGCGAAGTCGACTCGAAAGGCGGTACATGTCGGTGACATCCTTCAGCGTAGCCGACTCGATAGGTCGACACCGCGCGAAGTCGACTCGAAAGCCGACTCGATAGGTCGACATCGCGGGAAGTCGACTCGAAAGGCGATACATGTCGGCGACATCCTTTAGCGTACATGTCGGCGACATCCTTCAGCGTAGCCGACTCGATAGGTCGACTCCTCGCGAAGTTGACTCGAAAGGCGGTACATATCGGCAACATCTCTCGAAAGTCCACCCGAAAGGCAGAATCTCCCAGTGGTCGACTCGAAAGGCGGTGTTGCTCGGCACTTGGCGAGACAAGAGGAAGGGCGACCGTCATGTGGAGCCCTCACTGACAACTCGTCCCCATCACATTAAATACATGATCTGGAGCATTACTTCTCCGTCCCCGAAGATCTTTATGACACATCGTACCATGTCGGTGCCCAATGCCCCTAGTCACTTCGCATTAAATACCGAAGTGGCTCTCTCCATACAGCAACCGACACTTGTAAAGGCAAATCTGACTCAGCCGTCAACCCATGTCTGATCTAAGTGACCTCCACCCACTCAATAGCTGACACCTATAAAGCAAAGGATGACTCAGCCGCCAGCTCAGCCTCGATTGAAGTGACCGGACTACCCCCCATACTCTTGCTATAAAAGACGAAACTATTCAGGAGATCAAGGTAAGCAAGATTCAAGCAATTTCCTCTGCATGTTCAGCAATTCACTAAACTTGAGAACTCCTACAGTTCATTTTATTCTCCACTCAAGCCCTTTTACTGACTTGATCGTCGGAGGAACAACCGGGGAAACCAACCCCGCCCTCTTACGAGCTTTTTGTCTGCACAGGGAAGAACAATTTTATCTCTAAACCAAATATTCGGAGAAGTGAGCGGTCCCTAATTTCCTCAACAACATAATTAATTGACTGTGTGATTTAGATCATCAACAGAAAGGATTGCACAGCTACACAAAGCGGCCAACACGAAGTACCATTGGAAGGCAATGAGAGGTCTACATGAAAAAACGTCTAATATTTTCAGGGGAAAGTGGATATCTACCAATGGCGTGAGACCAAAGTTGGTCCTATCAAAATAGCTCATGTACATTGCATGTAATTGTTGAGCGAGAATCTGTTCAGAATAATGATTCATATTTCACTTGAAAAGAATATTGGAGACTTTAATGAAGGCCTATACAGACTATGAAATATCCTGAAAGTCTTGGTTTTGCAGGGTGCAATTCACCTCTTTTTTTCAGCATGAAGCTCCATTATAATACAAGGGTTGTAAGTTTGGAGTTTGGTTGATGATCAAGATGCCATTAATACAACCAATGTGGCTCTTTAGTGCAAAAGATTGATCTTACCAAGGTGAATGATTATCAACTATACAGCTCAAGGGTTGATGAAGGCTGTTTGGGAGAAAGAGTTGTCTTAAACTAATTAAATATGGTTTTGCCACGGTTGGTAGATTGAGCTCTGATGGTTACATTGCGTTTGAGGGAGAAAGAAATGGACAATGGGTATGTCGATGAAATGGGTGAGGTCCTTAGGGGTCTAAATAAGGTTTGAAAGGTATAAACTCTCTCTCTCTCTCTCTGAATGCTATCAATCTAAGGGTTGATGACAATTTAACTTGCTATCGATGACGAATCTGAAGTTAAATTGGTTTATAACTATGACTCTCCATCAATCAGACGGGAATTGGGTTAAAGACATGTGCGGTATGAGTCCCTTGAGATATTTTTTTTTTGTGTCATAATCACAAGCTAGTTGATGAAGACTAAGATCGAAGTGATATGCGATTTGCTGAGGATGGGGAAGTGAATTTTGATGAAGAATTTTTCTTTTGTTTTTCTTTGCTGAGATCAAAATATATGTATATTTTATATGTTTGTATCTCTTCCCATCGAAGATGCTTCTTTAAGTTCTTTTTAATGAAATGCTGGGGGTTTATACCTCACAGTTTTTTCTTTGGAAAAATAACAATTGAATTTTTGGACATCTCTCCTGACAACAAAAGTTCATTATATTCCACTACACATTAAATCTAATTGCAAGAAGAAAAGAAAATCAATTCAAGCTGAATTAAAATCACTCAAAACAATAAAAATCTTCCCCCACCCCTTTTTCTTTTTTTTTTTTTTTTTGAAAATGAAAACTCACCAAAGACCTAAGGCCACCTATTGCCTCGTCGTCCGCCGCTGCCTCTCCTATTTCATTCTTGATGGAGAGGCAAAAATACACTAGCTCTCTTCGATCGAAAAGATTCGATCTTTAATGAGAATGTGGTTGATTTAAGAGGGAAAGACCAAGAAGATTAGGATTTTAGAAAATGGGAAGAGGATTTGGATATAGGGTTAGGGTTTAGGAATTAGGAGGAGAGGAGAGTGAAAATGGAGAGAAGACGCCATGAAAATGGGAATGAGGACGAAGTTTTAGGTTTAAGGGAGTTTAATGAATATTTTCTATTGGATTAATTACATTCAGTACCTTAGGATATCGCGTAATTACACTGGTAACTTTAGAGTCTGTGTATCTATATAGATAACGCTGAAATTGCTGACTGAAATTACACGGATAAACTTGGTAGAGGAATTATCTCTGTAACCTCACTCAGTAATATGAAGTTTATTCATGTAGATATATAAATTCTAGTGTCAGTAGTGTAATTACACTATACCACATGATAGCGGGATGTAAATAATCATTTTCTATTTAACCTGTTACGATAGCTAACTATCTGCTTAGAACTAATCTATTCGGTAGACGGTAATTGGCCTATAATTCATGAGCATGACTACAAGCCTGTTACCTTAAAAATGGCTATAGGATAGAGAAAAGATTGCATTATAGAAAATTTTATGTGCAAATTACACAAATAGAAAAATTTTGGAGATTTGAAAATCTAAAATTCCCAAGCTAACAACCATCCGTAAAATGGTATAGATCACCTCTTTCTATAGGAATGTTAATGATAGTATCTGAACTCTCTAGTATAAGAAGCATACATAATATAGACATCAATTACCTTCTTTGCAAAAGAGTACTAATATTATGTGAATATTTAAATTGGAAAAAATAATTGTGCCTGCTCTCTTCTTATCGATAATAATAGGAAATGATGATAATTTTGTTTATTTATTATGAAGTACTATGGTGATAACTGGCCAGATGACTCTTAAGTAAGTACTACACAATTTGATGGTATCTAGAAACTTTTTTTGGACTGTTTCAAATGATTAACTTCTCATGATTATATTTTCTAAACAATGGTAGTAGAGTTCAGTTAGGAAATTGCATTGCTAAATAGAGGGAAAATAAAACGTCCAAGTAAATTCTCATATCAAAGGCCCAGCCCGGCCCATTTCTAGTTAAGTAACGTTGGTTTCAAACGCGGGTTTTTCTCCCATCTCTCTTTCTCCCTCTCTCTCTCTCTCTCTCTCAAAATTTCCCCAATTCTTCATCAATCAATGCCGTGGATTCGCGGCAGAAAATCCCTCTCCATTTCCCTAATCTCACCGGCGGTGACCGGAACCTCTCCGATCCTCGACCCCCACCGCATTCCCCTCATCAATGGAGGTAATTAGGCAAATCCCCCCCTTCATTTCTGTTTCTTTTACAATCTCAATTTTAACAAATATTTTTTTCATTTTTCTCAGAAAGGAATTTCCCTCGCCTTCGATCCAGCGAGGGAAATGCAGTCCCCTCGCTTCCGAGCGATCCTTCGCGCCACCAGCGGTCGCCGGAAACGGCTAACCGCCGACGTCAAGAGCTTCTCTCACGAGCTCAACAGTAAAGATCACCGCCTCCCCATTCAAAAACTCCGAGGACTCAGCAGCCCAGAGGTAAATTACCCTTTTCCTCATTGCCCATTTGAAATTAGGGCCTTTTGTTTTCAAATCCTTGTAATTAATCCTAAATTTCCCATGAAAATCGATTCTTTTCTTGTATTGTAGGATGTAATGCGCGTTATTCGATCAAAATTCAGCCGGTTGAAGCAAGAAGTTAACTCTGAATTGGGCGTTTATGCTGGGGATTTGGTTAGCGTGCTCGAGAAGACCACGAAAAATCATCCAGAGTGGAGAGAGCAGTTAGAAGATCTATTGGTTGTAGCTCAGAAATGCGCTGAGATGTCTCTGGATGAGTTTTGGGTGAAATGTGAAAGCATTGTTCAGAATTTGGATGATCGGCGTCAGGAACTGCAAATGGGAACAGTAAAGCAAGCACATACAAGGATTCTTTTTATTCTCACTAGATGTACTAGATTGCTGCAGTTTCAAAAGGAGAGTGGTTATGTTGAGAATGAGCATGTTCTTGGCCGACATCAGTTTAGTGATTTAGGGTTTTATCCGGAGCAGGTTATCTCGGGGGATGGTGGAGGCAAAACACTCAGAAACACTCCAAGTGCGAAGGCGATTAAGGATAAACTCATAATGAAGAAATTGCAAGAGCACGGGCTGAGCAGTGCTTATCTGACTCAAGACTTCGCTGGTCGCCCATTGTGTCATTCTAATGATACTGATTCACCGGGAAGTAGGGATAGATTATCTTCTTGGAAGAAACTTCCATCTGCTGCGGAGAAAAATCAGAAGAAAAGTGATCTTGCGGATGAGCATGATTCACCGGTGAATAAGGTTTTAGATACATTGCCACACCTTGATAGAAGGAAAGTTCGTTTAGATGAACCTAAAGATAATCTTGAAGAGGAAGAGAAACATATGGAAGCCCAACATGTTCATATTGATGATGGTGGTGGTAAGCAAGGTATAGCTGATGAGACACCGAAAATGATATGTAGGATTTGTGAGTTTGAGATACCAACCTTGCATGCTGAAAGTCATTTTAAGATCTGCACAGTCGCTGATAAATGTGAGGCGAAGGGTTTAACTGTTGATGAACGGCTAGAGAGAGTTTCTGAAATATTGGAAAATGTTCTTGAACCTACGGTGACAAGAACTTTAGATGTGGCGGTGATGGATCATGATGTCACTAAAGCAAATGTTGCATGTAATGGAAGTGAGCTGGTTGATTTGACTCCTAATACTGCTCATGCATCTTCTAGGGAAAGTGTGGAGTCTTCTCCGGAGGCTATCAGTTCTTGTACTACCATGGGGCATCGTGGTCTTCCCTCAACTTTGTGCAATAAATTTTCTGTACCTAAACTTGATCTGGCTTCCTTGGCGCCTTCCTCAGGGAGTATGACACCAAGATCACCACTGTCAACACCAGGGGTTCGTCAGATTGATTTGTTACTGACTGTAAAGAGTGCTTTTTCGGAGCTTGAAAACTTCCAACAGGTATTTGGTTTTTTCTTGTGAATCAAAATATACCTCAAAGCATGCATTGGCATGGGCGTTTGAGCTCATTGCTTCAGATACAAAGATCACTAATAGTACATGCACTTATGACTAGAGTATTATGAAACAGATCATCTATAGGGAAAGAAGAAGAAGAAGCAAGAATAACTTATAAGTTAAGACTTCAGTTAGCTTTTCAATAGATTGCGTCCTCTTCTTCATTAACAGAAGATTATCCTTCGAAAGTTACTTTGTTCCTTAATTAATATGATATGAATTTGAATATATATTCCTGGGGTCTAGTTACGTTGCTAAGATAATTGATGAAGCATATCTTGGATGATGTATAGGATGATGTTTACTACAAAAGATCATCTCTCACATCCGAAAAGGCTACCATAGGTCCATAACTAGTAGGTACATGATCACCAAAGAAAGCTTATTTTGCTAACTTTAGCACCTCGCATATACTTGATCTAATTTGATACAAAATTATAGTTAACCATTTTGTGTGAATATATCTTGTATCTGTTGATAGGGTGGCTTTAGGTCAAATGTTCTTTGATTAAGTTATCTAGATCTTATATATTAACATTGTTTACAAACTAAATAGTTCATATAAAAGTAAATAAATCGTATTTTATGGCAATTGTAACATATAGTCCCTTTTTTTTTTATCTCAGGATCAAAACCTCTCGTACACAGAGGATTTCCTCAAATTAACTAAATAAAATCCATTCAAGCTGGAAGTAGAGGGCCATATCGGTGAAACAGCCACATTACATATAATAATGTATTACCGGTGGAATCTAATGTGTTTTGAGAGGATAGAACCCCTTTCGTCTTCCTCTCCCTCAATTCCCCACCCCTCACTCACCCCTCCAAAACACACACACACACACACACACACACACACACACAAAGGAACATGTGTAAACTCACGGACATTCAGAAGTATCTAACCTGATAGCCAATGTTGTTCAATGGGAATGGAACAATTCTTGCTGGTATATTTGATCTGAAATGGAACGATTAATCTGTATCAAATTTCTGATCAAACAAACATATGGAGATCCATTTTTTATATTTCTTTCACTTTTTTTATGCCAAGTAAAGAAACAAGTTATTACAGCATTTTGTTCTCTGATAGGCGAGTACTTAAAACATATAGATCCATGGATGTGGTCACCAGTAGTTGATAGCAAGTCATTAAGTTATTGACACAACATTAGCTAAACAAACAACTATGAGAATTTGTTGCTAAATTTATGATGTCAGGCAAAAACTGTGTGTTTATCTTATCTCTTATATTAGCACAACATATTCAGGGATCTTACTATGAGTCCTAGGGATTATTGAACTCTCACTAATTGTTTTGTGCAATCAATCTCCTTAGTATATTGCTACCAATGGCGTAATATCCATGTAAGATTTTGTGGTTTAGACCCATTTTAGAAACTAGCAATAAAGCCCTATGCTGATCATGTTTTAAACACTGGCCACGCTTTGTCCAGGTCACTACTAAGTCACTAACAAGGAATAAAAAGAGAATATCCAAACTATAAGATGGTCCTCTCATTTGTTTCCTTAATAAGAATGGTAATTGGAGAAGGTTTCATGTAAAATAATGGATGGTTCAATATATTAGGACAATGGTTGATGATTTATTTACACTTTGGAAACATGAGGGTGAAATGTGAGCTTCTCTCTATTTTGTATAGGGCAATTCCTGAACTCATGACCTGCCTGTCAAGAGTCACATGTCTTGCTATCAGGCTCGTTTAGGCTTTAGCATTTTTAGTAAACGTATCTATATCTGTTGAATTCAGGAGCAGAAATGAAGTCTATTTGAACAGGTAGAGTTAACACTTTATTGACTTCTTTCTCAGAAGTCTATTAAGAACTACAACCATTTAAATTGTGTCATTTCTTTCTCAATCTGAGTATAACATATAGTTATCTCTTTTCTCATTATGAATGTTTGTAGTTACCCATGGTAATAAGTTTAAGCTTGAGAAAGTATAAGTAAATGACACTGTTAATAATTCAGAACTGAATAGTAGCTATGTTCAAGTTATGTCAGAGTTGATGATTATATTGTCAAGTATGATGCTTTATATAATAATTCAGCTTTTTTCATTACGAATGATGTTAAACCGATCCCGTTACAAATCTAGATCTCACTGGAATGTGGTTCAAGCTAGTATGTTCCAACCTGAATGACTCAGTAGTCAGAGGCCTACTAGCTCATTCTTATAATCCAGGATCAAGTTTAAATTGTTGGAAATATATAATACTTGATATAATTCGTCTAACCTATTTGAACATCTAACCAACATTCAGGACACGGGGAGTGGCCTTTTCATCATAGGGAATGATGGCTGCAATAAAAGCTTTATACTGATTCATTTTGTTCCGTTTATGACTGCTGTACTTAGATTTCGCTGTATAGTTTCTGTAATTGGATCTCTCTTTTGTATTCTGTCTTATGACCAGCTCTCCCTTGAATTGTTTTAATCAGGAGTTTTCATTTTTAGTTAATTTTTTAAATCTTTCTTATGGCATATGTTTCTGGGACTAATTCTTTGTATGGGTAATTGGCAGATTAAGAATCTATTGGACATTGTTCATTGCATTGCGGGTATAAAAACTAGTGAGTACAGCTCATTGGAATCCTTGAGTTCGTACCTGGAAGAATTAAATGCTGTTATTAACAATAGGAAGGTTGACGCCCTTATAATTGAGACATTTGGAAGACGGATAGAGAAGCTGCTGCAGTGAGTTTATGCTATCTATTTAATTAGATGCACTTTTGAACTCTCTCTAATACCATTGAAACCCGAAATCTGATATTACTGTAACTTATAAATTGGTATGCAGCCTTCATTATTTTTCTAGTACTTCATACTTGCAAGCACTCTGTTGGTTGTCTGGATATGTCTTCTAGCCATTTGATTTCTTGATGGATCTTAAACCATTTTCATTTGACAGGGAAAAGTTCATTCAGCTCTGTGGACAAATAGATGATGGGAATAAAGATTCTCCTTGCGTAGAGGTAGATGATGATGGTTCTGCAGATGATAGAAGTCATAGCTCTCAACATTTGTGCACAAAACTCAAGGACCGTACATCTATTGAAGATTTTGAAATCATAAAACCTATTAGCCGAGGGGCATTTGGAAGGGTTTTCCTAGCAAAGAAAAGAATAACAGGCGATTTTTTTGCAATAAAGGTGATCTTTCATTTTTGTTTGGTACAAGTGTACTTGAATGGAAAAATAATTTCTTTTCATACATTTACTAGCAGCATCTGTGTTATGTCTTTGAAATATTATACATGTCTATCTTATGGTAGACTTCTAATCTCTCTTCTGTTTCTATGGATTTTTTTTAATGAGTTACTTGTTTCCTATGCGATTTGAGTTATGCAGATATTTTTTTACATAGTTCCTTCATTCCATGTGCATTTGCATTCCTGACATAAGTTTTGAAATTTAACTGTTCAAGATGAAAGTAAGATAATTATTTAAACATACGCTTCATTTTAAATAAGCAAGTCGCATGATTAATGGTAAACGTGTCAGTATTTGGTGAGGTAGAATGACAAATTGAGAGTATACGTCTTCTTACTACCTGTGAATTTGACTATGGTTGCTACTTGGTTTTGATTTTAAGAATTGTTTTCTTTGTGCATCTCTGATTTTATTTTGTGCCTTAGAGTTGACTGCAATCACCTGTAGGGAGAACCACCCCTTGGCTGTATGAGCTTATTTACATCATCAGTAAGGTAGGTTTCTCTATGTACCTAATATCCTTGCAGGGTTTGTGGAAGGTTTATGTCTTGTTCACCATCAATGGCTAGAAATTTGGCACCAACAGAGAGGTTAATCAGGTTGATAGCCAGTTGCAAAATTTGGTCACTCTTCCTATAATGTGTTGTGCTCCATTTCTTCCCCAATTTGTTGCTACATTAACACAAAGCAAATAAACAGAGATTTCACCTTATATGGTGAACTTTCAAGGTTGTTGCACCTAATTTTTTCCCCCTTTTTTGAATCTTATATTCTTCTGACTTTTAAGCCTTTTCAGTCAGATATCAGCTAACAGTCAAGTTATTCCCTGCGAGAAAAAAGTTGTATTGATTGTAAAAATACACCAACTAATGAGTAATGTCCACTATAGTTGTAGTGTACCCATAAATCCTTATAGAGATTTTCCAGTAGCTAGTGGTTAAATGATTGTGAATAACACCAACTATTTTAGTATTATATATCATCATAGCAAAGATATGTGTATCTTCTCTATATGCACCTTTAAGTATACAATGTTAGAATCAAAATACTAAGCAGGTCCACTAATATAATGAGCAGCACTTTACTATATATGCTGAAGGAAGAGCATCATTAGAATGCAAAACATTGTGTCAGTTCTAACATTTGCTTTGTGTAAAAAGCAACAGTTAAATTCAATGTATTTACTTGTCATAGTCTCATAAAGCAACACACCTTTATCACTTTAGCACTTGTTGCTGTGTAACATTCTCCCAGCCAAGGAGTTACTGCATTTACTTTTCTTTGATGTTTTTGGCTAATTCTTGGTGTCCTTCACTGTTTCTTTTGAGAATTTGCATTTTTATTCCATATATTGTTAGTTGACATATGACTACGCAGAAAAAGGAGACTTTGATGCTTGGATAGTCTGAAAAACTTGACATTTCAAGTTTATATCTGTTAAAGGAAGGTCCCCCTACCTGCTTGCATAATGCTAATTCTAGGTGAATCAGATCACATTTACATCAATTGTATGTGAAACGGGCATATAGATAGTGAAATGTATATTGACATAGCATCAATGAGTTGGTCAGAACTTGACATTCAAGAAAGAAGTAGCTGAGACAGTGTTGAACAGAAGGGTTAAAGATAGAAGTATTGATGTGGACCCAATTGCAATTCTCAACACTGATTTAAACAAATAAAATATAATGCTGGCAATGTGAGTTGGACTTTGCTATTTGGCACTCATCAAATTAGAATTATATGCAATTTATTCTTGTTCTTATGAAAACATTCTCATCTAACATCCTTTGTTTCCTGTTCTCTGGACACATGCAAAGGTATGTTCTACGCAATAAGTGTATTATCTTTTCACTACCAAATAACATACTGGCTGATCAACCAAATTTTCTATCCAAATAAGCTCATTAAGGGTCTTCATTTAAAACTAGTAATCAGAAACAAAGCAACAATGAGTAAGAATTTTTATTTCTGCAGTGTGCAATTTTAAACTAGATCATCTATGCTGCTTGGTATCAAGATACAACACCACATCATATCTATATTTGCATTATTTTCTTCTGCCAAATATTTCTGTGGGCAGATCTGTTTATGCATAAGCAATAAGCTGTTTAACTGCATAAAACATATTTTCCTTTGGTTATCTTCCATCAGAATGACTCGTGACTTCTAATGTGACTTAATAAAATATGATTCTTCGAGGAAATAATACTGTATTTCCTCATCTATATAGGTTCTTAAGAAGTCTGATATGATTCGTAAGAATGCAGTTGAAAGTATCTTAGCTGAGCGGAACATCCTCATCTCAGTTCGCAATCCTTTTGTGGTGAGCAGGTTTCCAAGCTTGCAAATTTCAGACTGTTTAGTGGAGATATGTTCTAATTTCTATCGTAATCAACAGGTCCGATTTTACTACTCCTTCACATGTAGGGAAAATCTTTACCTGGTCATGGAGTACCTGAATGGGGGTGATCTATATTCTTTACTGAGAAATTTAGGTTGCCTGGATGAAGAAATGGCACGAACATACATTGCTGAATTAGTAAGCGCATAGTTACTTGTTTATCATTTCTGAAAAGACATTTTGTTATCTTCGAATGCCAAAGGAAACTCCAACTTAGATGGTGATATACATCTAGTCTGCATCTGTTTCAGGTTCTTGCGCTGGAGTACTTACATTCGTTGAGTGTCATTCATCGAGATCTGAAGCCAGATAACTTATTAATTGGTCGTGATGGTCATATTAAGGTTAGTATCTCATGGGTTTCATGTACTTTATTTATGATTCATTATTAATTCTTATTCTTCTGGTTTAGCTAATAAGAAAAGAAAACCATCGTTTCTCAATTCAATTTAAATTTGTTTCTGCCTGTTAGTAACTGAAACGAAGAGAGAATTTTAATTATGTTCCATGGAGTTGGTATGCAGAAATATGGATGCCCTAGGTTGGCCCTTCTAGAACTGAATTTTAAAAAAGGGTTTCATATTGCTAACCCCTAGAATTGGGACAAGTATCTCTCTTTTTAAGGGATGCTGTAGTAACAAACTACAGATTCTAGAGCACGTATGAGTGCATTGGATCCCTCAACAGATAATAATAAAAATAGGATCCATAATTCGTTATTAGTACAGGGACGAAAAAGTAGCTTCTCTTGATGATATATACGATATTAAGATTGAACATGATTTAAATTCTTGAAGGATTTGTAATTTTTTTTAGCCAGTGTTCACTGTTGCGTACGCCTGATGCATAATAACAATACGGAAAGATATTCATTTCTTCAACTGATAGAAATACCTTTCTTTATAGGCTTACAGCTCTGCAGTTCACCGTTTTTATACTTCATTTTACTTTAAAAAAAATACAGTTCTCACAAAGCTCTTTATCTTCTGGTACAGCTGACTGATTTTGGACTGTCTAAGGTTGGTCTTATCAACAGTACTGATGATTTATCGGGCCCAGATGTTAGCAGTGTCGTTCTCCAAAGTGAGCATAAACCAATTCCTGCATCTGTTCGAGCAGAGATACGAGAGCAGAGGAGAAAGCAGTCAGCTGTTGGCACACCTGATTATTTGGCACCTGAGATACTTCTCGGAATGAGCCATGGTTTGTCATGTTAACAAACCTTCATATTGGCATGCATGCATGCATGCATGTGAGCATTGGTCCGCATGCATGCATGCATGTCTGTGTATTCATCTCGTATCATTTTTCACTTGTTGTAATTCTTGAATTGTAGGTCAGACTGCAGATTGGTGGTCTGTAGGCGTTATTCTTTTTGAACTGCTGGTTGGCATTCCCCCATTCAATGCGGAACACCCACAGGTATGCTATTTCACAGTTCAGTGGTTGAATGGTTGGTCGATGATATTCTATTAGTGTTTAAAGTACCTTATTTACATGACAAATCTTATTGGAATTGATAAAGAGCTAACAATGTGTAAAAGAAAATAAAGGAAGAGAAAAAAATCGTGAGTGTCGGCTAAAAACATAATTGACTGTTTTTTATCCTTCTTTGTCTTAATTAGGTCGAATGTACTGTAATATAGAAAATTTATAGATGTTCCAAAAAGAAAAAAAAAGTTCATCATATTTACATGAAACTTATTGGAAGTTAACTCTTTTAATATCTGGAGTTGTAATTTACTAGATGTTTGGGATTTATGATTGCTAACTGTTGTGAACAAAAGGCAACTATAAAAGTATAAATATAATTGAATGTGTTCATATACTGGGAAGAAGTCATGATTAAAAATAACTTGTATTAGTAATGTGGCTAGAGTTGGACTTTTTATCTTATATTTTTTCTTTTGTACTGATCCATGATCCATGCTGTTTAACTGCAGAAAATTTTTGATAACATTATGAACCGAGATATACCCTGGCCACACGTTCCGGAGGAGATAAGCCATGATGCTTATGACTTGGTTGACAAGTGAGAATCACAGAATTCATGTTCCTTCTCTGTTTAACCATTCATAGAAAGTTCAAACATTATGTTAATATTTTCTTACTTTGATTCTATTTAGGGTTAATTGCAGATAGACCGCCGGTAGTATCACTGTTTTGAACTTAGTACCCCTCTAGTTTCATTGTTGCAGATAGACCTCCTGATTTAAAATTTCTGACTCTCGTACCCTCAGAGAAAGTTGTTTTGACAAATATGTCCCTTAAGGGTAAAAGAGTAAAAAAAATCGCTCAGGGGGTCTATCTTCAACAATAAAACTAAAGGGGTAGTAACTATAAAACAAGTGATACAACAGGGGGTCTATCCACAATTAACCCCTTTTATTTAATTGTTAAGAATACTTGAACTATTGCTTGTGACAAGTCATATATAAGCCGAAGGTCATCAGAACTGAAAATTAAGTGATAATAAAACAATGTGAAATGAAGTTCTTGGCATTTTTAAAGTAAAAAAGAAAAATAATCATAAAGATAATGTTTGCATCCCAGTACATCTACCATCCTTCTTTTTTGCTTTTCATTCAGATTATTGATCCAGAATCCACTCCAAAGACTTGGAGCAACTGGGGCAGGAGAGGTAAATCTCATTTATTATGATGAACCCGATGCATATTATATTCTCCAATTCTGAAACAAGTTTGGTCATTAGGACAGGTGAAATCACATCCCTTCTTCAAAAGCATCAACTGGGATATGCTCGCACAAAAGAAGGTTATTTGGTGGAACTTGAAAAAGGCCATTTATACCCATTATATGTAATTTATCACCATAATCATGACAGTTTAAGATGATAACTATTTGATGCAGGCTGCATTCATTCCTTCAACAGAATGTGAAGATGACACAAGTTATTTTGCTTGCCGTCATGAATGGAATCCAGCAGATGGTCAGATTCATGCATCACCAAGTGATGATTATGAATGCTCAACTGATTCAGGCAGTAGAAGCTGCACTAGTAGCCCTTACAGTTATGATGATGATGAAGATGTATGAAGAACACCTTTTTATCTTATTCTTTTTTCTGTTTCTTTATTGATAATTGAAATTTCGACCGACAGTTTTTTTTTCTCCCTTTCTTTTGGTATCTATTCAACAGGATGACGAATGTGGCAGTATGACAGACTTTGGAGCTCCAAAGAAGTATTCATTCAGTAACTTCTCATTTAAGGTAGGACATTCTAACCGTATACTTTCTGTACATTATGAGTTGATCCAAAGAATAAAATCTAACGTAGCTTCACAATCCCTTTTCTCAGAATATATCTCAGCTGGCTTCCATAAACTATGATCTCATAACAAAGTCAAGTGAAGATGAGGCAAATGCTTCCAATCCCTAAGATACCCTTTTTTTCTTTGGAGAAAACGGAATGTATTCAAAGTATCGGGAAGATCTGCCAACATTTTGTGCATATGATACTTGGATATAGGAAGTTGCCAACGCGCAGTGCCGATGCCAGTTTACCTCTGTTGCCACTATGTTGGTTCAAGATGAGCCCTAATAGGGTGAAGTTCTTCCTGTTTTGATTCTTTCATTCTTTTTTTAGTAGGCTATTTTAGTTCTTAGATATGCATTGGCTGTATGTATAGATTTACCTTTTTCTTTTTCTTTTTTCTTTTCGTTTTTTTGATCGGGTACTTTTCTTTTTGTTAACCAGTTTTGGTGATTCAGCATGAGTAACATATAGTGTAAAGATTTACTATTTCATCCAAATACCATCTGAAGAGTTTCCCTCAGGGAATGTTTTAATCTTTGTAGGATTTCTGTTTTCAATTGTCCCGAGAAATTTTTTTGGGGGTGGGTTATAACAATAAATTTTAACAAGAGTTGTACTACTCTTGTACTCCTAGACACAAAAAATGGGGCCTATTGCGACTCATTCCTTTTGCAATTTACGAAAAAAGGTCCCACTTTTTTATGTGTAAGTACAAAACGTAGTATAATTGTTATGTACAGTCATATAAAGCAACTATTGATTCTATCATTCTGTAGAGCAATTCATTTCAAAATCTATCCTAATTTATCTCCACAATGCTACTCATGAAACAACATTTTCTACAGCATTCACGTCCTTATTCTTTTATTTCAAACCATAGTCATCTCCTAACACACGACACGCTCCTTCGACGACGCCACCGTTATTCTCGGAGGAGACTCACGCATGATGAGGCAGTAAAGGGTGCGGTTAGGGACAATGAGGAAGACCTCGCCCGTGTTCAGCATGGCGTCGGGTCTAACGACAAGGTACGGGTTCTTGAAAACATTGGGCTGCCGTGATGCAGCATCTCGGGTTCCGATCCAATATCACTCCTGAGGTCAACACCGGTCGACGGTGCACCTCCACAAAGAATGGGTTATAAAATCAACCACCATCAATACATAATAATATCTGAATTGGTTGAATGGATTTATATCTAAGATGTTCATGATTTATTTCAACTATAATCATCATTGTGTTCCTCTGAGTTACAATTATCCTATTCATGAAAGAGAAGTTATTGTTTTGAGAGTAGGATCATCTCAATGTCTATTATTGAAGATCTGATCATAGAATGAGGAAAATTGATTTTCTTTGAGTAAGAGGTTGGAATTCAAGATGTAGAACATGCACAAAAACATGCACAAGACAGTTTTCGGGCTTAGTAGTCGACTACAAGTCAGAGTAGTCGACTACACCGAGTTAGTAGTCGACTACAAGTCGAGTAGTCGACTACACCGAAGTTAGTAGTCGACTACACCGAAGTTAGTAGTCCACTAACTGCAATGCATGTAAAGGTGTTGCTTTGTTTTGTTTCAGCAATGACTACTCAAGTAGTAGTCGACTAATCTGGGCAGATTTCGAATACAGTTTTGGCTTTAAACTCGGTTCGTTTAGAGTTTATATATAACCCTAAACCTGATTAATTAGGGTAGTATTGAACACGTTTTGAGCAGTCTTTGAGAGGGTATTGTGCATCTTTTGGGAGGAGATCTTGTGAGAGATTTGAGATGTTTGTTTTTAGGGTTTCTTGGTGAGAACTTGTAACCCTAATTTATATTTTCTCTTTTCTATTAGTAAAATCCCCCCTCCTTGCCCCGTGGACGTAGGCAACTTACCGAACCACGTAAATCTCGTGTCTTTACTGTTTTGCTGTGTATTTATTATTGTTTGTGTGGTGGTTTCTCTCGGCTCCGCTGTCCGCGCTCCCAACAATTGGTATCAGAGCTATTATTCAGATTGAAAGTGGTGTAGCTTCTGGTTTGAGGTGGTGCTCGGTAATTTCTGAGAGAAGCGGGTTTATTAATATAAACGGAGAATGACGTCTACCAGTAAATCGGTCAAAGTGGAAAAATTCGAGATTGAAAAGTTCAATGGGAAGAATGATTTTTCCTATTGGAGGATGCAGATGAAAAACTCGCTGATTTCGTAAAAATTGCATAAGGCTTTGGCTGGAAAAGAGAAGAAGCACAAGGATATGTCTGATGAGGATTGGGAGGAGCTAGATCTGGAAGCACGGGCGTCGATTATCCTATGCCTTGAAAGGGATGTAGCTTTCTTGGTAGATGGAGAGGAAACGGCTGCGGGCGTGTGAAAAAAGTTAGAAAGTACCTTCATGACGAAGAGTCTAACGAATCGGATCTATTTAAAATTTAAATTGTATACTTGCAAGATGGAGGAGGGCTCATCAATCCGGGAATACATCAACAAGTTTGATAGGATCATATCAGACTTGAAAGACATAGATGTGAACGTTGTAGATGAGGATCAGGCGCTTCTACTACTTCTGTCTCTGCCGAAGTCTTATGAGAACCTGGTGCAAATACTGATGCTTGCAGGAGACAATTTGAAGATGGATGAGACTAGAACGGCGCTTCTAGCGGATGACCTTCGGAAGATTGCAATTAGTGACATGATTACTAGTGGTAACAAAGAACAAGCGCAGGGATTGTTTGCTAGAGGAAGGAGCAATGAGCGAGGAAAAGGCAAGGGAGGAAAGTCTAGATCTAAATCGAGACCTCTTGCGGGAAAATCGTGTTTCAAATGCGGTGAAGTTGGGCATTTCAAGGTCGACTGTCCAAATAAGAGAGTAGGTGGAAAGAAGAATAACAACAAGACTGAGAAGAGAGAGGGCAAGGAAGAAGCGAGCTACGTTTCAGAGGAAGGGAGCGATAAGGAGTGCTATGTCGTCACGGGTGGCGAGGATATCTCCGGAAAGTGGATACTTGATTCTGGGTGCTCTTACCATATGTGTCCAAATAGGAAGTGGTTTACTACCTACAGAGATATTGATGGTGAAACCGTATTGATGGGGAATAACCATGCTTGTAAAACGATAGGGCTAGGTGATATCAAGATCAAAATGCATGATGGAGTGGTCCGAACCTTGACGGATGTGAGGCACGTTCCCGACTTGCGGAAGAATTTTATCTCAGTTGGTGCATTAGACTCCGACGGTTGCAGGATTGTGACGGAGAACGGAGTGAAGAAGGTTGTTCGAGGTTCCCTTGTAGTGATGAAGGGTGTTCGTCACGGTAATTTATATACTCTCTCAGGTACGACGGTAACGGGAGATGCAGCGGTTGGAACTAAAGGAAGTGGTGAAGACCCATGTGAGCACACACGGTTATGGCATAGGCGGCTTGGGTATATGCCAGAGAAGGGTCTAGTTTTGCTCGGTAAAGAGGGTTTGCTGAATAATCTGAAGAAACCTAGCATGGATTTTTACGAGGATTGTGTGTATGGAAAGTCACACAGGGTCCAGTTTCTGAGCAGCAAGTCTAAGAGCAGAGGGATACTAGATTATATGCACACGGATGTTTGGGGTCCTGCTCAGACAACTTCCAAGGGTGGTTCCAGATATTTTATCTCGTTCATAGATGACTATTCGAGGTATGCTTGGATTTACTTTCTGAAGCATAAGAATGAGGTGTTCGAGACATTCAAGAAGTGAAAAATAATGGTTGAGAACAGGACGGGAAAAAAATTAAAGACACTGAGATCTGATAACGATACAGAGTATACAGATGGTGCTTTCAAGGAGTTCTGTGATCAGGAGGGAATTATTTGACACTGGACAGTTAGGTCAACACCACAGCAGAATGGGGTCGCAGAGAGACTGAACCGAACATTGCGGAAGAAAGCAATGAGTAAGCGATCATACGCTGGATTGGGCAACGAATGGTGGGCAGAATCGGTGGCTACAGCTTGTTACATTATGAACCGTTCACCACATTCGATATTGGATGGTGATACACCCTATAGGGTGTAGTCAGGGGAGCATGCAGATTATGATAGACTCAGAATTTTCTGATGTACCGCCTACTATCACGTCAACGAGGGAAAGCTTGACGCGAGGGCCAAGAAGGTAATATTCTTGGGATATGCGAAGGGCGTAAAAGGCTATCGCCTTTGGTGTACGAAAGATTCGAAGTTCGTGATCAGCAGGAATGTTACATTTGATGAGAAATCCATGATTGCTAGGGCGCCCAAGGATGATGGTGTTAGGACTGATGAGACTTCTAAGTCTCAGGTTATTGAAATAGAACCTAAAGACCAACCATGTTCTAGTCATGTTCAAGTGGGAAGTCAGGTAGATGATGAGCTTGAGCAGGAGGAGGTTCAGCAGGAGAATACACATGCACTATAACAACAACAGCTCGAGGATAGTTTGGCTTCCACTAGGCCAAGGCGAGCATACAAGCATGTACAGAAGCTGGGGGCTGATCAACCCCTGAAGCACTATGGACAAGTTAATTTGGTTGAATACGCACTCTCGGTGGAGGAGGACGAGCCGGTCTCCTTCAAGGAAGCTATTCGGGACAAGGATAGTGAGAGTTGGTTGGCTGCGATGGAGGAAGAGATGGAATCTCTTCGGAAGAACCAAACATGGGAGATGGTCCCATTGCCCGTAGGAAGAAAAGCTATTGGTTGTAAGTGGGTGTATAAAAGAAAAGAAGATCTTTCAGAGCTCGGTGGTATAAGGTACAAGGCGAGGCTAGTGGCTAAGGGTTTTGCACAGAAAGAGGGTGTGGATTACAATGAGATATTTTCTCCGGTGGTGAAACACACTTCTATTCGGGTGCTATTGAGTATTGTTGCTCATGGTGATCTTGAGCTGGAACAACTCGATGTTAAAACGGCCTTCTTGCACGGAGACTTGGATGAAGAGATCTACATGCATCAACCTGAGGGCTACAAGGTTGAGGACAAGGAGCATCATGTGTGTCGTTTGAGGAAGTCACTGTATGGATTGAAGCAATCTCCCCGGCAGTGGAATAAGTGATTTGACTCCTTCATGCTGAAGCATGGATTTTCTCGAAGCGACTATGATTATTGTGTTCACATTCGAAAGCTTCGCGGAGGTAATTATATCTATCTCCTTTTGTATGTGGATGACATGCTTATTGCTTCTAAGAGCAGAGTGGAGATAGATAGGCTAATATCTCAACTTGATGAAGAGTTCGAGATGAAGGACATGGGCGCTGCTAGGAAAATACTACGTATGGAGATTAGAAGAGAGCGGGCGAATCAGCGATTGTTCTTAAGTCAGAAGGTCTACATAGAGCGGGTGATTGCGAGGTTCGGGATGCAAAGTGCTAAGTCGGTGATGACTCCATTGGCTCCACACTTTAGACTTTCTGGTAAATAATCTCCCACTACAGTGGAAGAGAAGGCGCACATGGAGCGTGTTCCCTATGCTAGTACAGTTGGCAGCTTAATGTATGCAATGGTGTGTACACGCCCAGATATTTCACAGGCGGTTAGTGTGGTCAGTAGATTCATGGCGAATCTGGGAAAGGCGCATTGGGAAGCAGTGAAGTGGGTCCTGAGGTACGTAAAGGGTACCGTTGATACTGGTCTGTGTTTTGGTGGAGAAACATAACTGATAATTTATCCTATTACAGGAGTGTAAGGTTTTTCTACAAGATGCATAGAATTTGAAAAGCCAAGAAAACGTGAAGTGCATGAAAGGACAGGACGTTGAACACAATTAAAAAAAATAACAAACCATTACCATCATTGATCACAGAAATGTATATTCAAAATCAACTTGCTCACACATGCATTTCCCTAAAATATAATTCACAACATCATTTATTCCAAACCATCATTCATCTATCTCCTAATTAACGCACAACACACTCCGCCGGCGTGTTCCCCACGCGGGGGCCAGGCGCGCATTGTCAAAGATTACGGCTTGTGGGCCCCAAAAAACAAACAAAACGAGGGTGGCTGACACCGAAAGTTGATTGCTACATTAATTTCACTGTATCAATTACTGTAGCTACAGGGAAAATTATTATTATATTATGAATAGTGATTTTCCAAAAGTTATAAATAGGCCTAGAGTTCTTCTTCAGAAACTCATCCCAAAAAAACAACTCCTCTACATATAGAAGTGAGAGAAAAAAAATAGAGAGAGTATCTCCTTGTAAAGAGAAATTGCAATCTCCTAAGTTTTTCCTCATAGTGAATTCTTCTATTCTTGCCCGTGATTTTTACCCCAAATTTATTTAGGGGGTTTTCCATGTAAATCTGTGTGTTTTTTATTACTTCTGCAATACTTTATCTGCAACTCTGCTCTATTGGGCCATGGGTTTGTCCCAACAAACGGTATCAGAGCTTGGCTTAGGGTGCGTGTATCTGCTTATCGTATGCTCTGTGGCTGCCACCAAAGGTGGATCCTTCACATCAGAAAATAAGCTAGATTATCATTTACCCTATAAAAGGCAATGGATACTATTTACAAATACTATTACTGTTCACAAATACGGTACTGTTCACGTGAAATTGTAAGGAGTTACTGTTCGTGATAGAAGCAATGGCGGCAAAGTTCGAGAATTTCAAGATTGAGAAATTCAACGAGAGTAATTTCTCTCTGTGAAAGTTAAAGATAAATACTATCTTGACAAAAGATAATTGCCTATCGGCCATCGGTGAAAGGCCAGCTGACATCACAGATGATAAAAAGTGAAACGAGATGGATGGAAATGCTATTGCAAATCTTCATCTGGCGTTAGCAGATGGGGTGTTGTCAAGCATAGAAGAGAAGAAGACAGCAAAAGAGATCTGGGATACTCTAACAAACCTATATGAGGCCAAATCCTTGCACAATAAAATTTTCCTAAAAAGAAGACTTTACACTCTGAGGATGGCGGAATCTACATCGATGACCGACCACATCAACACCCTAAACACCATGTTCTCCCAACTTACAACGTTGGGACATACAATTGGTGTGAATGAACGTGCGGAGCTTCTACTCCAGAGTCTACCTGACTCATATGATCAGCTCATTATCAACCTCACAAACAACGTTCTTGCGAAAAATCTAGTCTTCGACAACGTTACAGCCGCTATTCTGGAGGAAGAAAATCGGCGCAAGAACAAGGAAGACAGGCAGGCAGGTTCGCAACAAGCGGAGGCTTTATCGGTGACGAGAGGAAGATCAACGGAACCAGGCTCCAGTGGGAGTCATGCTCGTGGTAGATCAAAGTCAAGAAGTAAGAAGAATATCAAATACTACAACTGTGACAAAAAGGGGCACGTCAAGTCGGAGTGTTGGCACAATAAGAAGAGTAGTGATAAAAAGTCTTCAGAGCCATCAACATCTCAAGGATGCGTTGTCAGCACATCAGACGATGATGAAATCTTATATAGTGGAGCAAACACTGTTAAAAAGGCAGAAAGAAGTTTGCTGATGTCTGGCTTCTAGATTCAGCAGCTTCTTGGCGCATGACCTCCCGGAGGGAATGGTTCCACAAATATGAATCTATCTCAGGGGGATCTGTATTCATGGAAAATGATCATGCCTTGGAGATTTCTGGTATTGGTACTGTCAAACTTAAAATGTTTGATGGTACAATACGCACCATTCAGGATGTACGACATGTGAAGGGCTTGAAGAAGAATCTATTGTCTTTAGGACAATTGGATGAGCTCGGATGCAAAACTCATATCGAAAATGGGATCATGAAGATTGTTAGAGGGGCATTTGTGGTGATCAAAGGAGAAAAGATAGCTGCAAATCTATACATGCTCAAGGGAGAGACCCTGCAGGAAGTTGATTCATGTGTGGCATCAACCAGCCGTGGAGAAGAAGAAACCATGATGTAGCACCGTAAACTAGGCCATATGTTAGAACGAGGTTTGAAGATTCTCTCCGATCAGAACCTGCTTCCTGGGCTCAAATCGGTAGCTCTTCCGTTCTGTGAGCATTATGTTACAAGCAAGCAGCATCGGCTGAAGTTCAACACATCGAGTTCTAGAAGCAATGTCATTCTGAAACTGGTTCATTCTGATGTATGGCAAGCACCAGTTACATCCATGGGAGGAGCAAAATATTTTGTGTCCTTTATTGATGATTACTCCCAGAGATGTTGGGTGTACCCTATCAAGAAGAAGGCCGATGTGTTCTCAGTCTTTAAAGCCTACAAAGCACTAGTCGAGCTTGAATCTGATAAGAAGATCAAGTGCTTGAGGTCAGATAATGGAGGAGAATACACAGACGGTGAATTTCTTACATTCTACAAACAAGAAAGCATCAAAAGACAATTCAGTACGGCGTATACTCCACAACAAAATGGAGTAACGGAGCGGATGAACAGAACTCTGTTGGAAAGAACCAGAGCAATGTTGACAACTTTAAATCTGGATAAAATCTTTTGGGAGGAAGCAGTAAAAACTGCAAGTTATGTGGTGAATCGATCTCCATCAACCGCAATACAGTTGAAGACGCCGATGGAGATGTGGACTGGCAAGCCAGCTGATTATTCCAACCTCCATATATTTGGAAGTCCAGTGTACGTAATGTACAATGCCCAAGAAATTATAAAACTGGATTTAAAATTTAGGAAATGTATATTCTTAGGGTATGTTGACGGAGTAAATGGGTATCGCTTGTGGGATCCCACTACCCGCAAGGTCATCATCAGCAGAGATATTATCTTTGTAGAGAACCAACTGTAAAGAGAAGAGAAAGAAAGTAGCTCAATAACGGACTCAGAGACTGTAGATATTCAGGTGGAAAATGATCCAGTTTTTTCTGAAGCAGCACCGGAGCATGATGTACAAGAACCAGTTGAGCTCGAGGCCCCAGAAGTTCGAAAGTCAACTAGTGAGAGAAGACCACCGACTTGACACTCGGAGTATATTACGGAGAGTAATGTTGCATACTGTCTTTTAACAGAGGATGGAGAGCCATCAACTTTCCATGAAGTCAGAAACGCATGTTATCCTTTCTAATTGACTTTAAAGAAAGAATAAATACAACTCTCTCAAATGCAATCTCTCTCTAACCGACTTAGATGAAAAGAAATTACAAAGTCCTCGATCGGTTGCCCGATTTACAAAAGAAGGAAGGGTCAACGGAGATCCTTCCTTTGTTTAAAACCGGGTTCTTCACGGTGGCGATAGGAGCTTGATCCTTGTATCCCGTGGGCGATCCGACCGTCTTGCTCGTGGAATCACGCTGAAAAGGGGTTGCAAGGCAAGTTTAAGAACTTCATAAAGCAAATTTCTAACTCTAGCGAGTTTGATAACCCAAGAACGGGTTTTGTAACTCGCACGAAGTTTGAAAACCAAGCCAAATTGAAGAAAAGCCGATGTTAAAACAGCTCAAACTCTCTCAAATGCAATCTCTCTCTAACCGACTTAGATGAAAAGAAATTACAAAGTCCTCGATCGGTTGCCCGATTTACAAAAGAAGGAAGGGTCAACGGAGATCCTTCCTTTGTTTAAAACCGGGTTCTTCACGGTGGCGATAGGAGCTTGATCCTTGTATCCCGTGGACGATCCGACCGCCTTGCTCGTGGAATCACGCTGAAAAGGGGTTGCAAGGCAAGTTTAAGAACTTCATAAAGCAAATTTCTAACTCTAGCGAGTTTGATAACCCAAGAACGGGTTTTGTAACTCGCACGAAGTTTGAAAACCAAGCCAAATTGAAGAAAAGCGATGTTAAAACAGCTCAAACTCTCTCAAATGCAATCTCTCTCTAACCGACTTAGATGAAAAGAAATTACAAAGTCCTCGATCGGTTGCCCGATTTACAAAAGAAGGAAGGGTCAACGGAGATCCTTCCTTTGTTTAAAACCGGGTTCTTCACGGTGGCGATAGGAGCTTGATCCTTGTATCCCGTGGGCGATCCGACCGTCTTGCTCGTGGAATCACGCTGAAAAGGGGTTGCAAGGCAAGTTTAAGAACTTCATAAAGCAAATTTCTAACTCTAGCGAAGTTTGATAACCCAAGAACGGGTTTTGTAACTCGCACGAAGTTTGAAAACCAAGCCAAATTGAAGAAAAGCGATGTTAAAACAGCTCAAACTCTCTCAAATGCAATCTCTCTCTAACCGACTTAGATGAAAAGAAATTACAAAGTCCTCGATCGGTTGCCCGATTTACAAAAGAAGGAAGGGTCAACGGAGATCCTTCCTTTGTTTAAAACCGGGTTCTTCACGGTGGCGATAGGAGCTTGATCCTTGTATCCCGTGGGCGATCCGACCGTCTTGCTCGTGGAATCACGCTGAAAAGGGGTTGCAAGGCAAGTTTAAGAACTTCATAAAGCAAATTTCTAACTCTAGCGAAGTTTGATAACCCGAAGAACGGGTTTTGTAACTCGCACGAAGTTTGAAAACCAAGCCAAATTGAAGAAAAGCGATGTTAAAACAGCTCAAACTCTCTCAAATGCAATCTCTCTCTAACCGACTTAGATGAAAAGAAATTACAAAGTCCTCGATCGGTTGCCCGATTTACAAAAGAAGGAAGGGTCAACGGAGATCCTTCCTTTTGTTTAAAACTGGGTTCTTCACGGTGGCGATAGGAGCTTGATCCTTGTATCCCGTGGACGATCCGACCGTCTTGCTCGTGGAATCACGTTGAAAAGGGGTTGCAAGGCAAGTTTAAGAACTTCATAAAGCAAATTTCTAACTCTAGCGAGTTTGATAACCCAAGAACGGGTTTTGTAACTCGCACGAAGTTTGAAAACCAAGCCAAATTGAAGAAAAGCGATGTTAAAACAGCTCAAACTCTCTCAAATGCAATCTCTCTCTAACCGACTTAGATGAAAAGAAATTACAAAGTCCTCGATCGGTTGCCCGATTTACAAAAGAAGGAAGGGTCAACGGAGATCCTTCCTTTTGTTTAAAACTGGGTTCTTCACGGTGGCGATAGGAGCTTGATCCTTGTATCCCGTGGACGATCCGACCGTCTTGCTCGTGGAATCACGTTGAAAAGGGGTTGCAAGGCAAGTTTAAGAACTCGCAAAGCAAATTTCTAACTCTAGCGAAGTTTGATAACCCAAGAACGGGTTTTGTAACTCGCACGAAGTTTGAAAACCAAGCCAAATTGAAGAAAAGCTGATGTTAAAACAGCTCAAACTCTCTCTCAAATCGATTCACTCCTCAAGTGCTCAACTCTCCAATCTCCTTGCACACAATTAGCTCTCTAAAAATCCTCCTTTTCTTTCCAGCTGAGTTTTCAGCTATTTATAGGGGTTTTAGGGGTGTAACTGACCCCTTGGAATGAGGATTCGTGGCCCTCAAATCGTGGAAAACGGTTTTGGAGCCGTTCAGGTCGTGTTTAAACGCGAAAGACCCGCTTTAAATGATCTTCGCCTCTATTTTAGGACTAGGGCGGGGTTAAGATCCGCTGCTTCAACGCCGCCATGATGCCCCGCGCTTTGAGCTTGGACGCGGCCGAGAGCTCCGCTTTGAGCTTGACGCTGGCCGAGCTCCGCTTTGAGCTTGACGCTGGCCGAGCTCCGCTTTGAGCTTGGACGCTGGCCGAGAGCTCCACATTTTGAACTTGGACGCGGCCGAGCCCCGCTCGAGCTTAGACGCTGCTGAGAGCTCGCTTTGAGCTTGACGCTGCCGAGAGCCCCGCCCCGAGCTTGACGCTGCTGAGAGCTCTGCTTTGAGCTTGACGCTGGCCGAGCTCGCTTTGAGCTTGGACGCTGCTGAGAGCTCTCGCTTTGAGCTTGACGCTGGCCGAGAGCTCCGCGTTTTGAGCTTGGACGCGGCTGAGAGCCCCGCGTCCTGAGCTTGGACGCGGTTGAGAGCTCCACTTTTTTGAGCTTTTAACCGCGGTGTTAAACCTCTTGGTTTGTTCTGATGAGGTTATTCTCTTGGTTGAACCTCGTCAAGTTGTAATCCTTGTATTTGTGACTCTATTTTATTTCTTTAGAAGCCTTCGAATCGGCTTCGCCGGCGATATCTTAGTGGGTTGTGGCTTATCAAGAATAAAATTTTGACGACCTCTGAACCCCTCCAAAGTTTTCAAAGCTTGCGTTGATCGACGAGCTTTTGGAATACTTTGACATCTTCTTTGTTTGATCCCGAAGGTATCGCCCTCATTCTCGCCTTCAAAAAGTGGTGTTCTGCTTTTGCTCATGCTAATCGTTTGTTTTGCATGGATGAATTCCGATATTTTTGTCTCCCCTTTTCTTTTGAAACGCGGGGTTAAGCTCTTCGTTTGAAGCTTGAAACGCGAGGCAAGACCCTCTTGAAACGCGGGGGTGACCTCCGCATTTTAACTTTAAACGCGACGATCAAGTCCGCGTTTTGAGGTTTGGACGCGCTGTTGAAGTCAAGCTAACTTGAACTTGAACGCGAAGCTGAGTTGTCTTAGGCAAGACGCGAGGCTGAATCTGAACCGACTTGGTTGAGAACGCGGGGATCTCGTTCTGGCGGGATTTTTTTGGCCTAGAATCTCGTGGAGATTTGATGGGCTGGTGGTCTTATAAATAGACCCCTGGGTCAAACTAAAAGTCTTACAGACTTTTTGCTAAGGAAATTGTCTTCCTTAATTCTCCAGCGAGCATCTCCGATCTCCGCTCCTTTCGACGAGCTTTTTCACTCCTCTCTCGGCGAGAATGTCTCCCAAGAGATCAGCAGTCAAGCCCAAGAAGACCGCTCCGGTTTCCTCGAGCATGCCTGGGGCTGCCGTACGCCGATCGAGCCGCCACTCCCTTGATCGATGGTAAGTTTATTGCGGGCAATAACTTGTTTTGACAAGTTTCGTTCTTCGTGAAGTGTCAGAAACGACGAGTGAATCTCGCGTTTGGAACATGGGGCTGACGCCTCTGTTTTTTTTTTCTTCTCGATATGAAACGCGAGGCTCATCTTCGCGTTTTGGCAATGAAACGCAAGGTTGACACCCGCGTTTTGGCAGCAGCGAGGTTGACACCCGCTTTGGCAACGAAACGCGAGGTTGACACCAGCGTTTTGGCAGCAGCGAGGTTGACACCCGCGTTTTGGCAACGAAACGCGAGGTTGACACCCGCGTTTTGCCAATGAAACGCGAAGCTGGCGTCTACGTTTTATACCTAAGACGCGGGGGTAACCCTCGCGTCTAGGGTTTGACTTCATTAAACTTGCGTTTACTTTTCCTCCGTAACAATTGACTTTTATCCTCTTGTGCAGTGCGCTATTCAAGTGATCCTCTCACCTTTAATAGCCATTTTGGCCATGAAGGAGGTGAAGATCCCGAAGTCAACTTCAGTCTGCGTCAAAAGCTTCCCATTATTCAAGACAGGGATGAAGATCGACTAAAGTTTGTTACTGAGGCTAGTTCATCAGGAGTCAGGGCTATCGTCACGGATCTCAAAATCGAGACGCTGGACCGAAAGCTTCTCAAGAAGCCCGCATTTCTTTTTGGAGACCCCGTGGAACTTGATGTCAAAATCTTTTACGACGGGGATTACAAGATGCTGCTAAAAGTTGGTGATCGACTCCTCTTTCTTCCCAACATGGAGCGCATGTATCCACTCTCTTATCTGATGTGCCTCTATCCCGAGGCATATGGATTGGGATCTTGTCAACAACCAAAGTGGGGTGTCGCTTGGGATGTTGACCCATCAAGGTGTGCGTCCTGTGGGTCATCGATTAGTGACGGCTTTAAGGCCAGGCTTGGTCAGTCGAGAGTATCCAGCTGCTGAGGTACCCACTCCCGCCAGCATTTTTGTTCGTCGATTCATAGCTGTGAAGGGGGAGTTTCCTGCTCAAGACTTCAGGGCACCGGGATGGGTATATTCAACCGATGGGATGTGGTGGACTCGTCTTGTAAATTTCGTCATGGATGAGCTACAAGACTTATTGACTCTTTCCGGCTTGGGTGATCCGGTCTTGGCTGTGCGGTATGGTATCGTACAGAGTTCTTATAACTTTTTTGCTATGCTAGAGAAGTATAACCCGGAGACTTGTACGTTCTTTACACCCGTCGGAGAGCTAGGTTTCGCTCTTCATGAGATGTACGAAGTCTCGGGTTTGCCTTTTGGGGAGCTTCCATATGAGGAGTTTATTCCCGAGACTGAAGAGTTGGCCATCTTGAAAGCAGCCAGTCCCGACATATACGAGACTTTTTGGGAGCTGATGTGTCATTTCCAAACCTGTGCCCAGCTGACAGGGTTACGTGGAGGCGGAGTCAAGCAGGCGTCTTGGGCTGACTATTTATTCAAGAATTTGCATAGCAAGGACACTGATGTAGTTCGTCTTCTTTGCGAGTTCGCTGGCGAGTTAAAGATCGTATTAGGAGCGCCTCCTCTCATTATACTAATGAGGCTCAAGAGGGCACTTTCCGCCATATCTGAGAGTTGAGAGTTTTCATTACCAAACTCGATCCCTATTTCGGCGTGGCTCGTTTCTTTGGCTTCCTAATGTTATGGCTGAAGCGGTGTGTGGTGCCCTCCCGGCCTACTGACTCTCTTGCTGCTGAGGTCGTTTACCCAGCAGTTCTTTTGGCTCATGGAAGACCAATCAACCTTCTTTTTGCGATGACATGCCGTTTACAGAGCGGCTTGAGGGAATTATGTCATGATTTCACCCAGGTCAAGGCAGTTGGCACCGGAGAGAAGAAGACTCTGAAACTTCCCAACCCGCGCGTGCCTTTACCGTACACCTATTTGGTAGCCTGGTTTGTTTTGCATTGCCCCTCCTTGATGTCTGCTGCTCTTGCTTGCGGTGATTCCTTCGTTCCGTGGGTTCAACGGTTAGGGTCGTCTCGATGGGAGGGTTGGTACATGGTCATGGTCCGACAAATTCTGTCCAAGGATCTCAACTACCATATCTTCAGATGTTTTCCTGATTTTGAAGGAGGTGGATATGGGGAGATGTACCAAGACACTAAGGGCTCTAACTCCTTCACCCAATTGAATGGAGGTGTCTTTCGTTGGCTGATCAATATCAGGCCTGGCTACCTAATCTTCCGTCAAGGCGGGAAATGTTACATCGAGCCTTATCAACCTTTCCGCTTCGCTCGACAATTTGGGTACGATCAACTATATGTTGGAAACCCTAACCCCCAACTGGCGCTCATCGGGAATTTATATGAAGGTGCCAGGGCCTGGTATTATTCCGTGGCTGGTGGAACTGGGGCTAAATTTACACTTCCTCACAAGACGCCCAATAGTTATACGACTATGGGTTTCTGCAACTGGTACCAATCCACTTCCCAGATCCCTGAATATAAACTGAACTCGTCTTGTTTGAAGGAGATCAGAAAAATGTCTGGCGAAGAAGCATTCTAAAACACCCCGCGTGAGAGGGTTTGAAGAGTATTTAGCTTGTGAGCCCGGGGCTGGTGCTGAGGGAGAGGCTGAAGCTACCGCGGCTGGGCCTACTGGGCCCCCTCTGGCTGAGACCCGTGAGGAAAGGGCTGCAGGTAAACGGCCAATGTCTGAAAAGGACGCGCGCCGCCACCGCAAGCGGGCTCGCCGACAGTCACCCACCAAACCTCCGGCTCCTGAGCAGGGGGTCAAACTAATGCAAGATGCGTTTAGAGCTGCTCCTCCAAGACTTCCGGTGGACGAAGAAGAACCTGAGGAGTCGTCGGTTGTAGGGATTTCCCACCAACGGGGTCTTCGTTCAATTGGGCCAGCCTTAAGAGGTTCTCTTTCTCACCGATCTTTGGAGGAAGAAGGTGGAGACGAATCACCGTGAAGATGCGAGTCTATTCCAAGCTGTTGAAGCTCGATATGATAATTCGGGCCGGACTTACGATCTTTGCTCCCAAAGTGACCGAAGAGGAGGCTCCAGCGGAAAGGGCCGACGCTTCTGTACCTGCAAGATATTCATCTCCTGCTTCTTCGGTGCTTATGCCTGCAACAGGGGCCGAAAGACCTAGCCCCACAACTGGTCTATTTCCTAAGCCGGCCACGGCCACGAGCTCCCCCCATCCTTCAGGAGATGATGAGGAAGAGGTGTCGTATGGGTATTCCGCAGAGTGCGATGGACTTTTCGACGATCTCCCAGCCGTCACTTCCGAAAAGGCGCCAGCTCCTGCAGTTATTTTCTCTCCGGGTAAGCATTGTTTGTTTTGAATCTTGATAGGCTGTTTCATCGTGTTCTTTTGACAATCATTATTTTTGTAGGCTCACGGTAAGGGCAAATCCAGTTGCGGTGATGAGAGCTGTACCAACATCGGCTTCCATTCACGAGTCCGTTCGGAAGTTTCGGCGGCAACTTCTCTCTGATGAAATCAACCCCTCTTAGGATTTCTCTTAGGACTGGAAAGGATGCTAGTACCTCCCCTCCCGCTCAAATACCATCACCTATGACTCCTTCTCAGGGCCTCGTGACCCAACATGAGCTGATATTGTCTCCTGCAGTTTCCATGGAGTCGACCGTTGTACCTAATTTGCTTCAAAAATACATCGGTCATTTAGAATCTGAGATGCAGGACGCCGTGAAGATCATTGTTGCTGGGAGAAGCACCTTTGCAGCTTTCAGGCCTATTCTTATGAATTATCTGAATAACATCAGGTATCTGGGCGACACCGAATGCATCCAACGCTGTACCAACGAGATATCTCGCCTGGAGGAGAGCTTGAAAAGCTTTGAGGAATTGCATCATGTTGATCTGGAAGCTCAGATTGAGTCAACCCTTGCTGACATTTATGCTCAAGCGATGCAGCAATATGAAGCCGTTCAGAAGAATTTGAGCGAGAAAGAGATACAAGTTGCATCCCAGAAAATTCAGTGGGATCATTGGCAACACGAGCTAACTTACACGACCTCTACTATGCAGGTTACTCGTGAATCCATTGCTACCACTGAGGAAACCATCGCTCAACTTCAAGCGGAGTTGGTTCAGCAGAAGGCCAAGCTGGCTCAGGAGGAGGCGGAAGTGAAAGACCTCACTCGTAAGAGTGTAGAAACATACAATGATTATCGTGAGGAACTGCAGGTTCTTGAGGAGATAAAAGGCATTACCGCCACGCACTGCATAAAGAGGGACTAAAGGGGAAGCGCGGCAATAGTCTTGGTACGCTCATGAGAAGGAGGTTGCTAAGGCCAAATCTCAGCTTGCGTCCATCACGCTTAGGGGACCATAGGCTTACTCTTGTATTCTCCACAAATCCTTTTTTTTTTTTTTTTTTTTTCCCATCCTTTAGGAGTTTGAATAAAAGTGATACAAATTTACTTTTCCATTGTGATTTCGTATGTCAACCACAACACTTATAGGATTTTTGGCAAACCCTCAGCCATCAACGGATTTGATGAGCCTTTACCGATTACCGTTTGAATCGGGCTAGCGTGCGGATTATCTAAGTCCGTTCCGCACGTAACGTTGCGCTAAAAGAATTAGACTCTTTTAGACTTAACGCTACGATGTTGAATACGTAGACTTTGTCTTTTTTTTTATTGCGGGAATAGACCGCCCGGCTGCATGCAAACTTATCCTCATTTAGACTTGGTGCCTATGGTGTGAACAAGGCTCTGGGGCTTGTGTTGCGAACAAGGCTCTAAGGGCTTGTGTTGTGAACAAGGCTCTTAGGGCTTGTGTTGTGAACAAGGTTCTAGGGCTTGTGTTGTGAACAAGGCTTTTTAGGCTTGTGTTGTGAACAAGGCTTTTTAGGCTTGTGTTGTGAACAAGGCTTTTTGGGCTTGTGTTGTGAACAAGGCTTTTTAGGCTTGTGTTGTGAACAAGGCTTCTAGGGCTTGTGTTGTGAACAAGGCTTTTAGGGCTTGTGTTGTGAACAAGGCTTTTTAGGCTTGTGTTGTGAACAAGGCTTCTAGGGCTTGATCAAAAAGCTGATTGTGGTTTAATCGAATTTGTGGATTCGTCATCCTGTTGATGAGGATTAATATATTGGTTACGTTTTAGGCCAATTTAAGAACCTATCATCCTGTTAAAGAGGACTGATAAGTTGGTTGCTTGTAGCTCATTAGGATGAGATCGGGCTTCAAGACTTAAAAAGAAAAGAAAATTCTGTGAAAGGAGTTACTAAGTCTAAAAGCTGGCTAAGTGTTGGACTCAATAACATGGGGTTGGGACCAGCGTTTGAAATCGATGCAGCGTGGGTGAGCTTAGCGTTACGGCTTTAGAACGAGAGGTGAGCCAGCGTCACGGGGTTCAAAGCGAGAGATGTGCCAGCGTTTAGGGATTGAGCGGAGGCAAGTCTCGTTTGGAGATAAAAGCGGAGGTGAATCTGGCGTTTTGGAAATAGGGCGGAGGTGAATCTGGCGTTTTGGAAAGGCTGAGCCTTATCGAGGTGGTTGTGTTTAACATATGGCGAGGTGGTTGGAGAATCTTAAGTGGAGATCTTCTCCTTAATCCTCGTGTAAACAACCCCTTGGGTAAAATTTGGAAATTTTACCACGGGTAAAATCACAATTTTCATCTCCTTCGTGGTTTCAAGAGATTTCGTCTTTGCGAAACTCTTCTTGAGTTCTTCCCCATCTTTGATTAGCGGATTTCTTCAATGGCTCCAAGGAAAACTGCTCACAAGATCAAGTCGTCGTTCAAGCGACTCCAAGCCCAACGCCGAGATCTCGAAAGTGACCCATCGGTTTCGATGGTGCCGCCGCCATAAACCCCTCACATCGAGGTATACGGGGTTTTGAATTTATTTTAATGGGTTCCAACCCAAAATTGAACTCTGCGTTTCAAGCGGAGTTGATGTTGATGATGGAGCGGGTGACTCTCGCGTTTTTAATTTTAGAGCGGGGTTATCTCCTGCGTTTACGTACTGGAACACATAGTTATTCTTTGCGTTTAATGCTTGGAGCGGGGCTATCCCTCGCGTTTTATAGCTAAGCCAGGGCTGACCAGCGTCTTACAACTAGAGCGGTGACCACCCTTGCATTTTCATCTTGGGCCATCTTAGGCTTTCTTGTAACTTTCCTTTTTGATGTTTTATCTTCTCTTGTCTGCGGTTCTCTATCGCGATAGGCGCTTTCCGTAGATATCACCGGTTATTGGGTTGGATGGACCACGATGTGGCTTTAGGTCTTCGTAGAGCTCCGGTGACCGGGACAATTGTATGGAAAGAGCGATGATGATCCATCGGTGAACCTTCCACCTTTAGGGCCATTATAGCGGATATGAATTTCGTGGCCGTAAAGCCATGACTTAATCGAAGCCGGCATTCTTCTTAGGGATGATAATATGGATCATGGCGAGGAATCCAAGATGCTACATCAAGCTAACGACCGCTTCTTTTTCCTTCCTAGCATGAAGCGGATGTATCCGCTTTCTTACTTTCAAAGCGTCTCCTGCTGCAGGCGTTTGGATTGGGATCTAGTCGAGGAAAGGGATAGGGTGCCTGTTGGGGTTCTAACTCACCAGGCGGTTCATCCTTTGGGGAGTGACTATAAGGTGATGGGCCTAAGACCAGGCGAGTTTCATAGCATAAGTCCCAATCAAGAGAAGGCCACTCCGGCCCGTACTTTTATTCGCCGATTCATTGCTGTGCACAGGGCGAATTTGTTGCTCAAGAATTTAGGACTCCTGGATGGGTGTATTCTCCTGACGACGGATGGTGGGTCCGTATGATGGACTTTGTTATCAATGAATTGCGAGTGCCACTCACCTTATCCGGGTTAGAGATTCAGTGAGAGCCACGCGTATTGGTGTCATCGAACTCCTCGGTTTCTTTGCCATCTTGGAAAAGTATAACCACGATACTTGTACTTTTTCACTCCGTTGGGAATTAGGCTTTGCTCTCCGAAATGTATGCGATGTCGGGTTTACCATTTGGTGAAGCTGCAGTATGAGGAATTTGTTCCTAGCCGTGAACTTTCTATTTTGCGGAGGAATACCCAAATGTCTATGCCACCTTCGGGAAGTGATGTGTCACTTCCATATATGTGTACAAGAGGCGGACTACGATCGGTGATTGTTAAACATGCATCTTGGGCTGAATATTTGTTTCAAAATCTGAGTAAGCATCGCGGTGATTCGTCGACCGGTGAGCTCCTCCAAAGTCTCCTTTGCTCGGTATGTCAACACATTTGGAAGATATCTTTCCTCGATGCGAAATTTGAGAGCTTCCGTTGCCAGCGGAGACTCCTATCTACGATATGGCATTGCTAGTGGATTTCATGATCCGTTGAAACGTTGTGTGGTTCCTCCAAACCCATCGAGTCCATCCCGATCCGTGGTATACCCCGCAGCTTTTGGCTCATGGAAGGCCGATAAGTCTCCTCTCAACTATGGCAAGTTGCATACAATATGGCTTACGAGAACTGACTTCGGAATTCTTGAATGTGAGAAAAATTGGGTCAGAGGAAGGTAGCAGATTGAAAACTCCCACCACGCTGCGCTGCCGTATTCCTATTTGGTGGCCTGGTTTGTCATGCTTGCCCTCATTAATGGCGGGGTTAGCGATGCCAACTCTTTTTCGTTCCCTTTATCTGGTGGCTTGGGTCCGCCAAGTGGGCGATTGGTACATAGTCCCCACTCGATTTTATTGAGGAGGATAATTACCGAGTCTTTTCTTTGTTCTCGATTTTGGTGGAGTAGAAGCGGCCTTGATTTTCATGGATGTGGCACCTGGTAACTTCACCTCATTGCCGGAGGGCATCTTCTGGTGGCTTATCACGATCAGGCCTGGGTATTTGGTCTTTCGCTTGGGTGACCGGTGTATCATCGAGCCTTACTTGCCTAGCCGGTTTGCTCGACAATTTGGGTATGACCAACTATATGTTGGGAACCCTAACCCCAAGTTGGCTATCGTTGGGAATTTGTATGAAGGAGCTCGAGCCTGGTATAACTGGATGGCCGGAGGCTCCAGTGCAGTATTTGTGCTACCTTCTCCCACGCCCAGCGGCCATACCGTTCTTGGGTTTTGCAACTGGTATCGTAAAGTTTCGAAGCTCCCCGAATATGACGTATACACTTCCTGCTTGAAGGATATTAGGGAGGTGTACGAATCGAAAAGAAATTCGGGTAGGACGCGCCTCAGAGGAATTGACGAGTATTTGATTTGCGAGCAGGAAGCACTCAAAGTTGGCCAAATTCAACGGGATACCGGTAGAAGCTCGCCGGAGAAGCGGCGAGGAAAAGGGTTTTCACTCGGAAAAGCGGCTCAATATGAGAAGAGGGCTCGTCAACGAATAACGACGAGGTCATCCTCTCGCCCAGAGCTGAAGCTTATGCAAGGAGCTATTAGATCCGCTTCTGCATTGCATGAAGAGGAAGAGGGGAAATTGCTCGTCACACCGATTCCTTCACCACGGGTACTTCCCCCAATTATTCCAGACATGGTGGTTGACGAAACTACACGTATTCCACGTGATATCTATCGCAGTCGATATAAACCATTGCGAGGATCTTGGCGTCTTGCGGTGACTTTGTTATGGGCGGTCGTGGCTCCTTTGAAGTCTAGAGGCCTCATATAATGAAACATCTGGGCTACCTTAAGCGGTCATGCGACGCCGACTGTTTCCATCATTGTGCTGCAAGAGTTTCTCATTTGGAGGCGGACTTGCAGGCCTTCCAGGTGCTTTCACAGGTTGACGTAGAAGCGGAGATAACCAAGTCTCTTATTAGCGCTCAAGCCGAGAAAATATCTCAACAGGGAACCCTTGCAGCGAGTGTATCTGAAAAGAAAGCGAGGGTTGCTAACTTGCAGGGACAGCACGATCAATTCCAACTCGAGTTGACCGAATCTGTCACTTCTGTGGCTGCAATTCAGGAGTCTATTGCCCAATTAGAGGCTGAGTTAACTCGGAGAAGGGCTCAATTGACTCAGGAGCAAGAAGCTGCAGAGGGTCTTCGTCGCCGAGGTGCTGAGAATCTTGATACCCTTCGCCAAGAGGCGAACGCCCTGGAGGTTATGAAAAAGGAAGTTGCGGTGGTGAAACTCAATGAATTCTTGAGAGAGAGTGCATGAGCATGAACAAAAGCTGCGGAGCTTAAGTCCGCGACTTCTGATTATTCACATGACGGGCCCAGAATCTTTCTAGCATCAAATCTGTATCACCTTTTATTTTGTTATTTTAAAAAAAAAATGAAGTGATACTTTTGTTTCTCCTTTTGCGCACAATATTTGATTTATAATAATGAAAACAATTACAAATGCCAGAGGTATAATGTTAACATAGCATAAATGATCGTTCAAGACTCGAAATGAATGAAGTCCATTCCAATAAATCAACCCCCAGCCTAAGCGCGTTCAGTTCTTTCTCCTAAGCTTAGTTAAGAACAAGACAGGGGATCTTACCGCCTTACGGGTAATATTTCTTGAGAAACTTCCCGTTAATTGGCATCATGAGAATGTCACCTTTCAAGTCGATAAGTCGATAAGCTCCGTTAGAATAGGCGGTCGACTCTGAAAGGTCCTTCCCATTGGGATTGAATTTCCCTTTCGTCTTATGTGTCATGACCATAGGTCGGCGAACTGTTAAGACAAGATCGCCTCTCTTGAAGATCCTTCCCTTAACCTTCTTGTTGTAGGCTTTAGAAATCCGAGCTTGGTATAGCTCGATTTGTTGTTGAGCTCGCAGTCGTTTGTCGTCTAACATTTCTAGCTCCTGTAGGCGTAGTTGATGTTGCTCTTCATCTGTCATTCCAGTTGCGAGAGCGACTCTTAGGGAAGGAATTTGAATCTCCAATGGTAGAACAGCTTCTGATCCGTACACCAAAGAAAAGGGAGTAGCTTTTGTTGGGGTTCTCACCGTCGTGCGATAAGCCCATAAACAATTGCCCAACTTCTCATCCCAATCACGTCGACTTTTAGAGACGAACTTTTTTAGAAGTTTCACAATGGTCTTGTTGAAAGCTTCCGCTAGACCATTGGCTGGGGGATAATATGCCGTCGACGCAACACTTTGGATCCTGAACTTATTGCAAAATCTCGGAATCCATAGCTAATGAATGCGCACCGTTATCATGGACTATCCGCCTGATGCGTAAAGCGATAGAGGGCGTGATGCTTAATGAACTTGATCACGTTTGAAGTTTTAACTTCTTTTAACGGAACAGCTTCCGCCCATTTAGAAAAGTAATCAGTTACGGCTAAGATGAATCGATGTCCTTTGGACGTTGGCGGGGAGATAGGCCCGACAATATCCATTCCCACATTTGAATGGCCGAAGAGGATGTTGGGTGTAGATTTCTGGTGCACGATGGGCCGAAATCACCATGAATTTGGCACGCATGACATCGTTTAGCGTAATCCACGGCATCTTCAAACATCTTTGGCCAATAATAACCTATTCTCCGTAGGCGATCCCCCAACTTGCTCCCAGGTTGGTGGGCTCCACACATTCCGTCGTGGGCCTCTTTTAAGGCTTCTCTCGCCTCCTTTCGGAAAGGCGTGAGTAGAATTCCGTCATCGCGACTTACGATACAAAGTGCAGGAAGTTGCATCATAATAAAACGAAGGGCCTTAGTTTAATGGCGGCGCTTCTTTGGGATCATCGGTAGGATTCCATACGGGGCGTAGTCTATATAAGGGAATCGCCAATCCCTTGGTTCGAGCCCAACGGAAGTTTCACAAGCGGTCTCTTACATTTGGTCCTTCTAGATCTCCTTTTGTGATGAGTTCGAGGAAGAGTACAACTCATACTGCGACAAATATTATTATGCGGGCTTTTGGAGGTAATGCTAGTGATGTGGCTAACGAGGCCAGGGCATCTGCATAGGCATTCCGGGCTCGTGGAATATACTCTATGAAAAAGCCTTCGAACTTTCGTGCTAATTCTAGAACCGCCGAGTGATACGGGATTAAGTCTTCATTGCGCACTTCATACTCTCCTCGAACCTGATTCACGATGGTAGGAATCACCATAAGCTTCGAGGTATTGAATGTTGATTTCTTCGGCCAGCTGCATTCCTAACAATAAAGCGTTATACTCTGCTACATTATTAGTGCATGGATCAGCCAAGGAAAATCCTCTTGGGATCACGAGACTATTCGGGGAAACAAGTACAACCCCCACACCGGCTGCAATTCCTCCATCAGGGTTTGTTCTAGAGGCTCCATCAAAGAATAACTTCCATACCTGAGTATCTCCTTGAGTCATGTAAGCTTCAGTGATTTCATCTAGTATATCTTCGTATAGTTTGGAAGAGTTGGGAACCGGATGTTCTGCTAAGAAATCTGCCACGGCCTGTCCCTTAATAGCCTTCTGGGGCATAAACTTCATATCATATTTGTTGATGTATATAATCACAGTCACTAACCTCGAGCGAGTTTAGTCTTTAAGAGAGCGGAGTCCGCTTTCTCTCCTAAAGCCCAGCGACGCTGACTCCAGCCAAAGGGTTCGCCTACAACAAAGGAAGGACCTGCGGAAGAGGCGGAGTTGGGATCTCCGGTGGTTCCTCCGACGGTCAAGTTAGCGAAGTGGGAGATAGTTTAATGGAGCAGGAATTCACACTGAGAAGATTGCTTACCTTGTTAGCTGTTCACGTTTCTCTTTTATAGGTAGGGTTAAGGGGGTATTTCCGTCTTTCCATTAGTTTGGGAACCACCGGTGAGTCAGCCCTCCCCTCCGCGTGTGAGTAGAGGATTGGTGAACATCCCTCCGCTGCTAGAGTGGTGGCCTTCTGAGTGTCAAATTGGAAATGTCGAGGGTTGGTGTGGTCTATTCGCCATTAATGGGATGGGATTGGCTGTAGTGCATGGGTCCGAGGTGTCTTAAATCTTGTGAGAGATGGGGAATTAAAATTTGTCGGTGCATTTAATGTGATGTTGATGGGCTCGAAATCTTGTGTGGCCGTCGTTTGAGTGGAGAGAATCACGCAGGTGAGAGAAAGGGGAGCCGTGGTGGATGGCCGACTCATGCGCCTCTTAGGGCCCCTTGGGATGATTCACGAGGAGGACGATTGGGGCGCCTTATCGTCGCCCTAGAGGATGAGTGGCCGAGAAGGGTAGGCTGGATTCGTTCCACATTGTTTGGAGGGTCGGCAACTTGTAGGAAGGGATCGTATAGGTATTGGTCGGGAGGGACGGCCGACACCTTGTCGTCAGAAGAGAAGCTGTCGATGGGCCGACTCGCACCGCCTTCGCGTCGGTCATGGCGATAGTCGCTGATGGGCCGGGTAGGTCCGACTTCGGAGGCGATCGGTGGAGTTGGCGTGGAGGTCCTTGTCGGTCCTCATCGGTAAACAAGCGTTCGTCCAGATCAGCGCTCGGCTTTTCTCTTTAATCACTGATTAGTGGTTATGACCATAACAATATTGTGAGAGAAGTATCGCCCATTTGGCTAACCGGGAATTCAGTGAAGAGGGCTTAGTCATGAGCACTCTCAGAGGATTTACTCTGGAAATGACATGTATTGTTTGCCCAACCAGATAATGTCGAGTTTTCTGGATGGCAAACATCAAGGCTAAGCATTCCTTTTCCACTGGGCTGTATCTGTGTTCGGCTCCCATCATGGTTCGGCTGAGGTAATAAATTGCTTGTTCATGTCCTTGGTCATCGTTTTGGGCTAGCAAGGCTCCAAGTGAATGGTCCATGGCTCTCACATATAACAGGAAGGGTTTTCCTGATACTGGGGCCACGAGGACTGGCGGTTGCGTGAGATAGGTTTTGATTTCTTCAAACGCCTTTTGGCAACCTTCGTCCCATACGAACGAAACCCCTTTCTTCATTAATTTGGAGAAGGGTTGGCACCGACCCGAAAGATTTGATATGAATCTTCGGATGTACGCTAACCTACCTTGCAGGCCTCTGAGCTCTTTAATGGTCTTTGGTGGTGACATTTCTTGGATAGCACGCACCTTTTCAGGATCGAGCGAAATTCCTTGGGATGTAACTATGAATCCCAGGAATTTACCACTGGACACCCCTAGGAAGGATTTTGTGGGGTTCATCTTCAGTTGATGTGTTCTCATGATGTCGAACATGGTCTTCAAGTCTGATAGGTGGTCTTCCTTCTTGCGACTTTTTACCACAATGTCATCTACGTAACATTCAATCTTCTTACGTAGATGTTGATGAAAAATAGTATTCATCGCTCGTTGGTAAGTTGCTCCAGCGTTCTTCAACCCAAATGGCATTACGGTATAGCAGAATACCCCCAATGGTGTTCTAAAGGCCGTATGCTTTGCGTCTTCAGGATACATTTTGATTTGATTATATCCTGAAAATCCGTCCATGAAAGACATTCTCTCATATCCACATGTATTATCAATCATGACATCGGTGATGGGGAGTGGAAATTCATCTTTTGGACATGCCGCGTTCAAATCACGAAAATCAATGCATATCCGGATCTTTCCATTCTTCTTGGGTACAACAACGATATTGGCTACCCAATCCGGGTGTTGTTCCTCTCTGATGAAACCTGCATCGATGAGCTTTTGGATTTCTACTACAATTGCCTCCATAACCTCCGGACGGAACCTGCGTTGTTGTTGCTTAACAGGTTTCGCGTTCGGGTCGATATTGAGGCGGTGCATGGCTACTTCGGTATCAAGACCGGGCATGTCTTCATAACTCCATGCAAAGACGTCAACATACTCGGACGAGGACACTAGTTCTTCTTTCTCATTTCGCGATAAGCTTTAAACTACGAAAATTGGTTTGGGATTGATCTCATCCCCATATTTATTTGGATCACCTTATCTTGATTGGGCTCGTTGCTCGAAGCACATATCCTGAGAACATCAAGGCGTTTAATCCAAGGGTCATTATCTGTCTGAATCCAATCGTCACCTTCGTCATCGCTTGGATGACTGACTGAAACCATGTTCACTGACATGCTTGCGAAGATTGATCCTACACTCACGTCGGAATCCCATGGTGATGTCCCAGATGAATGGTCCTTCGCGGAGCATTGTCTGCCGTCCTCACGAAGTGGAAGGTGTTGATAAGTATCCTAAACCTCGTCGGGTCTTGTGATAGTAATCCTGGGTTTTACCTTCAGGGACAAGATGTCGGATCGGGGTTCGCCTTCCTTTCCCGAAATTTAACCCCTTTGGACTACTGAAATCGTATCCCATGTTCTTCATTATGTTACGAGCATTAAGTTTGTAATAATGAAGCGAGTTACACCGCTTTCTTCGAACTCTCGGTTTGAGAATTTGGGATCCACTTTACCAAAATAAATTGGTCTCTCGATCTTTCTCTTTGGGCCGGGACCATAAAGAATGCCTTCCTCCGTCCTCTATCCTCCGGAGGTGGAGAGGGACGTTTTGAGTGGCAAGTCTAGTGATCTCTGCGCCATATAAGCATGCCATGGTTCCAATCCGTACCATTACCTATTTCTTGGATGAAACATCGGACAAGTAAGCTAAATTGAGATTTTCATTAATGTACCACTTTCGCCTTCCTCGGTACATCTTCCTCATTATTAGGCTTATCGAGCCCATTACATGCAATTCCATGGACATTCTTCTTGAGGTTCGGGTTCGGCATCCGCTTCATTGCATTGTCGATGCATTTGGTTTTGGCGATTCGGGCTCGAGCGAGGTAAAACCGAGTCGATGTGATAACTCTCTACCCTTTGAAAGGATGCTTTTCACCATCGTGGTTTTGACTTCTCCCTCTTCATTGACATATTTCATCACCTGATGAAGGGTTGATGGGACAATCCGATTCGCATGAATCCAAGGCCGTCCTAATAGCAGATTGTAGGATGTGTCGGCATCTATAATGTAGCAGGTTACTTCTGACTTGAGATCCCCAATTTGACATTTGAGCTTAATTTTTCCCAAAGGTCGTGTGCTGTTGGCATTGAAGCCAAAGATAGTTGTCTGAGTGGAATTCAACCGGTGGTACGGGATTCCCAGAACTTGCATGACCCTGTACGGCATTATGCTGAGTGCAGAACCCGGATCTACTTGGACACGACTGATCTCTGAAGATCCCATGTACCCCGTGTAGTACAAGGGCCTATCATGCTTGTGATTGATTTGCATATCTTCTTGTGTGAATGATATGCAGGGCAAACTTTTCATTGTGTGTAGGCACTTGACACAAGAAAGTTCATCCATAGCTTCTGGGACCACAGGAACTTGCGTAATGAAGCTCTCTGTATCCCTTAAAGCCTCAACTAGAGCCTCTTTTGTAGATTTAGACAACTTCAAGAGCTCGTAAAGGGTGATTCTGGCGGGAATGTTAGCCAGCTGTGCCAAAACATCGAAGTGGAATGGTTTTCCTGATGTTCCTGCTTCTTGTAGAAGGTTTTTATTGTACCGAACCTCCTTTGGCTTCCCCTTATCAGTTGGTTTTTTAGGGACAGAACACCCCGTTTCCTCGATGCGCTCCACGGATTCACAGGCAATTTGATCATACTTTTCAAATGCGTTTTCCACGACCTCGTGCACTCACGGGTCCACTTCCGTCGGCGACCAAAATAGTCTCCTCTTTCTCGAGTGGGTGAGAGGGATCAAATAAGTATCATCTTCATTTATGGATGGACTAATCATGTTGGAAGCTTTAGCCTTATTCTTCTTCTTCTTTGGCGATGTCTCCACCCATTCTTGATCTTTGGCGAGTCGGGATGGACCCACATTACTTCTCCACTTGAAATAGTAAGGGTACGGACCTTTACCTTCTTGACCATGTTGATGGTATTTCTCAAGCGTAGTTCTCCTTTTGGAATGGGAATAACTCCATTAGGAGTTTCTACAGTGGGAAATCTCGAATTGAACCGATGTCATATTAGTAGACACGGTCTTACGCTCGGTTTGACTTGAGTACCTCGGCATCCACCGGTGCTTGTAGAATATCTTTAAAAATGTAGCACTTCTTTGTGGTGTCCCAACATTACGTGATATTGACAATAATTGGGATCATCCACCTTCCACCTTCCTCGAGGCCTCTTTGCTTCAGGAGCTTCAACTTGTTGTTCTTCGAGCGGTGGAATAAATATCGACATGTTCTTCTTTGAAAGAATATTGCTTAGGCGGTCTTGGTGACTCGATGGCTTGCACGGCTTTCTTTGGTGGAGATCGAACACTAGTGTCGGCGACATGAATATCTTTCCTCCTTGACCGAGGGCATTGTCTTGACCCGTGGCCCATTTGTTCTTGTCGTTCGCTTCTTGACTTTGATTCGCGACAATATCTTCCTTTGTTCCCCTTGGGACACTAATTGCTTCGGGAGCGACACTCTGTAACCCCATCCGAGCCAAGAGAGTGGAGGTTATGCGACGGTTTCCACCAAAGTAGTTTGTATCATCCCTGCTGGGCATCGCAATGCCACACTCGGAACCTTTCCACAAAAGCCTTTATCGGTTCCCCTGGCTTTTGTTTAGTGGCGAGGAGGGTAGGGACGGATACTTCAGTGTCATCTTCGAAGAACCTAGCTAGAAATAGCCTTTCCAAATCTACCCACTTTCGAATAGATCCGGCAGGCAATTTCATGAACCATTCAAAGGCGACTCCCTTGAGAGTGCCAATAAATAGACGGCTCAAAATAGCATCGTTGAAATTACATCGCCCGATCGTGACTTGAAGTAATAGACGTGCTGATTCGGCGAACCTGTGCCATCGAAGGCTTGCAGAGCCGGGGCCTTAAACTTTGGAGGGTAAGGTGCTGCATCCCACTCTGCAGGATATGGCCTCACAACCCCCTCGTCTTGGAGCTCACTCCTATTAGCGATAAGCGTTAAGGCGAGCTTAATTCATCCATTTTGGTGATTGAAGATTTGATTCGTTCTCGCCCCTTTCTCCCCTTGGATGAAGAATCTATCACGGTGAGTTTCTTGATCGGAGGTTTCAACCATCTTTCCCTTCGCTTTGTAGATTGACCTTTCTTTATAGCGATTCGGTTGAGGTACCGAACCGACCGCGTGAGCTTGAGCCACATGCGAAACGGTTGGGCTACCATGTCTCTAAGTTGGTTAATGGTTTGCTGCTGTGACCGCATAGCTTCCTGCGTCATCGCCTGGTATTCTTCAAGCTTCTTCTTGAGATCTTCAGCACCCTCAGTTGTATAAGCCATGCTCGTGTTCTCTGAGCGACACGGAAGGCGAGACTCTGCAATGGCTGAGTGCTCATCTTCAGGTTCTAACCCCCTAGCCAGTCTCGATAATTGATAAGGGGTATGACTCCCCGTCGTGTTCGAGTGCGCTGATAAATTCCTTCGAACTTATCTGAGATTTCCTTAACACTCGGAGGGCGATTAGTCTCCGATTCGTCTGAACTGGAAGGTAACGACGTTCCTCTGCCGACCATATTGATGGTGACTTCGGGATATTCAGTCTCTGAGGTTCTCCTTCTGTGGAATTGCCTCCGTCTCTTGGACGGGGCTGGATTAGTCAACCAATCAAAGACCGATCGTCTAGGTGCAGGTGCACAACATTGACATTCGGAGAGGACCGTTGCAATCAATGCTTCGCCGCAGACGCGAATGGCGACTTCTGCGTTGGTCTCTCTCTTGATAATAATTCTCTCAAGTCAGAAACTTGAGGAATGTTAACTCCCGGATCGGTAGTTTGCTGGAACCTGTCCCTCATCATTTGAAGGGGTTGGGTTAGGGTGGACATGACAAATCCCATCGCGCTTTGAGGTGCAGACACGAGGGTCATGTTCTTTTTGTGAAACGTGGGCCTGAAGTCCACGTTTAATGGCTGAAACGCGCCTTTGAGGGGTGCGTTTGGTCTGTGGAACGCGGACCTGGGGCTCGCGTTTTGTTTGTGAAACGCTTCCCTGAGGTTCGCGTTTGGTTGAAGGAACGCGACATCAGATTCGCGTTTGATTGGAGAAACGCGGTCTTGGGACCCGCGTTTTGTTTGAGAAACGCGGTCTTGGGACTCGCGTTTTGTTTGAAAGCGGTCTTGGGACTTCGCGTTTTGTTTGAAAGCGGTCTTGGGACTTCGCGTTTTGTTTGAAAGCGGTCTTGGGACCCGCGTTTTGTTTGAAAGCGGTCTTGGGACTCGCTTTGTTTGAGAAACGCGGTCTTGGGACTCGCGTTTTGTTTGAAAGCGGTCTTGGGACTCGCGTTTTGTTTGAAAGCGGTCTTGGGACTCGCGTTTTGTTTGAAAGCGGTCTTGGGACTCGCGTTTTGTTTGAAAGCGGTCTTGGGACCCGCGTTTTGTTTGAAAGCGGTCTTGGGACTCGCGTTTTGTTTGAAAGCGGTCTTGGGACCCGCGTTTTGTTTGAAAGCGGTCTTGGGACTCGCGTTTTGTTTGAAAGCGGTCTTGGGACTCGCTTTGTTTGAGAAACGCGGTCTTGGGACTCGCGTTTTGTTTGAAAGCGGTCTTGGGACTTCGCGTTTTGTTTGAAAGCGGTCTTGGGACCCGCGTTTTGTTTGAAAGCGGTCTTGGGACTCGCTTTGTTTGAGAAACGCGGTCTTGGGACTTCGCGTTTTGTTTGAAAGCGGTCTTGGGACCCGCGTTTTGTTTGAAAGCGGTCTTGGGACTCGCTTTGTTTGAGAAACGCGGTCTTGGGACTTCGCGTTTTGTTTGAAAGCGCGGTCTTGGGACTCGCGTTTTGTTTGAAAGCGGTCTTGGGACTCGCTTTGTTTGAGAAACGCGGTCTTGGGACTTCGCGTTTTGTTTGAAAGCGGTCTTGGGACTCGCGTTTTGTTTGAAAGCGGTCTTGGGACCCGCGTTTTGTTTGAAAGCGGTCTTGGGACTTCGCGTTTTGTTTGAAAGCGGTCTTGGGACTCGCTTTTTGAGCTTGGGCGGTTGAGAGCTCGCTTTGAGCTTGACGCTGCCGAGAGCAGCGAAGCTCAAAGTCGCGTTGTCTTGAGGATCGATTTTCTCGGAGTTGTGCTCTACGAAGGGATCTTCTCTTACGACGAGCAGCGTTCTTCTTAGCCTGTCTTAGGGCTTTTGTGGCATCCACATTTTCGTCAACTTGGTTCAATGCCACGCTAGGCCTCTTGTGACCTGACACTCGTCGTGTAGGCTCAGGTGTAGGATCTTCCATCTGCTCCGTCGAAGCCGGTCTTTTACCCTTAAAGGAAATACTGCCAGAACCATCTGATTCTACGGCAAAATCTCCCTTAGGTGACACAGGCTGATCCGGTGTCTTGATCTCCCTAGAGACTTTGCGGACTTTGCGCATAGCCTTAGGGCTAAGGGATCCGGAAGAGAGCAACTCTTCGTATTTGGCTTGGTCAAACTCTACCGTGAGAGTTTCCACTGTCGTCCCAATGAGGCTGACGTCGGATTGCGCCACCACTTCTTCATCTGTGAAGCTAGTCCCCAGCGGAGTCGCCATCTTTTGTTCGCGAGGAAAATTAAAGCTGTAAAACAAATGTTATCCTTTCTAATTGACTTTAAAGAAAGAATAAATACAACTCTCTCAAATGCAATCTCTCTCTCTAACTGACTTAGATGAAAAGAAATTACAAAGTCCTCGATCGGTTGCCCGATTTACAAAAGAAGGAAGGGTCAACGGAGATCCTTCCTTTGTTTAAAGCGGGTTCTTCACGGTGGCGATAGGAGCTTGATCCTTGTATCCCGTGGGCGATCCGACCGTCTTGCTCGTGGAATCACGTTGAAAAGGGGTTGCAAGGCAAGTTTAAGAACTTCATAAAGCAAATTTCTAACTCTAGCGAGTTTGATAACCCGAAGAGCGGGTTTTGTAACTCTGCGAGTTTGAAAACCAAGCCAAATTGAAGAAAAGGCGATGTTAAAACAGCTCAAACTCTCTCTCAAATCGATTCACTCCTCAAGTGCTCAACTCTCAATCTCCTTGCACACAATTAGCTCTCTAAAATCCTCCTTTTCTTTCCGGTGAGTTTTCAGCTATTTATAGGGTTTTAGGGTGTATGACCCCTTGGAATGAGGATTCGTGGCCCTCAAATCGTGGAAAGCGGTTTTGGAGCCGTTCAGTCGTGTTTAAGCGAAAGACCAGCGTTTTAAATGATCTTCGCGTCTCTATTTTAGGACTAGGGCGGGGTTAAGATCCGCGTTTTAAACCCGAGCGGCCATGATGCCCTGCGTTTTGAGCTTGGGGCGCGGCTGAGAGCTCTGCGCTTTGAGCTTGGGCCGGTGAGCTCCGCGTTTTGAGCTTGGGCGGTGAGAGCTCCGCGTTTTGAGCTTGGGCGGTGAGAGCTCCGCGTTTTGAGCTTGGGCGGTTGAGAGCTCTGCGTTTTGAGCTTGGGCGGTGAGAGCTCGCGTTTTGAGCTTGGGCGGTTGAGAGCTCTGCGTTTTGAGCTTGGGCGGTTGAGAGCTCGCGTTTTGAGCTTGGACGCGGTTGAGAGCTCTGCGTTTTGAGCTTGGACGCGGTTGAGAGCTCTGCGTTTTGAGCTTGGACGCGGCTGAGAGCTCCGCGTTTTGAGCTTGGACGCGGTTGAGAGCTCCGCTTTTTTGAGCTTTTAACCGCGGTGTTAAACCTCTTGGTTTGTTCTGATGAGGTTATTCTCTTGGTTGAACCTCGTCAAGTTGTAATCCTTGTATTTGTGACTCTATTTTATTTCTTTAGAAGCCTTCGAACTGCGTCTTCGCTCGGCGATATCTTAGTGGGTTGTGGCTTATCAGTAATAAAATTTTGACAGCCTACAAGGGGACCTCAGATGTTGCATTATGTTATGGGGGATCTGATTTTATTGTCAATAGATATGTTGATTCTGATTATGCAGGTGATCGTGATCATAACAAATCCATCACAGGCTATGTGTTTGCACTTGCTGGTGGAATTGTAAGTTGGGTTTCAAAACTGCAGTCAGTTGTGGCTACTTCAACAACAGAAGCAGAATATGTAGCAGCTACACAAGCTAGTAAAGAGGCAATATGATTGAAGATGGTGCTGGAGGAACTCGGCCATGAACAAAAAAAATTTGTCTCTTTTGTGACAGTCAGAGTGCTTTGCATTTGGTAAGAAATCCAGTCTTTCATTCAAAGACCAAACACATTCGAGTTCAGTACCACTTCGTTCGTGAGAAAGTGGAGGAAGGAACCGTGGATATGCAGAAAATTCACACCAAAGGCAACCTAGCAGATTTTTTGACAAAAGCAATAAATACTGATAAGTTTATTTGGTGTAGATCCTCTTGTGGTCTGACAGAGACGTGAGCAACATGGAGATAACAAGATAGAAAGAATGGTGTGAAGATATGATTGATACTCAATCAAATCTTTAAGTGGGAGATTGTCAAAGATTACGGCCTGCGGGGCCCCTAAAAATAAACAAAACGAGGGCGGCTAGCACCGAAAGTTGATTGCTACAGTAATTTCATTGTATCAATCACTATAGCCACATGAAAAAATTATTATTATATTATGAATAATGATTTTTCAAAAGCTATAAATAAGCCTAAAGTTCTTCTTCAGAAACTCATCCCAGAAACAACAACTCCTATACATATAGAAGTGAGAAAAAAATAGAGAGAGTATCTCGTTGTAAAGAGAGATTATAATCTTCTAAGTTTTTCCTCATAGTGAATTCTTCTATCATTGCCCGTGATTTTTACCCCAAATTCATTTAGGAGGTTTTCCACCTAAATCTGTGTGTTCTTTATTGCTGCGCGATACTTTGGCTACTTACTTCTAGCTCTATTGACGCAGGTTTGTCCCATACGCATGGGCGATGGAAGCCTACGACGGGGATGATGAAGAAGACCTCGCCCGCGGCGTCGGGTCTGACAACAATGCAGTGTCTTGGGTTCCTCTCAATCACTCTGGAGTAATGGGCATACGAATATGATCGATCTGAAACATAGAAAGCTTGAAAACAGTACGTAGTAAATTGCAAAGACGCAAAAAAATTCATGCCCCAAAACAGTACACCGAGATTTAGAGGTGTTCATGCTACACAACATACAATACCTGAACTTTTACATTTTATTGGATTAGAACATGCATAAAGTGTTTCAAATCAGAGCAATCTAAGTGGAGGGCCATTCAATAGAGATTCACTTGAAAATCTGAGGTTCCCCAACCTTCGACAGGGAACTGCTCACTCTTCCACAGTGTTCTCTACATTGGAGCGATCTTAGTCGACAAAACCTCTGTGTAATCAAATGTAGTACTCAATATGCATCAACCTTTCAACCTGTTGCCATTCAACGACACATACTCAAGTACTCTTTATTACACTGGACTATCAAGAAAAGGATGAAATAAAACTTTGAACTGTAAACACAAGATAGGATTATCATTAGTTATGAGTTTTCCAAGCCATAGGCACTATAAAAAAAAAAGGATATACCTCTCTTAATACTTTTTTCCGCAAGATAGAGTGGATGGATTACGATGTGGGCTTTTGCAAGTTCTTTCTCAGACGATGTATTTGGTAATCCTCCCAACATGAGGGTATCAGTCACCATAATGTGGTAATATAAGTATACAACGCAGACATGTCGATTGATAGCTCCATAAATTTTAGCCACTTGAAAGCAATTTCTCATATCACAAATAAAAATTTGACCCATTGTTTTAACTAAAACAAATTTCCAAAGTCCATTGTTAGAATCCTAATTTACAGGATGGAAATTGTTAGAATCCTAAGTAACATGGAAAATGCTAACTATTAAGTACACTCCCTACTTTACACAGGTACAAAGAAGCTGTATTAAAAAGAACACTGGTTCAAAAAGCTTCCAAATGATCTATGTAAAGCTTCCAAATGATCTATGTAATAACCAATAGAAAATTTCATCATATGTTTTTTCAGTGAGAAAAATGGTGGAGGACTGCCTCCCGCGCGTGTTCGTTCCACTAAGAAGAACTTAATGAAACAACCCAAAACATACAAGAAAGAAGAGCCACAAACAAAGTCGAAACTAACTGTGGCAAAACAAAAAAGAACAAGAAACAAGCTACAACCACCATAACAACCAAGAGGAAGTGACAAAAGAGGCACATATGTACTGTTAGAAGTAACTTGTAATTCTCTAGAACACTTTATAATAATCTTGTAATATGGAAAGTCTCTAGAAATAATTAGGACTAGAAATATGATAAATATAAGATATATCTAGAAGATAGGAATATTATACAATACTCTAGAATGTTTCATGTAAAATATCTATGCTCTAGAGAGTTCTATATGTGCCTATAAATAGGCAATGGATGTAAGCATTGTAAACAAGCTTTGAAGCAATTCAAACAAAGTTTCTTCAAGCTAGCCTCTTTCCTTCTAACTTCTTATTTCCCTTCTACTTCCTCTATTCTCAATCCTCTAAAACTAAAATCAATTACCCACCTAGCTTCCGCAACCCCAACAAGTACATCATTCCCTGCTATCTAAAAACATGATACTAGATGTCCATGTCACACTCGGAGGTCTCCTCCTGACTCTGAGTTAGTGCTATGAAAACTATTTGTTAGTGCTATGCAAACCAAATAATGTTCACAACTACAAGAAATATTCACTTAAGGTGGACTAGAAACTTTCTGTAGCTTGGATTGTGCCTCATCTATGGACTCCCAATAGAAGCTATCTCTTCCTTGAGCCGTTTGATCTTCATGTGCGTTCCAACTCTGCCTACTTTGCTGAATCCCTCTCTTCTATAAGTTCTATCTCTTCCGCTTCATGCATGGATTCACATTCTAAAGCTATCTTCATTGTTGAATCTCTCTGTTCTATCTTTATTGTATCTTGTGTTTAGCCTTTTGATTCTCGTTCCAACGCTTTGTTACTAGTTGGAACCCTCTCCTCTCTTTTCTATCTCTTTTGTGACAGACATTGATTCACTTTCCAATTCTTCGATCCCTGCTTGATCCTTGGCATCTATTTTCTTCATCTCTTCTATTTTGCCTTTAGATTCTTGTTCCAAGTCTCTCTTCCTTGCTGGATTGATCTTTTCTCTGCCACATTTTGCTTCAGGATCGGATACTGTCAAGACATGATCAAATTGTATAGGTTTTGTGTTCGTAGAACATTTCATTATTCCGTACTCATTGACTTCCAATACTTCAGTTTGGGACTCTTCTTCTGGTTGTTTCTCTCTCTTCTTTTGATTTTTCTTTTTATATCCGTTCACGATGAAGTACTTCTCCCTGTTGTGTTTTCTTGATTGCTCCTGTAATTCCCTCCTCATTAACAGAATAGGGTCCAATGTCCCTTTCAGTTGTTTTTCACTCACTAATTCAATTTATCTCGTGACACCCAAACTTTGATCCATTGTTTCTGAACTCTCCAAAGGAAGATTGATCTTTTTATGCGGTAGATTTGTAGCACAATGACGACTACTTCCAAGAGGTCAAAGAGCAGGAAAATCTGAGAGCTCAGTTTCACTAAAACCTTTTAACTTTCTTCATTTTGCTACTAGACAAATCATGTGCTTCCTTCCTCTTGTTCCTCATGTACCTCCACCAATTTGAGTACTGGATAGTAACTTCCCCATTAAAGGATCCTGGAGGAACACAGAACTTTACATTCTTCAAACTAATGTCATAAGTTTTCCAAGCAATCTCCCATGTATAAGTCACACGGGGAATGAAATTCGGTATACCTTGATCAAAACCAAACTGCATTGCTACCTGATGAGACTGAGATTGTTCAATACAATCCAACCCTACCAACTCACAAGCCCTCAGACACTTAGGAAATGACTGCAAATCTTCATCAGAAATTTCTCGCTTTTTCTTCCATTCATTCACATAAGGCTGCCACTGAAACTTACGAAGGGACTCAAGAACCTTCATTACAAATGAGGTCCTCGGAGTATCAGGACTTGTTAAACTTCTTGAACCAGCCCTCAGATGCAGAAAACTCTTTCGCTTTTGTAACCACAACTGAACTATATTCATGAATGACGAGTTTTTTAGAGGAAAAAAAAGGGGGTACATTGGTCTTCCATCAGCAATTTAGAATTGCGCAATTAAGATGATATTTTTAGAAACTGGCCAATCTTTATGTTTCCATGTTAGTTACTGAAATATATAAGGTACTATTGATTCAAAGCAGAGAAATTCATTCAAAATCTATCATAACTTGTTCATGCAATGCTCATGAAACAACATTTGCCTACAACATCCACACCATCTTTTATTCCCAAACCATCATTCATCCATCTCCTAACAAACCACTGCTCTGGGAGGCGATGTGCGCATGAGGTGGTAGAGGGTGCGGCTTGGGACAATGACCAGAAGACCTCGCCCATGTTGTGCACGGCGTCGAGTCTGATCACAAGGTGGGGTCATGAAAACGTCAGGCGTCATGGGGGTTTCTTTATCAGAAGTACATAAGGAATGGACACAAGTAAATATTAAATTCGAGACATAAAAAATTGGAATATAGTACAAACTAAATCACAAGTACACAAGGAAGTTCATCCCGAATGAAATACCAACGTTTTACAAGTGCTTATGCTACACAACTTATGCAGCCAATGTTTTAGACTGAGTTTCTAATACAGAGGAAGAAAATTTTGGCAAACCATCAATAAGGAATTGTTCAATTTTACACAGGGTCATCCTCTGCAATAGAGTGATCTCAATCTGATAAAGTCTCAGCAATCACATACAGTGAATATGCTGCATGCATCAACCTGTCATGATTCAACAATTACTGCTGTATATCCTTGGATTCGATGATTGATAATTTGTTAAATACTCATATACTCTGTATTATACTGGACTTGAAGTAAAAGCTTTGAAAGTGTAAACACATGAAGTAGAACTAACATGAATTATGAACTTCCAAGTAATATGATTGGTTCCCGTCTATTTGATAATTTATCCTCCTCCTCCTCCTCCTCCTCATCATCATCATCATTGTTGTCGTCATCATCGTCATCATCATCAGTTCATCACCACCACCACCAGACCACCATAAGGGTGGCTCAGATATCGAATTTTGTAACAAAATGCAGAAATCTTGATTGATAGATAAAGTTCCATAAAGTTTCACACTTCAGCTAGTAATCATGAACAGAAATCACTTGAAGTCAACTTCTCATATCACGTATAAAAATTTGATCTACTCCTTAACTAACACATATTTCCTCAATCCATTGTTTAAAATTCGACTTTACAAGATGGAAAGAATACAATCCTTTGTCTATGTTGGAGTCTTACTGACAAATCTACTATGGAACTAACATGAAAAATATGATAACTATTAAGCACACTCCTTAATTTAAACAAGTGCAAAGAAGCTGTATTAAAGGTAAAAATGGTTGAACAGACGAGTGAAATAACCTTCAGAAAACTTAAGTGTAGTCTATTGCTAGGAAAGCTACATAATACTAACAAATACAGGAAATATTCATTTAAGGTGGACAAGAAACTTACTTCAGCTCGGACTGTGCCTTAGCCAAGGACTCCAAATATTGTACCTTTTCCTCCATAGAAGATATCTCTTCCTTGAGCCGTTTGATCCTCATGTCGCGCTCCAATGCGCTCTTCCTATCGAAATTCCTGTCTTCTATCATGTCGCTCTCTTTTGCTTTATGATGAACTTCTCCGTCACTTGTTTTCTTGATAGTTCCTGTGATTCCCTCTTCATTGACAGAATCATGTCCAGGCTCTTCTCTCTGTTGTATGGCACAAGCACCACTAGTTCCATGAGGTCTAAGAGCAGGAAAATCTGAGAACTCAATGTCACTAAAACCTTTCATTTTCTTATTTCTGCTACCAGACAAATCATGGGCTTCCTTCCTCTTCTCCTTCATGTTCCTCCACCAATTTGAGTACTGGATAGTAACTTCCCCATTAGTGAATCCCGGAGTAACACAGAGCTCTACATTCTTCAAACTAATGTCATAAGTTTTCCAAGCAATCTCCCATGTATCATTCACACGTGGAATAAAATCCGGTATATCTTGATCCAAACCAAACTGCATTGCCACCCGATGAGGTTGATATTGTTCGATACAATCCAACCCTACCAATTCACATGCCCTCAAACACTTAGCAAATGACTTAAAAACTTCATCAGAATTTTCTCTCTTTTTCTCCCATTCAGCCACGTAAGGCTGCCACTGAAAAGTACAAGGGTCCTCAAGAACCTTCATTACAAATGAAGCCCTCGGAATACTAGAACCAACCCTCAGATGCGGAAACCTCTTTCGCAACCACACCTGAACTATATTCATCGGCGCACATAAAGGATACAAAGGTTTTCGATTCTTGCAAAGATTTTCTTTCACTGCTTGTAACTCTCGGTAAATACTAGCGAGCACTGCAGGAGCAAGAGCAATCCTCGTCCCTCGAGCCAATCGAACCGCAACTTGAAACACACATTCTCCAATTGTCCTCCCGTCGCCAGTAATCAGCACAAATCTTGACAACCACATGGATAAAAACGCAATGTGCTCTATTTCATCCCCTTTTCCTCTTCCAGTGTAATGTATCATCCATGGCAATTGGTCACCAGCCGGGCATTTTCGCTTGAAATCTTTCAGCTCTGTTATCATCTTGGACACCATTTGTCCAATAACATCCTCAATGGGTTCTTTAACCCGAACAGGCTCACCGAGAACCGAAAACTCTCCAAGAATCATGACATCTTCTAATGTTATAGTGGTTTCAGCCCAAGGGAAGATGAAGGTATTTGTTTGTTTGGACCAGAACCTAGAAACTCCCAAAAGAGAAGGTGAGTCTCTTCTAATCTTGTACTTGGAGTCCATGATTGCGTCAAGGATGCCGGCCTTTTTCCAGAGGTGGGAGTATCTGGGCCTGAGAGTGTTGACCCATTTGCCCCATTGGGGATTGGGATCGGCCCACCATCTGAAATGGGGGCTGCAGTTGGGATCGTCGATGGTGTCGGAGACAGCGGCATTCTCGGCATTGGCATTTGGGTTAGGGAAGGAGAAATTTGATGAGGTGGGGTTGAGGAAAAGGCCTTTGCGCTTGATGGGTTGTTGAGAGTTGTTGACATCGGCAAACTCCGCGTCTCTTTCTTCAACGAGAGGGAGGTCTGGAGGAGGCATTGCATGCACTTGATTTAGAATGAGAGGAGGAAGAATTGTATTCAAAATGTTGCTTGAACTAGATCCGAGTTATAATCTCATTGTTATAAACACTAATGAAGACACGTGTCATTCAGATATTTGTTGCTTTGCAACTAATCATATGCCAACCTCCTCTGTGATTCTCTGCTGCTCTGTTGTGTGCAGAGAATTGCCTCCAATGGCCATGCATCATGAGGGCTCATGGGCCTGTTCTTGATCATGGCCTTTGTTAGGCTTAATGAGTTCACTCGGCCTCAGAGTGTCTGGGCCTGTAGTCCTTGACATTCATGTTCTTCTCAAGAAGGAAACTGCTCTATGAAAATGTACATGTTTCACCGTGTATGGGTTGGGGTTCCCCTTGTTTGGGTGGTTGAAAAATTCAAAATTCCCACACACGTGTGAAGGACAAAAAAACATCCATTGTGAAAAAAATCTTATTCATTAATGATAATAGATGAGTGCTTTTTCTAGAAATTTTATACATAGGTTTTTATTGTTGGCCTTTGGGATGAGGGTTTTTTGAAAAGCAAGATATGTATGAACAATCCGCAACTCGTTCTACATCATTGTTTTCTTTAGGATTTGTGGAATCATCTTTGCCATGTTTTATCTTGTATTAACTCACGATAGTTTTATAATATAATGCTTCTCTCATGCACCGAAAGAACAATTCTTTGATGTCCCCTTTTGTAATCCTTTAATATCATGTTTCTCTCATGCACGGTGTCGGGTCAGACCACAAGGTGCGCGCTCTTGAAAAAATTAGGCGCCGTGATGTAGTGCCTCAAGTTCCTCTCCATCACTCTGGAAGCCAGCACCAGCCGACGATGGACCTCCTAGAAGCCATTGGGGGTGAACCAGCTTCAGAAACGCCTCATTCCCTCTCTCCTCTAACAGCGGCCATGGGGTTCTTGCTCTCAAAGACACCTTTTATGCGCTGAAAGTGAAGTGAACTTTTTGTGAGGGACTATATATGTTGGTGATTTATCTGAGGCAGTGATAGTAAAGGCGCACACATCATTGCGCTTCATGTGTCCTGCGATGCGGGATGATCGCGAATTGCCCCGCATCTGTGGCAATAGTGCCTTGTTGTGTTTCGCAAGTGCCCTGCGTGAGGGTGCTTCGCACAGGGCACTCACAAGGCATAGACTCGTATATTTTTATTCTTCACCATCTCATTTGGGTCTTTACACCTATAATCTGTGTCCCCAAAAGAAAAATAAATCCATTAGGACATTAGTAGCCCCATTGAGGGCCCTAACTCATTCTCGTTTACTATTTTATTTTTTTCGATATTCGTCTTGATTTGACTATTGATTTGTTAAATTTGAAACTTTACAATTATGTTGGACATGTTAGCATTATAAATTAAGACCTTATTTTGTGATTTGGTAGTAGATACTATTTGTCTTGACATATTTTTATGTGAAAGTTCATAAACAAGTTCGTTCACGCTTGATTATCTATCTTGAAAAATTATGTGTACCTTGTGCACCTTGCTTCTCTGAGGCGCACGCATCGCATTGCGCCTCGCGCATGTGCGCATAAAGAAACATTGCACTTCGCATTGCGCATTGCATTTTGATAACACTGATCTGAGGTTTATATAGTGTGCATGTTTTCTTGTTTGATGATATTTACTATGAGAAGGTTGCTTTGCAAGTGCATTGGGATCCAAGGCTAGCGGCATTTGTCAGTTTTGTGTGATGTACTTGATATCTTTGGCATATACAAGAAAAGGACATGAATCTTGGATGGTTGTTTGTACTTTGTAGGTGAAGTACTTATAACTTAACAAGCACAGAAATGGACATACGAATACCATAGATTTGAGACATAGATAATTTGAATACAGTACATAAAGTAAATTGCAAAGAGACAAGGAAATTCATGCCTCAAATAATCCACCAACCTTTAGAAGAGTTCGTGCTACAAAACATATAATTTATGAACTTTTACATCTTATTGGATTAGATTATACAGCAAGTGTTTCAAATAATAGAGGGACAGTCAATAGAAGATTCACTTCCAGAATCTGAGGTTCCACAAAACTCAAGCAGGAACTGCTCACTCTTCCACAGTGTCCTCCTCTGCAATCGAGTGATCTTAGTTTATAAAATCTCTGTAATCAAACGTAGTCAATATGCATCAACCTGTTGCCATTCAACGAGGACAAATACTCAAGTGGTCTGTATTACACTGGGCTATCAGATAAGAATGGTATACAACTTTGAACTGTAAGCACAAGATAGGAGTATCATTATTATGAAATTTCCAAGTAATATGCACTGGCAGGGTCCTGTGACTAAGATAAGCATCTTAGTACATCTACCGTCTTATTTTTTTTTGCTTTTTCATTCAGATTATTGATCCAAAATCCACTCCAAAGACTTGGAGCAACTGGGACAGGAGAGGTAAATATCATTTGTTATGATGAACCCAATGCATGTTGTTGCTATTTGTTTGGCCCATGAACTGCCGGCCCATCTGATGGAGAGGCCCAGTTCACCTCCTATATGCCCGACCCTCGGTTTCTTTCCCCCTTTTAGTCCGCTGCCTTCGAAACCCTAGTTTCCGCTCCTCCCCCTCTCGACGGCTGCTTTCGAAAACCCTAGAAATCTCTCCCTCTTGTCGGCTGCCCTCTTCTATATATAGAAGGGTTGGTAGTAGCTCGAGGGGAGGAGATCGAGAGGGCTTTGTGCGAACCTCTCCCCTGTTTCTCTGTGAGGCTCTTCTCCGTCCCTTTGCTTTGTGCGATCCCCTCTTTCTTTGTGAGAGACTGAGTTGATTTCTCCCCTTTGTGTCCTTGGTGGTGCACACGAGAAGGAACATCGTGACTGATTGAAGCAGGCTTCTGAGCCAAACGACGACACCTTTACTCAACAGTGGTATCAGAGCCTCGTTGAGTCGTCGCCGTTCAAAACCGCCGGTCGCTGCCGCCGATCTCGGCCAGCCGCCGTTCTGAGATCGCCGAGCGAACCGCCGCCTCCAGCCCATCGACCGGCCGCCACTGCCGCCGCCGTCGTCGTTAAGTAGGCGGTCGAACCCTATCCTAGGGTTTCGCTCGGGTAAAGGGGCGTATCAATTTCGCTCTGATGATAGTTGCTCCTTTAGTTGACCCAGATCATTTTCTTCTGCGTTTACTTGCGATATTTGGTCACGAAATTAAAATTTCATTTGGTCACGAAATTAAAATTTAATTTGGTCATTGAAATTAAAATTTCATTTGGTCGTTTGTCTTATTCTTACGTGTGAAGGATGTCCGCTACTAATCACTATGGTATGGTTCAATATGGTTTGGTTCCGTTCAACGGAAAATCGATTTTAGCATTTGGAAACAAAAATAAAATGTATTTTAATTCAAAGAAGTCTCATAGGGCTATTGGTCGGACTTATTTGACTTGACCTTGAAGAAAAAGTGAAATGAACGAAAATGCATGTTCCACAATTTATTTGAACTTATCGACTCGTGCTTAGAAAAGTTGGAATTTTGGAATCTGCTAAAACCCTTTGGGATAAACTTGAAGAACTATATACGTAAACCTCTTTACCCAAGAAAATGTTTTGCTTGAAAATTTTTCAAATTTAGATTGGATATGTCTAAGGACATTGAGGAGAACCTAGATGTTTTCACAAAACTTATTTGGACATTAAGTTAACAGGTGATAAACATATAGGCGAATATACTCCTATTGCACTTCTAAATGCTATTCTGACTCATATAGTGATGTAAAATCTGCTATTAAATATGGTAGAGATGAGGTTACCCTTGATATTGTGATCAATGGTCTTAAGAGTAAGGAATTAGATTTAAAACATTCGGGAAAATAAAATTCGGTGAGGTTATGCATGTGAGGGTAGGCCTCGAATAGGTCTAATAACCAAAAGAATGCAAGTAATGGGAATCAAGTAAGAAAAAATTTGAAAATGGAAGGGGTAGATCTAAGTCCGGGTTTAAAGTTAAAAATGCTATAATTGTCATGAACCGGTCACTTTATTAAAGATTGTCCTAAACCTAAGAAATATCGACAAAATGATCATGCTAATATGGTCATTCTGTGAGGGCAAAATGGGTGAAATTTTCATGATTAATAATCTTTGTGATTATGCATATTTGAACTCTGTGTTGTCCGATTCTTTGTGTAAATCAGATTGGTTATTAGACTCTGGTTGTACTTTTCATATGACTCCTTTTAAAACATGTTTTCAAACTACAAGAAAATAGAGAATGGCTTTGTGTCAATGGCAAATGAAAAGAAAAGCAATGTTTAGGAGGCGGTGATGTATGCCTTAGGTTTTCTTACAGTTCGAGTTTACTTTGAAGAATGTTAGGCATGTTCACGATTTAAGTTATAACTTGATTTCTTGTGCATCTCTAGAAAATGATGGTTTGGAGGGAAAATGGGGTAAAGGGGTTATGAAAATTCCGAAGGGTCTCTTGTTATTTTCTTCTTTGAAAAACAAAATAACTTGTATGTTTGTCATCTTGAACACATTGCTTGATTCATTAACTCTGTGATAGGTGATAAATCTATTTTATGGCATAATAGATTAGGTCACATGAGTAATAAAGGATTAGAAATTTTGCATAAAGGAGGTCACTTTGGTAGTGATAAAATATCCACCATCCCTTTCGTGAATCTTGTGTGCTAGGAAAACAACATAGGGTTAGTTTTCTGTTTCTTTTCCTAATCAGTCTAAGTGTACTAATGTACTTGAATATTTGCATGCGGATGTGTGGGGTCCCTCTAGTGTTTCTAGCATGGAGGGAACCAATATTTTCTTTCCATAATTGATGATTACTCTAGGAAAATTTGGGTTTTACTCATGAAACAAAAATCAAGTTTTTGACAAATTTAAAAGCTGGAAAATTATGATTGAAAACCAAACGGAAAGAAAATTAAAACTCTTAGGACGATAATGGTCTTGAGTTTTGTAACAAACAATTGAATGACTTGTGTGCTACTTGGGGTATTAAAAGACATAAAATGCTCACACACACCACAAAAATGGGGTTCTTTGAAAGGATGAATAGAACTCTCTTAGAGAGGGTGAGGGCTATGTTGGCCACATCCGGCTCTCCAAGAAGTTCTCGGGAGAAGTCATTGTATGCGGCTTATTTGATTAATAGGTCTCCTTCGTTCCTTAGGAGGAAATGCCACGAATTTGTGTTCACGGGCAAACCTCTTGATTTAAATAACTTGAGAATTTTGAGTCTTGGCTATGTGCATCAAAGGATTGATAAGTTAGAACCTAGATCTAAGAAATGTGTTTTCTTAGGATACCTGAAGGGGTAAAAGGTTATAGGCTTTGGAATAAGAGTGAACCGGGTTTAAGATAGTAATAAGTAGAGATGTTGTTTTAATGAAAATGAATTTCCTTGTTTATCTTTACCTGTTCCTATTTCTGAAAATGATGCTCCAAATGAGGTGGAGCAAATGCCTATTATTAATCAATCTGAATTACCTCCCGAAGAGAATATAATTATTGAAAATCAAGATGAGATTATTCCTAATGAGGTGGAGCATAATATGCAGGAAATAGATAACATGCATGATTTGAATGATTATCAACTCACTAGGATAGAAATAAAAGAACCATTAGGAAACCTGATAGATATAGAGATTGCAATTTGACTGATTGTAATATGTCCGAGTTTGCCTTTAATGTGTTTGAATCCCTTGAGTGCAATGAACCTAAGACTTATAGTGAAGCATTAAGGTCAAAATATTCTAAAGAATGGATTAGTGCTATGAAGAGTGAGATGGAATCCACGAGAATTAACCAAACATGGAAACTTGTTCCTAAACCTCGCTAGTTGTTCTCAGAGTGGACTGTGAAGTGGTCGCTTAAGGTGAAACAAGAATCTGAAGGTGTTAGGTTTAAGGCTAGGTTAGTAGCTAAGGGATTTACTCAAAAGGAGGGAATTGATTATCTTTGAAATTTTGCTCTGTTGTCAAATTCACTCTTGTTAGAATTATGCTTGCTTTAGTTGCTCATTTTAATTGGGAATTAAAACAAATGGATGTAACTCTTGCTTTCTTACGGTGACCTTGACAAAAATATTTATATGCACCAACCCGAGGGCTTTGTGGACCCTAAATTGCACGATCATGTGTGTTTGTTAAAAAGGCTTTGTATGGTTTAAAACAATCACCTAGGCAATGGAATATAAAATTTGATAAATGCATGCAATCTTTAAAGTTTAAAAGGAGTTCTGTGATCATTGCACGTATTATAAGAATATAGACTCGTACTTGTATTTCTTTTAATTTATGTGGATGACATGTTGATTGTTAGCCCTTGTTTGAAGTCCATTGAGCATGTTCAAAAATGTCTTTGTGAAAATTTTGACATGAAAGACTTAGGCGATGCAAAAAGAATTCTAGGCATGAATATTATTAGAGACAAAACAAATCTACGCTTAGTTTTAAACCAAAGTCCATCGTCGAAAAACTTTTGAGTAAATTTGCTATGTCCGATGCCAAATCGTGAATGTGCCTCTTGCTTCCCATTTTGTGTTGAGTAAGGATCAGTCCCCAATGGCCGAAATAAATAATATGAAGAATGTGCCATATTCGAATGCTATAGGATCGATCATGTATCTCATGGTTAGCACTAGACCGACATTGCATATGCGGTTAGTTGCTTGAGTAGATATATGTCAAATCTGGTATGCCTCATTGGAATGCCTTGAAATGGCTTTTAAGATATTTAAAATCCTCTGTGAATGTAGGATTAACCTTCTCTAAGTGTTCGAAGGTGTTAAACTAGTTGGCTATGTAGATTCCAATTATGCAAATGATAGAGATAATAGAAAATCTACTACTTCCTATGTGTTCACTTTGTGTGGCTCTTGCATAAGTTGGAAATCTCAACTACAACCCATTGTTGCTTTATCTACTCTTGAATGAGTATGTTTAGCTGTGAAGCTTAAAAAGCTATTTGGCTTAGGGGCCTTATATCTGAAATTGGTTTTCTTGATAAAAATGTGGTTGTATTTTCGATAGTCAATCGCTATTCAACTTTGTAAAAATCCTGTTTTCATGATAGAACTAAACATATTGATGTCGATTTCATTACATTAGGGATATAGTTGAAAAGAGTATTGTGAAGTTAGAGAAAATTCCCTCGAATTTAATCCGGTGACATGGGTACTAAGTGTTTGCTTTCTTGAAAAATTTATCGTGTCAAAGAATTTTGAACTTTGACATTGGGTAATTTTTCCCTTGCTTTGTGTGTTGCCTTTGTGGCCTATTAACTTACTTTGTGTTTGTTAGTAGCTTTGTGATTTTTCCCTTTGAACTTCGATGACCGTTTGGTAGAGTTCGGTCCTTTAATGGACTTGGCATGCTTGGTGATCTTGCCCGATCTTTGTGATCCGAGTTTACTTTGTGTATTCTCTTCCATTACTTGTATCCTCTTTGTGATCATACAGTAATGGTAATGTTATAGCGATGATGAGTCCTGCGTTCCGTATTCCTTTCTTGATTACTACCTTGGGCCAAAGGTGGAGATTGTTGCTATTTGTTTGGCCCATGAACTGCCGGCCCATCGATGGAGAGGCCAGTTCACCTCCTATATGCCGACCCTCGGTTTCTTTCCCCTTTAGTCCGCTGCCTTGAAACCCTAGTTTCCGCTCCTCCCCCTCTCGGCGAGCTTCGAAAACCTAGAAATCTCTCCCTCTTGTCGGTGCCCTCTTCTATATATAGAAGGGTTGGTAGTAGCTTCGAGGGAGGAGATCGAGAGGGCTTTGTCGCGAACCTCTCCCTGTTTCTCTGTGAGGCTCTTCTCCGTCCCTTTGCTTTGTGCGATCCCTCTTTCTTTGTGAGAGACTGAGTTGATTTCTCCCCTTTGTGTCCTTGGTGGTGCACACGAGAAGGAACATCGTGAGTGATTGAAGCAGGCTTCTGAGCCAAACGACGACACCTTTACTCAACACATGTTATATTCTCCAGTTCCGAAACAAGTTTGGGCATCAGGGCAGGTGAAATCACATCCCTTCTTCAAAAGCATCAGCGATTCAGCTGGGTTATGCTCGCACAAAAGAAGGCTATTTGGCCGAACATGAATTCATGATAGCTTAAGATGATAACTATTTGATACGGGGCTGCATTCATTCCTTCAACAGAATGTGAAGATGACACGAGTTACTTTGCATGCCGTCATGAACGGAATCCAGTAGATGGTCAAATTCATGCATCATCTAATGATGATTATGAATACACAACTGATACGAGCAGTATAAGCTGCTCCAGTGACCCTTACAGTTATGATGATGATGAAGATGTACAAATACTTTTCTTTAAATCTTATTTATTTATTATTATTCTTTTGGTTTCCTGATTGACTTCTAATCTACACCATATCTTTTGTATGCTTTGATCTCTATTCAACTGGATGATGAATGTGGCAGTATGACAGAATTTGGAGCTCCAAAGTATTCATTCAGTAACTTCTCATTTAAGGTAGGAATTTTTACCATATATTTTCTGTACATTATGAGACTGAAATCTAATGTAGCTTTACAATACCTTTTGCTCAGAATATATCTCAGCTGGCTTCCATAAACTATGATCTCATTCATACCAAAGTCCGGTAAAGACGAGGCAAATGGTCCCAATCCCTAAGATACCCTTACTAAAAAAAAAATTAAATATCAACACCAGTCTTGTTTTTGGGACTATCTTCTGCCATTTTTCAGATACGATACTTGGATAAAGCAAGTTATCAAGCAAGTTATCAACATGCAGTGACTGACACCGGATTTTTTTTTTCTTTTTCCTGTCAATATATTGGTTCGATATGAGCCCTGGCGGGTAAAAAGTTCTTTCTGGTTTTGATAATTTCATTCTTTATAGGGTAGGTTCCTTTAGTTGTTAGATATGTTTTTGTTGTATATATAGATGTAACTTTTTGCTAACCAGTTTACTTAATAATTATGTGTAACATAGTGTAAAGATTTATCATTTTATTCAATTACAATTACTTGACTGAAGGAGTTTACTGGGTGTTTTAAATTCTGTATATTTTTCTATCTTCAAGTACCTACTCATTGAATTTATTAGTTGTAATGATATGGTACAGAGATAAAATAATTTCATTTGTCCATTTGACCTTCATGTACTATATCCTGAAATGAGAGAATTAAAGAAAAAAATGGTCTCTTAACTCTATATTTCGATATTAGTCCTATAATTTTTAAACTTGCTATTTAGTTCTCAAATCCTATAAGTCTCAAAATTAAAGGGACCTGTAGAAAAGTAGAAATTCATTCATTCCATAGAGCAATTCATTCAAAATCTATCACAACTTGTTCATGCAATGCTCATAAAACAACATTTTTCCTACAACATCACTACCTTATTCTTTTATTCCAAACCATCATCAATCTCCTAACAAACAATACACTCCACCGCCGACGCCATCACACACGGCGGCGGCGAGCGCATGAGGCGGTAGAGGGTGCGGTTGGGGACGATGAAGAAGACCTCTCCCATGTGAAGCACAGCGTTGGGTCTGACCACAAAGTGCGGGTTCTTGAAAACATCGGGCGCCGTGATGCAGTATCTCGGGTTCTTCTCCATCACTCGAGAAGCCAGCACAGGCTGACGGTGGACCTCCACGAAGCCACCGGGGTGGACCAGCTTCAGAACGCCTCGCTCTCTCACTGCTCTCTCACTCCTGCAGTGGCCGCCATGGGGTTTCTTGCGCTCAAAAACCACCTTAGGCGCCGAGAGTGAAGTAGGAATTTTTGTGAGGGAGTGCATTAGCTGTTGATTTCTGAGGTTTTAATAGATGAAGGGTTCTCTGTTTGATGATATTTACTAAGGGAAGGTTTAGTTTGTAAGTGCATTGGATTCGAGGCTTAGCTGCATTTTTTTTAGTTTTTATATGTTAAACTTGATATTTTTGGCATACGCAAGTTGTTACAAGAAGTGAACCTGTGTCGGACAAGAAAATGACAGGAATAATTATGGACATTAGCTCGCTTTGGATCTTGGAATCTTGGGTGGCTGTTTGTACTTTTTATATCCTAAGAAGCACAAAAGTGGACACACGGATACAATAAAGTTTAGACTTAGAAAAATACAGTACAACGTAAATCACAAGTACACAAGGAAGTTCATGCTCGAATAAAACACCAATGTTTTACTTTAAAAGTGTTCATGCTACGTGCATAGCTTAATTTGTTCAGGTTATCGTAGGATTTAATCCATATAGAAAATGTTTCAAAGCAATCAATAAGGAACTGTTCACTCTTACAATGTCATCCTAAAATTTCTGCAATCGCATACAGTCTATATGCATGAACTAACCTGCACCATTAAACAATTACTTATGTGTCCATAGAGCACATGTTTCTTAAATACTCAAGAACTAACCTGCACCATTAAACAATTACTTATGTGTCCATAGAGCACATGTTTCTTAAATACTCAAATACTTTTATAAGTAGGGGTGCATTCAGTCCAGATACGGCTCGGATACGATTCTTACCATATCCATATCTGCATACTCATCTCAGATACGGATACACATATACCTCGGTAAAAAAAATTTCATATTCATATCCGCTAAAATCGAATACAGATACAGATATACATGCGGATATATAAGCAGATATACATGCGGATACAAAAGGGATATGAGAAAACTAGGTAATATTGAAAAAAATATAGTTCATGTGATACAAAAGAGTTCAGTAATATGTTCATTATACCTAAAAAGCTAAGATTAGACATCTTGATCATCAAAATTAACCTCAAATTCATAATCTAAGGATTTAAACTATCGTAACAGTATGACTAACATGTATTCGGATATTTCGGATACGGATCTAGATATTTCACTACAAAACCATATCCGTAACCGTATCCTATCGGTTATAGATTTGAATAATCATATCCGTATCCTAACGGATACGATTACAGATATTTTCTCGGAAACGGACACGGTTTAGCACCCCTACTTATAAGGGTCTCAGTTATACAATGTAGAATCTAGACTGGCAGATAAAAGTTCCACAAAGTTTCATACTTTAGCTTGTAACCATGAACAAAGTAAAATCACTTGAAGGCGATTTTTCATATCAGAAACAAAAATTTGGTCCACTAACTAACAAAAACAAATTTCCAAATCCATTGTTTAAAATTCGACTTACAAGATGGAAATAATTAGAATCCTTTTTGCCTATGTTGGAGTCCTATTGACAAATCTACCATGGCTAAATATTGTCTGTTATTGCTAGAACACAAGTACAAAGACCAGTGAAATAACCTTCACTGGCTATTTCAGAAAACTTCAGAAATAACCTTCAGAAAACTGTATTAATAGTAAAAATGGTTGAAAAGACCAGTGAAATAACCTTCAGAAAACTTCATTATATGATGTTGATATGAAAACTACAAAATATTAACAACTACAAGAAATATTCACCTAAGGTAGACATGAGAGTTTCCTTAGCTTAGACTCTGGCTCAGCTACGGACTCCCAATATTTGATTTGTTCCTACATAGAAGCTATCTCTTCCTTGAACCGTTTGATCTTCATGCCGCGCTCCAACTTTTTCTTACTTGTCGAATCCCTCTCTTTTATAACTTCTATCTCTTTTATTTGATGAATTGATTCACACTCCAATTCTTTCAAACTTGCTTGATCCTTCTCTTCTATCTTCTTCATCTCTTTTGTTTTGTATTTTGATCCTTGTTCCACCTCGCTCTTCTGCCTCCTCTTCTGTGTTTTAATTCGCATTCCAACTTTGTATTCCTTGTTCGATCCCTCTGCTCTGTTTCTTCTTTCTTGCGCTTTACTTCATGTTCCAACTCTTCGTTCATTGTCTCTTCTCTTTTGCATTTTCCTCCAGGTTCCTCTGGTACTTTAAAAACATGTGCAGGGTTTGCCTTCAGAGAACATTTCATAATTCCCTCCTCATACACATTCATTACTTCAGTTTGGGACTCTTCCTCTGGTTCTTTGTCTTTCTCTTCTTTAAACTTATCTGTTGATGTCTTGTAATAATAAAATTCGCCAGCATTTGTTTTCTCGATAGCTCCAGTACTTTCCTCTTCATTGACAAAATCAGGCCCGAGCTCTTTTTTCTGTTGTTTTTTGTTCGCTAATTCAATTTTTCTTAAGATTTCAAGTTTTGGTTGATCGTTTCCGAACTCTCCAAAGGAAGATTCATCTCTGCACTCAATTCTGTCCGTTCATTATGAAGTGAACAACCATCCCCCCCCAACACACACACACACACACACAAATTTGTTTTCTGATGTTTTTCACTCACTCATTCAATGTCTCTTCTGACATCCAAGTTTCGCTTCATTTTGTCTGAACTCCCTGAAGGAAGCTTAATCACTGTACGCAGTGGATTTATGGCACAAGCACCACTAGCTTCATGAGGTCTAACAACAAGAGAAGATGAGAGTTCAGTTTCGGCAAAACCTTTCACTTGCTTCATTTGGCTACTAGACATATCTTGGGCTTCCTTCATCTTCCTATTCTTGTTCCTCCACCAATTTGAGCACCGAACAGTGACATCCGCACTAAAGACCCTTGGAGACACAAAACTTAACATTCTTCGACTTATATCATAAGTTTCCCAAGCGATCTCCCATGAATCATTCACACGGGCAAGAAAACTCGGTGTATCTTGATACAAACCAAACTGCAGTGCTACTCTATGAGGCTGATATTGTCCGATACAATCTAACCCTACCAATTCACAAGCCCTCAAAACACTTTGCAAATGACTGCAAATATTCATCATTAGTTCCACAGCTAAAGTACCATCCACCCTTATGCTTCCATTCATCCACATAAGGCCGCCACAGAAACTTATGGGGTGACTCAAAAACCTTCATTGCCGATGATGTGTTAATAATTTTTCTGTCATTCCCCATCTTGAAGTCCTTGGAGCATCAGAGCTCATTAAACTAATCGAATCTGGTCTCGAGGCATAAACCTCTCCCATAACCACAATTCTCACAAAGATTTTCTCTCACTACTCCTGATTCTTGATAGATAATAGCGAGCACCGCAGAGCGAGAGCAACCCTGTCCCTTGAGCCAATCGAACCGCAACCTGAGACACAAATTCTCTAATGATCCTCCCATCGCCTGTAATCAGCACGAATCTCGACAACCACATGGACAAAAACGCAATGTGCTCTATGTCAATCCCCTCTTCCATTGCCTAGATGTCGGCCAATCTCGCTGGAAATTGTTGAGCTCTGTTATCATCTTGGAGACCAAGCATCCAATAACACCTCCAATGGGTTCCGAGAACCGAAAACCCTCCAAGAATCATGACATCCTCTACTGTTAAAGTGACTTCAGCCCAAGGAAAGATGAAGGCATTGGTTTGTTTGGACCAGAGCCTAGAAACCCCCAAAAGAGGAGATGGGTCTCTTTTAATTTGATCTTGGAGGCCGTGATTGGATCAAAGATGGCAGCTTTTTTCCAGAGGGGGGAGTATCTGGGCCTGAGGATGTCGACCCCATTTGAGCCATTGGGGTTAGTTAGGGAGATGGGGTGTTTGATGAGGTTGGGTTGAGGAAAAGACCTTTGCGCTTGATGGGTCGCCGACAGTTGTTGAAGTCGACCAACTCCGCCTCTCGTTCTTCGACGAGAGGAGAGTCTAGACTGTAGAGGATCCATGAGAGAGGGAGGTCTAGAGGATGCCATGATTGTATCAATCAAAGATGCCAGCTTTTTTCTTTGTTCTTTTTCCCAAATTAATCCTCCCACTAATTAAGACACATAACATTCAGGACTCAAAACATTTGCTACTTTGTACATGTGAACTCATGTGATTTTCACCTACATAGTTAGATCTAAGAGGGTATTAGTTAGAGGGTTTATTTAACAAAATTCAAAGGGGTTTAAGTGTCAATTCTGAAGTTTATGTGGCTATCTCAAATAGGACCAAACTCGACGTGTTTTCCGTGAAAATTCACGCTTCTAGTTACCCTATGGATCCATTGAGCTTAACCCTTTTCGATCTCTAGCATCAATCATTTTACGATTTGCTCTAGCAAAACTCTGAAACTTAGGGGAGGGAACAGTGGAACCACTGTACAAAGTAAAAATTAAAAATAAGTAATATTTAATAAGAGATTTATTTTGATCTAAAACAATCGACTAACTATAAAACAAGTGAAGTGATGTGTTCTTACTGTATGGTTTGTCGCCTCATATCTAATCCCATGAGTTTTGGAGGAAAAGAGAGTACTCACGGTAATGTGATAAATTTGTTTTCTGATGTTTTTCACTCACTCATTCAATGTCTCTTCTGACATCCAAGTTTCGCTTCATTTTGTCTGAACTCCCTGAAGGAAGCTTAATCACTGTACGCAGTGGATTTATGGCACAAGCACCACTAGCTTCATGAGGTCTAACAACAAGAGAAGATGAGAGTTCAGTTTCGGCAAAACCTTTCACTTGCTTCATTTGGCTACTAGACATATCTTGGGCTTCCTTCATCTTCCTATTCTTGTTCCTCCACCAATTTGAGCACCGAACAGTGACATCCGCACTAAAGACCCTTGGAGACACAAAACTTAACATTCTTCGACTTATATCATAAGTTTCCCAAGCGATCTCCCATGAATCATTCACACGGGCAAGAAAACTCGGTGTATCTTGATACAAACCAAACTGCAGTGCTACTCTATGAGGCTGATATTGTCCGATACAATCTAACCCTACCAATTCACAAGCCCTCAAAACACTTTGCAAATGACTGCAAATATTCATCATTAGTTCCACAGCTAAAGTACCATCCACCCTTATGCTTCCATTCATCCACATAAGGCCGCCACAGAAACTTATGGGGTGACTCAAAAACCTTCATTGCCGATGATGTGTTAATAATTTTTTCTGTCATTCCCCATCTTGAAGTCCTTGGAGCATCAGAGCTCATTAAACTAATCGAATCTGGTCTACGAGGCATAAACCTCTCCCATAACCACAATTCTCACAAAGATTTTCTCTCACTACTCCTGATTCTTGATAGATAATAGCGAGCACCGCAGGAGCGAGAGCAACCCTTGTCCCTTGAGCCAATCGAACCGCAACCTGAGACACAAATTCTCTAATGATCCTCCCATCGCCTGTAATCAGCACGAATCTCGACAACCACATGGACAAAAACGCAATGTGCTCTATGTCAATCCCCTCTTCCATTGCCTAGATGTCGGCCAATCTCGCTGGAAATTGTTGAGCTCTGTTATCATCTTGGAGACCAAGCATCCAATAACACCTCCAATGGGTTCCGAGAACCGAAAACCCTCCAAGAATCATGACATCCTCTACTGTTAAAGTGACTTCAGCCCAAGGAAAGATGAAGGCATTGGTTTGTTTGGACCAGAGCCTAGAAACCCCCAAAAGAGGAGATGGGTCTCTTTTAATTTGATCTTGGAGGCCGTGATTGGATCAAAGATGGCAGCTTTTTTCCAGAGGGGGGAGTATCTGGGCCTGAGGATGTCGACCCCATTTGAGCCATTGGGGTTAGTTAGGGAGATGGGGTGTTTGATGAGGTTGGGTTGAGGAAAAGACCTTTGCGCTTGATGGGTCGCCGACAGTTGTTGAAGTCGACCAACTCCGCCTCTCGTTCTTCGACGAGAGGAGAGAGGTCTAGACTGTAGAGGATCCATGAGAGAGGGAGGTCTAGAGGATGCCATGATTGTATCAATCAAAGATGCCAGCTTTTTTCTTTGTTCTTTTTCCCAAATTAATCCTCCCACTAATTAAGACACATAACATTCAGGACTCAAAAACATTTGCTACTTTGTACATGTGAACTCATGTGATTTTCACCTACATAGTTAGATCTAAGAGGGTATTAGTTAGAGGGTTTATTTAACAAAATTCAAAGGGGTTTAAGTGTCAATTCTGAAGTTTATGTGGCTATCTCAAATAGGACCAAACTCGACGTGTTTTCCGTGAAAATTCACGCTTCTAGTTACCCTATGGATCCATTGAGCTTAACCCTTTTCGATCTCTAGCATCAATCATTTTACGATTTGCTCTAGCAAAACTCTGAAACTTAGGGGGGGAGGGGGGAACAGTGGAACCACTGTACAAAGTAAAAAAGAATTAAAAATAAGTAATATTTAATAAGAGAGATTTATTTTGATCTAAAACAATCAGACTAACTATAAAACAAGTGAAGTGATGTGTTCTTCTGTTATGGTTTGTCGCCTCATATCTAATCCCATGAGTTTTGGAGGAAAAAGAGGGAGTACTCACGGTAATGTGATAAATTTGTTTTCTTGCGAATCCAAATGAAAAGGATGTGAAAGGCATGAAATGGTTAATTAAATACAATAAAAACTTACGAACCATTGATATACACAATGATCTAGCAGAGAAATGTATCCAAAATCAACCTCAACTCTTTCTCACCTCATTTATTCCAAACCGGCATCGATATTCCTAACACACGACACACTCCTGGTATTTGAGAGTCTGAGGTTCCACAACACTCAACCAGGAACTGCTCGCTCCTCCACAGTGTCCTCCTCTGCAATGAGTGATCTTAGTCGCGCGATAAAATCTCTGTAATCAAGTGTAGTAAATATGCATCAACCTGCTGCCGATGAACGAGGACAAATACTCAAGTACGTTATATTAAACTGGACTATCAGAAAAGGATGAGATACTACATGAAAGGGTGTTTGGCAAAGAGCGAATCTGAAGTGTGAAAATCTCTTTTTTTACTAGTGCATCCACGTTAGCATGAAGTGAAAACCATTTTTTGCTTGCAAAAAGCAAATTTTTGTGGGAACTAATACGGTAAAAGTGTTGTGGTAATATCATTTTTGCAAAACACCCATGAACTTCGCAGGGATTTTTACTAAACTTCTGTAAACTTTACAAATTTAAGAAAATACCCATGAACTTGGAGCCGTGTCACGAAACCTCCTAATGTGAAAAAGGCAAAATACCGTTTTGACCTTAAACCGTAATCACTAAGTTAATTTAGTTTTAATTAACAATTAAATATATTAATTTCTGATTAGTGAGAGAGAGAGAGAGAGGAGGCCGGGCCTCGCAGGTGGGGTCATACCCAACTTAGACGGGTACCCGTTTGATAGGGAATTACTTCTTTTTATTTTTTCCTCCGTTTGATAGCGATTTAGCCGTTAAATGATTAATTCCAATCAAATAGTCTTTTATACTACAAATAATTGCTAGAATTCTAATTTTACAATCCATGAGCAAAGTACAAGGCAAAAATTAGTTGAAAGATTCCAATTTTACAACCCAAGAACAAACAAGGCACATGCGGCTACAAATCAAAAGAACAAAATAATTTTTTCAAACTTAATTGTTACAAAATTCTTAAAATCTAGTAGAAAGGGGGAAATATCTTTAATTAACTGAATTTTAACTAAAACAGAAAAACAAATCTAAGAAAATGTGATCTTCTGTAACTAAAAAACCGCCACGAAGGAAGATCCAACAAACAACAACCTTAGCATTTCAATTAATAATTAATTAGAAGAAATTGTTTAAGTGTTGATATCTCTCAAAATTTTCACTGCGTGATATACAGAATTATTAGCTCTTTGAATTGTCGCTATCTCTCAAATTTTTGAGAAAATTTAAGTGTTGCTATCTGTCATATATTTTTCAAAATTATTGAAACAAGTGTTTCCAACTAACTTTTAGGTTTTGACATGTAATTCTTATCTTCTATTTTAAAAAAATTTGTTGGATGTACGGAACTTATATAAGGTTTAAACTACTTCTAATTGGAGACATGTAGCATGAATATTTGTGCATCTCAACACTGTTTAGAGTCCCTTTATATTTGCCTTCAACTTAATTTAATCATTCAATTCTCCTTACTTTTTTTCTTATTTTTTTAATTCGCCCTCTGGAAACTCCAATGGCTATAAACGACGATTTCATCGCCGAGGAGATCCTTCCCAAATTGCCCATCCAAACCCTAGTCAAATTCCAGTACGTTTCTAAATATTGGAGAGATCACATCCGAGATCGTTTCTTTTTTAAAACATCCGGTCTCATCGTGTTCCTAGGCTACTCTGCCAGACTGAACTATTACGTTCCTTTGCTCAAAAATACTCAGAATCTCGTCTTGTTGCCGCCGGAATCGTTAGCCGATGAAAGAGAGATCACCTTTCATGCCTCATGCAACGGTCTTCTGCTCTATGAACTCCCCGGGTAAATATAGATTTTACCGAACTGTTATGAAATCTTAGGTGTTTTTTACTAAGTTACTGTAAATCTGTAAAACGATATTACATGAATGATATTTCAAAAAGGTTATTCCAATGACGTGAACGATAAAGGTGAAAAAGTTTAAAAGTCTCCTGAGAAATATGTTTCATGTGTACCACATTACACATAAAAGTTTGTTATAAGTTTCTCCAATAAAATACTATGTAATATTTTTTCCCCAAATTCTTAATAGTTTATGGTAATTTTGTGAAATTCATCCTTCGGATTTAAATTTCATTTAACCTCAATAGAAAGAGTTAGCTTCCTTGTAAACTCATGCAAGGGTCTTCTCCTGCAGGCAAGGCATGCAATTGTTGGTGTACAACCCGGCGACCAAGCAGTCGATCCGACTGCCTCAAGCCATCTCGGTTCGAGGTCTATTACGCAGGGATTGGTTTTGATCCGCACAGCTCCCCACCCCAATTTATGGTCGTTCGGATAGCCAAGGATCAGTCTTCACCGCTAACCATCCTCCAACTCTTCTCTTCTCGAACCAACAATTGGCGAGTTCAAGACTGACATGGATGACAACCACATCCGTTATCATTTTTCTGTCAAAAGTTTGTTTTCATGGAAACATCAGTGTTCATGCACGTTGAACACTTTAGTTCTTTCGTGTTAAGGTTTGATTTTCAAGAAGAGAGTTTTCAGAGGATTGAGTTGCCATGTCCCAGTTTATATATTCGACGTGGTACTCTGGGAAAGTGCAATGGGCGCATTTGTTATACAGAGAAGTGTAGCCATTTCTTCTTTGTCTGGAAGCTCAAAACCGAGAAGGAATGCAACAAATGGATAGTGATATATCGACCATGCTACATCTTTTCGAAGGAACAACTAAAACTACCGAAGGATGAGGTTCCGTGTAGTTTCAACATATACTTACCAGATTTTCTTACGGACTCAGAGGGTATGTTGATTGGCATGAGAAAATTTATCTATACGTATGATTTTAATGCCAGTAGATTGGTTCCAGTTCACGTTATTGAAAATGAAAAAGATGCACGTATCCGTGGTGTCTTTCCTTTCTCTCCTTGTCCAAGCTACATTCCGATGGGACCTTATAGTTGATGAATTAAGCACCATTTTGAATTAAAAATTTATCATTTTTTGTGGAAATTCTGAACTCTATTGCCTGTATTATAATCCTAAACTTTCGAATGTATAGTTCTAGTTAAGGACATCAATTTCTTGAAGTCGTTTTCGGACAAGGGTTTTTGCTCTTATTGTTATTGCTGTTTATATCAACTTCTGATAAATTTGTTTTGTTGAAAACAAATACAAACTGATTCGAGGAGAGTTAAGACAATCAGGACATGATAAACTAAAGTTAGGGACTAGAGTGTTAATTTGTTTAGATCTGAGAATGAAGTGTAAAAGTGAAGCACTTATATCAGGTGTTTGGTTAGACGAAGAGGGTTGAGGATCGCCTATCAGGGTCCGGAAGCAATCTTGAGAGATTTGAGCCAAAAAGACTAAGTTCCACAAATAGACTATTCACCAAGAGAGATTTGAGCCTTCTTTATTCTATAGTTTACAAGAGATGCAATCTTTCTTGTATTCTCAAAAATCTGCAAGCAACCCTCTCAATCTTACCAAAGATCCTCATAAACCTTGGATTTCTTTCTTTCTCTCTCTCTTTTACAATTTGTAGCTAAACTCCTGGCTTCACATTCTCCCTACACCTCTATTGAGTACAATTCGGAATAGAAAAGAACTCCCCAGAAAACTCAATACGAAACATACTAGGATCAGTTTCAACCCACAATAGGCTGTGGTGACTGCGCACTATTGAGGTGATTAATATGTGAGTATAGTCCCACATCAGATAAGATAAGAAAGAATGATGAGTTTAAATAGGAGTTTGGGTCAATACCTGATAGTTATAGCTTTTTAGTTAAAATTGATTCTTAACTTCGCTTTACCATCAATAGATAGACATGCCCCCAACACACACGGTCCCAAAATAGTGGGTAACTTCCGTTGGCAAATTCACACTGTTTTGCTTCTTTCAGATGAATTTCTTCTATCTTCTTTTATCCCTTTTCTGGACTTAAATACAAGGATAATCCCAAAAGAGAGTGGGATTCACACATAGAATAGAATGCATTTCACTTTAGTAATCCATAGTCATAGAGATCTGATTAGGTCTATGCTGGCTACTGATAACGCATCATTCACCTGCCGTACTTGTAAATATCTTCGAAGTTGCACTGACAGTGAGAAGCAGGGACCGCATGCTAAAAAAAAAATTGTTACTCTTTTCTCTTTTCTTCTCAATAATTTGACTCATTAACTCTTTGAAAACATTCATTATTATTTATGCATAATATTGTATAGTAAAAAATTTATATAAATAAAAATTAGATATGTAACCATATAATATAATAATGTTACGTTATAAAAATAAGCATGGATACTTACAGACAAAATATCATGTTTAATGTACGGGAAAAGCATAGTTTTTCAAGTAAAATGAGGAAATGTTCTCATGATATTTAAATCTTCATTTTATTTATTATCAGAGAACATGCACAAAAACATGCACAAACAGATTTTGGGTTCAAGAGTCGACTACTAGGCATTGTAGTCGACTAATATGAGTTGTAGTCGACTAATATGAGTTGTAGTCGACTAATATGAGTTGTAGTCGACTAATATGAGTTGTAGTCGACTAATATGAGTTGTAGTCGACTAATATGAGTTGTAGTCGACTAATATGAGTTGTAGTCGACTAATATGAGTTGTAGTCGACTAATATGAGTTGTAGTCGACTAATATGAGTTGTAGTCGACTAATATGAGTTGTAGTCGACTAATCAGGCATTCAAAACGGGTCTAATTAGGAATTGGTTTTAAACCCAATTCGTTTAGAGGTATTAATAACCCCTAACCCGATTGTTAGGGCAAGTTTTGAAGCACGCTTTGGAGCCTTTGAGAGAGTTTGGTGCATCTTTGGAGAGGAGATCTTTTGAGAGATTGAGAAGTTTGTTTTAGGGTTTCTTTGTGAGAACTTGTAATCCTAATTTGTATTCTCTCTTTCTATTAGTGAAAATCCCTCCTTACCCCGTGGGCGTAGGCAAATTGCGAACCACGTAAATCTCGTGTCTTTACTCTTTTATTGTGTTTTTGCTATCGTTTGTGGTGGTTTCTCTCGACGTTCGCCGGTCCGCCAACAACAATTGTATCGAGCTATCGTTGATTGGAAGTGGTGTAATTTCTAATTTGAGGGTGTTCGGTGATTCCCGAGAGAAGCGGATTCACGAAGACAAACAGAGGATGGCGCCAACCAAGAATCACCAAAGTGGGAAAATTCGAGATTGAAAAGTTCAATGGGAAGAACGATTTTTCTTATTGGAGGATGAGATGAAAAACTTTCTAATTTCGCAAAAATTGCACAAGACTTTGGATGGAAAGGAGAAGAAGAACAAGGATATGTCGATGAGGATTGGGAGGAGTTGGATCGGAAGCACGGGCCGATTATCCTATGCCTCGAGAGGGATGTAGCTTTCTTGGTAGATGGAGAGGAAACTACTGCGTGGAAGAAGTTAGAGGGTACCTTCATGACGAAGAGTCTAACTAACCGGATCTACTTAAAATCCAAATTGTATACTTGCAAGATGGAGGAGGGCTCATCAATCCGGGAACACATCAACAAGTTTGATAGGATCATATCAGATTTGAAAGACATAGATGTTAAAGTAGGAGACGAGGATCAGCGCTTCTACTACTCTCAGAAGTCTTATGAGAACCCGGTGCAAACACCGAGGCTTGTGGGAGAGAATCGAAGATGGATGAGACTAGAACGGCACTTCTAGCGGACGATCTTTGGAAGACGCAACTAGTGACATACACCGGCGTAACGGGAACAAGCGCAGGACCGCTTGCAAGAGGAAGGAGCAATGAGCGAGGAAAAGGCAAGGGAGGAAAGTCTAGATCTAAATCAAGACCTCTTAAGGGAAAAGGATGTTTCAAGCGGTGAAGCCGGGCATTTCAAAGTCGGCCGTCCAAATAAGAGAGTAGGTGGAAAGAAGAAGAACAACAAGACTGAGAGGAGAGAGGGCAAGGAAGAAGCGAAGCCGCTTGTGAGGAAGGGAGCGATAAGGAATGCTATGTCGCCACGGGTGGCGAGGAGATCTCCGGAAGTGGATACTTGATTCGGTTGCTCTTACCATATGTGTCCAAATAGGAAGTGGTTTACTACCTACGAGGCATTGATGGGGAACTCAGATTGATGGGGAATAACCATGCTTGTAAAGCAGTGGGGCTAGGTAATATCAAAATCAAGATGCATGATGGAGTGGTTCGAACCTTGACGGATGTGAGGCATGTTCCCGACTTGCGGAAGAATCTTATCTCGTTGGTGCTTTGGACTCGGTGGTTGCGGGATTGTGACGAAAACGGAGTGAAGAAGGTTGTTCGTGGTTCCTTAGTAGTGATGAAGGGTGTTCGCCACGGTAATCTATATACTCTCGTACGACGGTGACAGGAGATGCACGGTTGGAACCGGAAGGAAGTGAGACCCATGTGAGCACACACGGTTATGGCATAGGCGCTTGGGCATATGTCGAGAAGGTCTAGTTCTCGCTTGGTAAAGAGGGTATGTCAAGAATCAAGGAACCCAAAGATGGATTTTGCGAGGATTGTGTGTATGGAAAGTCACACGTGGTCAAGTTTCAACGCAAGTCTAAGAGCGAGGGATACTAGATTATGTGCACGGATGTTTGGGGTCCTACTGCACAACTTCCAAGGGTGGTTCCGGTATTATGTCGTTTATTGATGATTATTCTAGGTATGCTTGGATTTACTTTCAAGCACAAGAATGAGGTGTTCGAGACATTCAAGAAGTGGAGAACAATGGTTGAGAAATGTGACAGAAAGAAATTGAAGACGCCGAGATCCGATAATCTGCAGTGCAGTATAACAGAGTCGTAAAAAAATTCATCAAGACGACCAATATCCGCAAACACTATCGATGAAGGTTACAAGGCGGCGACTTTCACGATGACAAAGGAGAATCGGTTAATGTCTCCAGTACAAGGATTACAAGTTGACAATCCTTGTGAAAAGAGATCACAAGTTTTGATCTCTTCAATTCAAAATGCGGCTCATCCTCGCTTTCAATTCAAAACGCGAGCACATGGCCCGCTCAAGCCCCAAACGCTGAGCACATGGCCCGCGCCCGCCCAAAGCCCAAAACGCGGAGCACATGGCCCGCTCAAGCCCCAAACGCTGAGCACATGGCCCGCGTTTCATTTTCAAAATGCGAGCACGCGGCCCGCTTTCAACCCAAAACGCAGAGCACACGCCCGCTGCTCGAGCTTCCAAAACGCGACACACATGGCCCGCTCAAGCTCAAAACGCGGCTCACATGGCCCGCTCAAGCTCAAAACGCAGACGGTTTGCTCCGAACGCGAACTCGCTTTGACTCATTCAAACATGAGTTGAGCGGTTCATAAACCGTTTGAGAGATTTAAGGGGTGGTTACACCCACTAAACCCATTATGGAGCATTTTAAGGGGGTGGTTACACCCCTTTAACCCCTATAAATGGGGGGTTTTCACAGCCAAATAGGGGGTTAAAAAGGTTTTTGGCCGGAGAACTAACAAAGGGGAGAGAACCAGTTTCCTCTGCGCAGCTGTGATCGGCGTGACGATCGGACCTTCATCCGTGGTCTGATCGGAGTGAAACTTGGAGGGAAGCCTCAACACTTGTCGTTCCTAATTCTGAACGGTGGAGATTGATTTCTACCGGTTGGATTTGGAGATATCGAGGTTTTACCGAAACCAATTGCGCAGGAACGGCTTCTTCCGCGCAGCTGTGATCGGCGTGACGATCGGACCTTCATCCGTGGTCTGATCGGAGTGAAACTTGGAGGGAAGCCTCAACACTCATTGTTCCTAATTCTGAACGGTGGAGATTGAATCCTACCGGTCGGATTTAGAGATATTGAGGTTTTACCGAAGACCTCCTTTGCTGGAATCAACTCTCCTAGAGAGTTCAACTCGATTAGAGTTTTCAAACTTGCACGACAAGTTCTTCTCCGCCATTCTTGGCTAAAAGGATTATTAATCCTTTTCTAAAATCAACTCTATCAAAGAGTTCTTAACTCGGTCAGAGTTCTAAACTTGCTACTGCGAGTTATTTTTCAACATCGTCCCACGAGTCAAGACGGTCGGATCGTCAACGGGATACAAGATTCAAGCTCCCACCGCTACCGTGAAGAACCCAGATTAAATAAAGGGAAGGGTCTCCGTTGATCATTCCCTCTTTTGTAAATCGGGCAACCGATCGAGGAATTTGTAATTTCTTTTTATCTAAGTCAGTTAGAGAGAGAGATTGCATTCGAGAGTTGTATTTATTCTTTCTTTAAAATCAATTGGAAGGGATAATCTTTATTTTACAGCTTTAAATTTCCTCGCGAACAAAAGATGGCGACTCCGCTGGGGACGATCTCTTTCACCGATGAAGAGGTGGTGGCGCAATCCGACGTCAAGCTCATTGGGACGACTGTTGAAACTCTGACCGTAGAGTTCGATCAAGCCAAGTTCGAGGAGGCACTCTCCTCCGGATCCCTTAGCCCCAAGGCTATGCGCAAGATCCACAAAGCCTCTAAGGAGGCCAAAGCCCATTCGGTTGCCGTGGCTAACCTAATCAGTAAAGATGGTGATGTCGCCGTAAAAGCCTCAAATCAGCGTAAAGGAGCCGCCGCCAAAGAACACGTACCGAGATGGCCAATCGACCAACCAACGCCAACTTCGCTTAGGAGCCAAAACGCGATCCCGAAGCTTCGCTTTTTACGTAACGCAAGTCTCGCTTATGTGTTCAACACGAGCCTCGCGAAAGCCGCCAACGCAACCCTCAATGGCGCTGCTACCAAAACGCTGGTCCCAACCCGTTCAATTGCTCAAACGCGAACCTCGCTCGCCAGGTTGCACGCGATCCTCGTCCCCACTATAAAGCGGGTCACAACCCCGCGTTCAAATGTTCAAACCTCGACCTCGCTCGCCAGGGTTGCACGCGATCCTCGCTTCAATCCAAAACGCTGGTCCGCACTCGCGCTCATGCTCAAACGCGATCTTCGCTCCAAGTGCCAAATCATCGCGATATCGGCCGCTCATATGCCAAGCCGCCGGTGTTTGAACGATTGACAAACGTTATTTGGTCCAATCGAGCGGCGGCATTTTCACAGAATGAGACTTGAGAGGTCGAATACCTTGGAGTCACTTCTAATCGATCGGAGTAGGCGTAATCTCCTCTAGCTCCAATGAGCCAGAGGCAAATCGGTCCCCGGCTTGAAAGAGGCTTTGAATGACTGACGGAGTTTACCGACATACTGACTCAACAGGGTCATACCCCCGCCAACTACCAAAAGTTGGCTAAAGGAATTAAGTCGATGATGAGCATTCACCATCGCAATCTCAATCCTCTAGTTCTTTCTTGGAGCACGTGAGCTGCCTACATGACGAGAATGTCAAGATTTCAAGAAGAGGCTCGAAGAGTATCGGGCTATGATGCAAGAAGCCTGCGATCACAACAAGAGTCCATCGATCAACTTCGAGAAATGGTAGCCCAACTTGTTGCGATAGGCTCAAGTACTCGCTCAACACCTCAACCGTAATCATCACGAAGGAGGGTCGATCCTCAAAGCGAAAAGAAAAAGTGAATGAAGCTCCGATCAAGAAGCTCATCCGTAGAATCTTCATTTGAAGAAGAGAATAGGCCAAAATGAGCATAGTCCTCAATCGGCAAAATGCGAGAACCGAAGCCCGCCAATGCCATGGCTAATAGGTGCGAGCTCCAAGATCGGTTGTCGACCGTATCCCGCATGGGATACGGTTCCTTATCCTCAAAATTCAAAATCCCGACGCTACAAGCTGACGCATCGGGATCACCGAACCAACACATCTACCATTTTAGGTCACAGACCGAATGTGATGGCAAACGATGTCATAGCGATTCGTTTGTTCATTGGCACCCTCAAGGGGTTGCCTTTGAATGGTTCATGAAACCGCCGCAGGATGTATCCGTAAGTGGGCGATTTAGAGACTCTTCTGTCACGATTCTTTGAAGATGACACGGAAATCACGTCACTTCTCTCCTTGCCATTAAGCAAAGGAGGAGAGCCTATCAAAGTCTTCGTCGAGCGATTCGAAGCATGGCTCTTCGATGCTCGACGTATGACACAGCTCGCTCGATTAACACCTGCTCGCACAATTTACAAACCAATCTCCTAGCTCGAATGGGGTTGCAAAATGTCGCTCCTGAAAACAACTAGTCTCCTGTGGCAACAGTCAAGCAATTATTGCTAGGATTGAAGCCGACCAAGACCGCTATTGATGACCGGCTCTAAATCACGAGGCCGATGACTCGGTTAGTATCAACTTAGAATAATTAGGGCGTCGTCGATTTCGTCCAAAGACGTCATGTATCCCAAAGACTGGGGGTTGATTATTTATTATTTTCCGAGTAGAATAATGAATTCCAAACATTGTCAAGTTAACAAAACACTTTTGACAATGTAAGCACTTCAACGCAAAGAAGCACAATCAAAATCAACTTATCAATCCTCTCCAATAGGATGATAAGTCTACAAAGTTGCTCGATCGTAACACAACTCACAAGTTAACAATGCACCTCTGACAATCAACTTATCGACTCTCTTCAATAGAGCGATAAGTCCTCAAAGTTGCTCCAATCGCAACATACCCTTGTCACGTTAACCTCACACCTCTGACAATCAACTTATCGACTCTCTTCAATAGAGCGATAAGTCCTCAAAGTTGCTCCAATCGCAACATACCCTTGTCACGTTAACCTCACACCTCTGACAATCAACTTATCGACTCTCTTCAATAGGCGATAAGTCCTCAAAGTTGCTCCAATCGCAACATACCCTTGTCACGTTAACCTCACACCTCGACAATCAACTTATCGACTCTCTTCAATAGGCGATAAGTCCTCAAAGTTGCTCTAATCGCAACACAATTACATCCGTCATCTTATCAACCCTCCCCAGCGGATAAGTTCCTCGAGTTGTTCAAATCACAACTAAATCCGAAGCCTAAGTAGGGATAAGCCTTGGCGTAACCGCGTTACGGTTAGTTCTTAGCAGTAAAAGAACAAAAGCCCACATATTCAAAGTTGTGGCGGGTTGTTATTAATAACACCACAATCCACATCTTACGTGTGGGGAATTTTATCGAATCCTAAGTAGGGTAAGTCAGCATACCACACGTTCTTAGGTTTAGTCTTCTACCGATCAAAGAAGACACGGTAAATGGGAATTTTATCTCGAAACCTAAGAGATAAGCCGCATCTAATACATGCAGTAGGGTAGTCTATTCCCGTGAGAAAGACGAAGCCTCATTATTCAACATCGTAGCATTAAGCCTAAAAGAGTTTTATTCTTTTAGCACAACGTCACATGAAGCGGATTTAGATAATGCATGCTAGCCGATTCAAACGGTGTCGGTAAAGGCTCATCAAGTCCGTTGATGGTGGGGTTGGCCAATAACCTAAAGTCAGCGCCTTAGCGCGTTGCGGTTAGTCTCTTGCCCGTAAAGGCGACAAAATCGTATTCAACATCGTGGCACAACGTCACATGCGAGGCGAACTCCTCTAACATCAACTTATCGACTCTCTTCAATAGGCGATAAGTCCTCAAAGTTGTTCAAATCATAACTAAATCACGACAAACAACTTATCGATCCTCATCAATAGGATGATAAGTCCTCAAATTTGATTAAATCGCAATCAACTTATCAATCCTCTCCAATAGGATGATAAGTCCTCAAAGTTGCTCCGTCATAGCGTATCTTCATCAAGTCGACACTATACCTCGATGATATAATCAACTTATCAATCCTCTCCAATAGGATGATAAGTCCTCAAAGTTGTTCAAATCACAACTAAATCACGACAAACAACTTATCGATCCTCATCAATAGGATGATAAGCCCCAAGCCTTGTTCACATTACAAGCCTAAAGCCTTGTTTAAACCACAAGCCCAAAGCCTTGTTCACATTACAAGCCTAAAGCCTTGTTTAAACCACAAGCCCAAAGCCTTGTTCACATTACAAGCCTAAAGCCTTGTTTAAACCACAAGCCCAAAGCCTTGTTCACATTACAAGCCTAAAGCCTTGTTTAAACCACAAGCCCAAAGCCTTGTTCACATTACAAGCCTAAAGCCTTGTTTAAACCACAAGCCCAAAGCCTTGTTCACATTACAAGCCTAAAGCCTTGTTTAAACCACAAGCCCAAAGCCTTGTTCACATTACAAGCCTAAAGCCTTGTTTAAACCACAAGCCCAAAGCCTTGTTCAAACCACAAACCCAAAGCCTTGTTCACATTACAAGCCTAAAGCCTTGTTTAAACCACAAGCCCAAAGCCTTGTTCAAACCACAAACCCAAAGCCTTGTTCACATTACAAGCCTAAAGCCTTGTTTAAACCACAAGCCCAAAGCCTTGTTCACATTACAAGCCTAAAGCCTTGTTTAAACCACAAGCCCAAAGCCTTGTTCACATTACAAGCCTAAAGCCTTGTTTAAACCACAAGCCCAAAGCCTTGTTCAAACCACAAACCCAAAGCCTTGTTCACATTACAAGCCTAAAGCCTTGTTTAAACCACAAGCCCAAAGCCTTGTTCAAACCACAAACCCAAAGCCTTGTTCACATTACAAGCCTAAAGCCTTGTTTAAACCACAAGCCCAAAGCCTTGTTCACATTACAAGCCTAAAGCCTTGTTTAAACCACAAGCCCAAAGCCTTGTTCACATTACAAGCCTAAAGCCTTGTTTAAACCACAAGCCCAAAGCCTTGTTCACATTACAAGCCTAAAGCCTTGTTTAAACCACAAGCCCAAAGCCTTGTTCAAACCACAAACCCAAAGCCTTGTTCAAACCACAAACCCAAAGCCTTGTTCAAACCACAAACCCAAAGCCTTGTTCACATTACAAGCCTAAAGCCTTGTTTAAACCACAAGCCCAAAGCCTTGTTCAAACCACAAACCCAAAGCCTTGTTCACATTACAAGCCTAAAGCCTTGTTTAAACCACAAGCAACTTATCAATCCTCCTCAATAGGATGATAAGTCCTCAAAGTTGTTCAAATCACAAATACCCAATTTTATCAAGTTAACTCCATACCTCGATAAAATCAACTTATCAATCCTCCTCAATAGGATGATAAGTCCTCAAAGTTGTTCAAATCACAACTAAACCCTCACAATCAACTCATCATTCCTTTCCAATAGAATGATAGATCCACAAAGTTGTTCAAATCACAAATACCCAATTTTATCAAGTTAACTCCATACCTCGATAAAATCAACTTATCAATCCTCCTCAATAGGATGATAAGTCCTCAAAGTTGTTCAAATCACAAATACCCAATTTTATCAAGTTAACTCCATACCTCGATAAAATCAACTTATCAATCCTCCTCAATAGGATGATAAGCCCCAAGCCTTGTTCACATTACAAGCCTAAAGCCTTGTTTAAACCACAAGCCCAAAGCCTTGTTCAAACCACAAACCCAAAGCCTTGTTCACACCACAAGCCATGTAAGCCTTGTTCACATCACGGGCCTTAAACCTTGTTCAAATCACGGGTTTCATATTTTATCCCCGACAAAATCTAAACTTATCGACTCTCTTCAATAGGCGATAAGTCCTCAAAATCTTGTTCAAATCACAAATACCCAATTTTATCAAGTTAACTCCATACCTCGATAAAATCAACTTATCGACTCTCTTCAATAGGCGATAAGTCCTCAAAATCTTGTTCAAATCACAAATACCCAATTTTATCAAGTTAACTCCATACCTCGATAAAATCAACTTATCGACTCTCTTCAATAGGCGATAAGTCCTCAAAAATCATCATCAAGTTAAAAATTCCACCTCGATGATAAAACCAATTTATCAACTCTTTGCAATAGAGTGATAAGTCTCCAAAAGCTTGTTCAAACAACAAGTATGAAAGGCATGCCAAGTTAACACTATACTTTTGGCACCTTAAAGAAAAGTCTAAAAGACTTAGTTGGAAATGTGGGGTTCATCCCGTGTTTTACTCATCAAGCGAAGGACCACCCCGCGTTTCAACACAAAGCGAGTCGCCGCATTTTAAACACGTAACGCGATGGCTAGCTCCGTGTTTCACCTCAAATCGCGAGGATCAGTCTCCGCCAAAGTTCAAGCGTCACTCTGCATTAAAAAAAATGCGGAGTTCACCCATGCAAGACGAACGACTAGCGTGAATAAAAGCGTAACGCAACTTCTTTGAAGAAAGAATGAGGAGCAATACCTTCTCGGGATCAAACAAAGAAGATATCCAAAGTATTCAAAGCTCGCCCTACCAACCGCGAACTTTCAAAACTTTGAGGGGTTCAGAGGTCAGAAAAATTATCAAGACGCCAATATCCGCAAACACTATCGATGAAGGTTACAAGTCGACGACTTTCACGATGACAAAGGAGAATCGGTTAATGTCTCCAGAGTACAAGGATTACAAGTTGACAATCCTTGTGAAAAGAGATCACAAGTTTTGATCTCTTCAATTCAAAATGCGGCTCATCCCCGCTTTCAATTCAAAACGCGAGCACATGGCCCGCGCTCAAGCCCCAAACGCGGAGCACATGGCCCGCGCTCAAGCCCCAAACGCGGAGCACATGGCCCGCGCTCAAGCCCCAAACGCGGAGCACATGGCCCGCTTTCATTTTCAAAATGCGAGCACGTGGCCAGCGTTTCAACCCAAAACGCAGAGCACACGGCCAGCGTTGAAGCCTAAAACGCGACACACATGGCCCGCGTTGAAGCTCAAAGCAGCGTCGCATGGCCCGGCGTTGAAAAGCGCGAGCCGAGGCTTGCTCGAAGCTGAACCGGCGTTTTGACTCATTCAAACATGAGTTGAACGGTTCATAAACCGTTTGAGAGATTTAAGGGGGGTGGTTACACCCCACTAAACCCCCATTATGGAGCATTTTAAGGGGGTGGTTACACCCCTTTAACCCCTATAAATGGGGGGTTTTCACAGCCAAATAGGGGGGTTAAAAAAAAGGTTTTTGGCCGGAGAACTAACAAAGGGGAGAGAACCAGTTTCCTCTGCGCAGCTGTGATCGGCGTGACGATCGGACCTTCATCCGTGGTCTGATCGGAGTGAAACTTGGAGGGAAGCCTCAACACTTGTCGTTCCTAATTCTGAACGGTGGAGATTGATTTCTACCGGTTGGATTTGGAGATATCGAGGTTTTACCGAAACCAATTGCGCAGGGAACGGCTTCTTCCGCGCAGCTGTGATCGGCGTGACGATCGGACCTTCATCCGTGGTCTGATCGGAGTGAAACTTGGAGGGAAGCCTCAACACTCATTGTTCCTAATTCTGAACGGTGGAGATTGAATCCTACCGGTCGGATTTAGAGATATTGAGGTTTTACCGAAGACCTCCTTTGCTGGAATCAACTCTCCTAGAGAGTTCAACTCGATTAGAGTTTTCAAACTTGCACGACAAGTTCTTCTCCGCCATTCTTGGCTAAAAGGATTATTAATCCTTTTCTAAAATCAACTCTATCAAAGAGTTCTTAACTCGGTCAGAGTTCTAAACTTGCTACTGCGAGTTATTTTTCAACCTCGTCCCACGAGTCAAGACGGTCGGATCGTCAACGGGATACAAGATTCAAGCTCCCACCGCTACCGTGAAGAACCCAGATTAAATAAAGGGAAGGGTCTCCGTTGATCATTCCTCTTTGTAAATCGGGCAACCGATCGAGGAATTTGTAATTTCTTTTATCTAAGTCGGTTAGAGAGAGATTGCATTCGAGAGTTGTATTTATTCTTTCTTTAAAATCAATTGGAAGGGATAATCTTTATTTTACAGCCTTTAAATTTCCTCGCGAACATATACGGATGGTGCTTTCAAGGAGTTCGTGATCGAGGAGAATTGTTCGACACCGACAACAGTCTACACCACGCAGTAATGGGGTCGCGGAGAGATCGAACCAACACCGGAAAAGGCGCGGAGTATGCGATCTTATGCGTGATTGGGCAACGAATGGTGGGCGGCGGTGGCTACTGACTTGTTACATTGTGAACCGCTTCACCACATTCGACATTGATGGTGATACACCCTATAGGGTGTGGTCGTGGAGCATGCATTATGATAGGCTCGAAATTTTGGATGTACAGCCTACTATCACGCCAACGAGGGAAAGCTTGACGCGAGGGCCAAGAAGGCAATATTCTTGGGATATGCAAAGGCGTAAAGGCTATCGCCTTTGGTGTACGGAAGATTCAAAGTTCGTGGTCACAGGATGTTACCTTTGATGAGAAATCCATGATTGCGAGGGCGCCCAAGGATGATGGTGTTATGGTGGTGAGACTTCTAAGTCTCGTTATTGAAATAGAACCTAAAGACCAACTAGGTTCTAATCGTGCTCAAGTGGGAAGTCGTAGATGATGAGCTTGAGCAGAGGAGGTTCAGCAGAAAATACACGTGCACTACAACAACAAGCAGCTCGAGGATAATTTGGCTTCCACTAGGTCAAAGCGAGCATACAAGGTGCATCAAGCCGGGGCTGATCAACCCCTAAAGCACTATGGGCGTGCTAATATGGTTGAATCGCACTCTGGAGGAGGACGAGCCGGTCTCCTTCAAGGAAGCTATTCGGGACAAGGATAGTGAGAGTTGGTTGGTCATGATGGAGGAAGAGATGGAATCTCTTGAAGCACCAAACATGGGAGGTGGTCCCATTGCCCGTAGGAAGAAAAGCTATTGGTTGTAAGTGGGTGTATAAAAGAAAGGAAGATCTTTGAGCTTCGGTGGTGTAAGATACAAGGCGAGGCTAGTGGCTAAGGGTTTTGCAATGAAAGAGGGTGTGGATTACAATGAGATATTTTCTCCTGGTGAAACACATTTCTATTCGGTGCTATTGAGTATTGTTGCTTATGGTGATTTTGAGTCGGATCAACTCGATGTTAAAACAGCCTTCTTGCGGAGACTTGGATGAAGTGATCTACATGCATCAACCCGAGGGCTACAAGGTTGAGGATAAGGAGAATCATGTGTGTCGTTTGAGGAAGTCACCGATGGATTAAAGCAATCTCCCGGCGGTGGTACAAGCGATTTGACTCCTTCATCTTTGAAGCATGGGTTTTCGGCGATCATGATTGTTGTGTTTACATTCGAAGCTTCGCGGAGGTAATTTTATCTATCTTCTTTGTATGTGGATGACATGCTTATTGCTTCTAAGAGCGTGGTGGAGATAGATAGGTTGAAATCTCAACTTGGTGAAGAGTTTGAGATGAAGGACATGGGTGCCGCTAGGAAAATACCGGGTATGGAGATTAGAAGAGAGCGGCGAATCGACGATTGTTCTTGAGTCGAAGGGCTACATAGAGCGGGTGATCGCGAGGTTCGGATGCAAAGTGCTAAGTCGGTGGTGACTCCATTGGCTCCACACTTTAGGCTTCGGTAATCAATCTCCCACTACACGGAAGAGAAGGCACATGGGCGTGTTCCTATGCTAGTGCAGTTAGCGCTTTAATGTATGCAATGGTGTGTACACGCCGGATATTTCACAGCGTTAGTGTGGTCGATGATTCATGGCGAATCCGGAAAGCGCGGGAAGCGATGAAGTGGGTCCTCGGTACTTAAAGGGTACAGCTTGATACGGTCCGGTTTTGGTGGAGAAACATGTCGATTGACGGGTTTGTGGACTCGATTATGCGCGATCTAGATAGACGGCGATCTACTCTGGTTATGTATTTAAGATACATGGAGCTCCGGTTAGTTGGCGATCGATGTTACGGGCTACGCGACACTTTCTACTACGAGGCCGAGTACATGGCCATGGCGAGGGAGTGAAGGAAGCATTGTGGTTGTGGGGTCTTCTAGACGATTTGGGGATTGAGCGAAAACGTGAACTTGTGGTGTGACAATGAGTGCAATTCACTTGGCGAAGAATCGGGTTCATCATGCTCGTACCAAGCATATTGATGTCGGTATCATTTTGTGCGGGATGTCATAGAGGAGGTGATATTTCTCTCATGAAGGTGCACACGAATGAGAATCCCGCGGACATGTTAACCAAGGTGGTCACGTGTAGTAAGTTTAAGCATTGCTTAGACTTGCTTCATATCGACTCTTGTTGATTTGCCCAAGAGGGCATGATTCTTCTGACGGTAATGGGTAAGGAGGAAATGATTTGAGGTGAACTACGGTGAGCTTGATCCGGTGGAGGGTAATGTAGCGTGCAGTACCACCGGATTGGCCTCGGATTGGCCGATGGTGATCTCTAGATGTTCTTGGTGTTCTTGGTGTTCGGTCCAAAATTTGAGGTGAATCAAATGATGTACGAGGTGGAGAATTGTAGAACATGCAAAAACATGCACAAACAGATTAGTTCAAGAGTCGACTACTAGGCATTGTAGTCGACTAATATGAGTTGTAGTCGACTAATATGAGTTGTAGTCGACTAATATGAGTTGTAGTCGACTAATATGAGTTGTAGTCGACTAATATGAGTTGTAGTCGACTAATATGAGTTGTAGTCGACTAATATGAGTTGTAGTCGACTAATATGAGTTGTAGTCGACTAATATGAGTTGTAGTCGACTAATATGAGTTGTAGTCGACTAATATGAGTTGTAGTCGACTAATCGACAGATTCAAAACGGTCTAATTAGGAATTGGTTTTAAACCCAATTCGTTTAGAGGCTATTAATAACCCCTAACCCGATTGTTAGGCAAGTTTTGAAGCACGCTTTGGAGCGCCTTTGAGAGAGTTTGGTGCATCTTTGGAGAGGAGATCTTTTGAGATTGAGAGGTTTGTTTTAGGGTTTCTTTGTGAGAACTTGTAATCCTAATTTGTATTCTCTCTTTCTATTAGTGAAAATCCCCTCCTTACCCGTGGGCGTAGGCAAATTGCGAACCACGTAAATCTCGTGTCTTTACTCTTTTATTGTGTTTTTTGCTATCGTTTGTGATGGTTTCTCTCGACGGTTCCGCGGTCCGCGCGCCCAACAATTACTCTATAATTAGAAACACTAAAGAATAACATGACAATAAGTAAAATAAGAATTTTCACATCAGCTTTCTTTTCTATACTTTCAAGAACAATTCGTTTGCAAACAAACACTCAATTTGCCATGAATGCAAACTTGTTTTGCAAAACACTCACTCGGTTTGGCTACACGTTGTACTTTCACACTTGTTAAAATTGAATGAGACCAAAACGGGAGATGAGCTGATAGTCACCGACATGGCGACGCTCGAGTCTTTTGGACCGCTAGATGATCTTAAAAGAGTGATTTAAGAACAGTTAAAAGTGTTTTCTAAAAATACTGTTATAAGTGGATATTTAAAATTATAAAATAAGTTAAAGTTGTAAATTTAAGTTTCAGGAAAGTCTACATCTTCTAGAATAGTAGCCTTTATGATCTTGTTGGTAATGGGAAAGATCCCACGTGACGGGCGATCGCACCTTTCCTTGAACTATGGATCTCCTCGATCCGAATTTTTCGATCCCGCGATCCAATTGAATAATGTCATTCCCATGGGACTACCATGGGATTTCTCGCTGGTAATGCTTATTTTAACGCAACAACAATAATTGGTTTTCAGAAAAGATTGACTACGTCATTTTGTAGTCTGGCCATCATATGTAAGTTAATTATTTTTCTAATTTTTAGTTAACTAATTATTTTTAGTAACCAATTAATTAAGCAATTAAAAATGAGAAGCTTATTAGTTACATCTCAAATGAACTACAAGTATATAGCAATTAAAAATGAGAAGCTTATTAGTTACATCTCAAATGAACTACAAGTATATAGCAATTAAAAATGAGAAGCTTATTAGTTACATCTCAAATGAACTACAAGTATATATATTTTGAATTCCCTTTATGTAACAAATTCAGTAGAAAGAATTTTCTACTTTTGATGAAGATGATATTGGCATTTCTTCAGAAAATAGAGAGATTGATCTTTTCTCGATGGTTTTAGTTTTGCCAAGCACAAAAATATTTTGGCTCCTCTCTTCCTAATTAACTATCTATATCCCGAACAGAAGCTAGTACTTGTTTTAGTCCATCTCTCTTGATTCTTTTGCGAATTACACCTAGCATATAGACACTTCTTTCTTTTAAGGCTTAATTGCATTTAAATATCCTATAGTTTCCTAATGTTTCACTTATATATCCTCACTTGTTTTTGACATGGTTATGTACCTTAAAGTTTTAAAACTTAAACTTATATACCTCACTTGGTCTTGGAAGCACTTATATGTGCTAATTCTTTTAAAGCTTGCATTTAAATACCCTAAAGTTTTAAAACTTGCACTTAATTAAACACCTTTAGGTTTGCATATATGAGGGTATTTAAGTGCAAAGATTAAACTTTTAGGGTATTTAAGTTCACGTTTTTAAACCTTAGGGTATATAAGTGGTGCCAAAACAAATGAAGATATATAAGTGCAAGTTTTAAAATTTTAGGGTATATAGTGCTGCCAATTACAAGTGAGGGTACATAAGTGCAATGTAGGAAACTATAGGATATTTAAGTGCAATTAAACCATCTTTTAACAGGTTTTTCTTAAATCATTACCAAATACTCTTTAATCCGTAATTAAAACCACGACCGTTGTCCTAACTAAAAGTCCTACGGGGCATCGATAGATATCCTCCCATGTCTCTGCCAAGTTGAGCTCTACAAATTAAAACTACACCAAAGAATTCAACATTTTCCTTTCTTTATCTCCTCGCAAGCAAGAAAGAAAACGAGCATCCCCATTCTCTCTTGATCTCCTCGATCGCAATCAAGATCATCAAACCTTTTCAAGAAACAAACAAAAAATTCAAATGGCTTCTCGTCAAGAAGGAAGAAGCTCTGGAAGCCCCAAGGCCTCAACGCCACCCCTTCCCATTGATCTTCTGGCTGAGCGAGCGGTGGCCGGAATCTTCTTCAAAGAATTGCTTACCGACGACACCGACGACACCGACGGCAGATATATCTTCAACGCATTCAGCAGTGATCCCCCTCCACCTCTCCCTGTTCCCTCCTTCTCCTCCATCCCAAATCCGTTCACCATCTGCTCCTCTTCCAAAGGCCTCCTCCTCTGCTATGATTTCACCGATAACACCTACTATGTCCTCAACCCGTTCATCCCCGATGCCCACAGGCGCATCCCAGAACCACCAAGATCCCACCGAGATTGCCACATTGCCGTGCTTTCTGTCCAGCCGTCGGTGACTCCTTTTGATGTCATCTGCGCTTTTGAAGAAGATTCTGGCAAGTACAGTTTTGACTGGTACTTTTCAAGAACTGGGCACTGGCAACAAGAACTGAGCTTACTCGATATCAGCCCCAGCAGCCGGATAATGGAAAATAGTGGCATCGCGGATGATCTAGGCATTGCACTTTGGTTCACCGATGATTACAAGGCCGTGGTCCAGTTTGATACCCTCTTTAGTTCAGCATCCCGTCTGCATATCCCGGAAGTTCTTCACGCATCAGAGAAGATGCAATTGGGCAAGTTAAATGGCAGCGACATCGGGATTGTTGCTTCGAGGGGAACCAGCCTCTCGGTCTACATGTTTGAACCTGAAACCCCTAAGTTTTCTTTTTACAGTCACATGGAGGATTTCACCAAATTTGAGTTCTTTGATAATATGAAATGGATGGGGAACCTTGAATTGCGAGTTCTTCTCAGGTTCCACAATGACGTGCCTATTTGGGTCGGTCATGAACTCATGCTGTGGAATGTTAGCAATGAGAACCACGAGCCCAATGAACAGGTGAAGTATCAGCAATTGCGCGCATGGGAATTCGTACCTCCAGCTGATGCTGACACAGTTCCTTACGAGTTCTCACAGATCCTGCCCTCAGATTTCCTTGAAGAAGATGGAGAAGAGGTCATGGATCCTCTTGAACAAGATGAAGATCAACAGCACAATGAACGGAGGATGGTCGTCGAAGAAGAGGATGAGGACAAAGATGAAGATAGCCAACAGGATGATGATCCTCCAAAAGGACACAGAATTGAAAAGGAGGGATTAATTGATACGCATGAGTAATCTTGAACAGCCAGAGGGTTTGTTGGTTTAATTAAGCTCTTCATTGGTGAGTTACAGTCCTAATTTCTTGATCTTGATGATCAGAAGAAAAACTCAATGATTGATCTTCAGTTCATAACTGAGTTCAAGTAATAAATTACTGCTTTAATTCATCCATGTAATTCTTGAAAGTCTCTGCTGTTTTGATCATCATAAAGACTACTCATTGTTCAGTATTGATCTGGTTCAATTAATCTTTTAGTTGCTGCTCTAATTCTTTAATTGATATACGTCATAAATCTTTGTGGTTTTGATCATCAGAAGTACTCATTGTTCAGTATTTGATCGGTTCAATTAATTTTGGTTTCGCTCTAATTCCTTCATCGATGTAAATCTTATTCTCTGTAGTTTTCATCATGATTATTATTATTATTATTTTTGATTCTTCACATGAGAGTACAGTTAATTTTCTTGTTTATGTATTAATGTAGATCTATGTGTTGATCATGAGAAAAGAACTCATTGTTCACTTGAGTTAAATTAATAATTTTATCCAAAAGAAAAAGTTAGTTTCTCTTTTATATTTATAAACATTTTCATATTTTAAAGTATTTGAGCATAAGTAACAATTTTATAGTAGTATTAGATTAATCAATTTAAACTAATTTAATTTTAATCAAATATTAGGCTTGAGTTTAATTTTTCCATCGTATTGCTAACATATAATTACAAAAGTATAAGTTTAGAGGCATTTTGGCCATAGAGGACCAATTTGCAAGTTCCCTTAGGATATGAGGGGCTTGTGAGGAATTTTAAAGAATTCAGGGACTAATATGGAATTATTGAAGATTTGAGGTACTAATAGCTAAAAATCCTAATATTTTACCGCTATATTGCTACAAATAAAAGGGATGCATATTGGCAATTTAGTGAAATGAATGTAATATTTGCAAGAACCCGTAGGATTTGAGGGGCTGGTGGGCAATTTCATTGATTTGAGGAACTAATATGAAGATTTGAGGAAATAATATTAAAAATCATAATATTTTAGCATCGCCACAAATAAAAATGATGCATGTTGGCAATTTAGTGAAATGAGTATAATATTGGCAATTTCAAAGAATTGAGAGACTAATATAGAATTATTGAAGATTTAAAGGACTATATCTAAAAATCCTAATATTTTACCGTCGTATTGCTACAAATGAAAACGATGCATATTGGCAATTTAGCGAAACAATTTTTAAAATTTAATATTTTAAATTATTTTAGCATAAGCAGCAACTTTATATTAGTGTTAGATTAATTAATTTAACAGATTTAATTTTAATCAAATATTAGATATGAGTTTAATTTACCATCATATTACTAACTATAACTTAGAAAAATATAAGTTGAGCGTCAATTTCGTCATATTTTTAAAAACTATGTAAAATGACTACTATAAAGTTTCCATTTTGGTTATATTTAGTTATATTATGAATCATATCTATGAATTATTGCAAAATATTCACACACAAAAAAAAGAAAAGAAAAAACCTTAACTTCGGATGACATATAACCCTCCATATTCAAAATATCAGAAAACTCATTTAACTATGATATTTTTTAGAAAACCCGTAAATACGTGTTTCACACTGGTGGGTAGATATTTTTGCCCATTAAAATTGTGATTCATGATTTTACGGAGGTTTTATGAAAATGTTAAAGTTATAGGAGGTTTTAATAACCCCTAACCCGATTGTTAGGCAAGTTTTGAAGCACGCTTTGCCTTTGAGAGAGTTTGGTGCATCTTTGGAGAGGAGAGCTTCTCTTAATTGAGAAAACCTTCCATAATTATAAATTTTTATTTATAATAAATAAAAAATTCTTCCTTTAAATTTTTTCCTTCTTATTTGATGATGAATATGAAGATTTGCCTTCAAGGGGCCAACCCTTACAATGTAATTTTTATTTTTTAGCCCAAAAAGAAAAAGAAAAGAAAAAGAAAAAGAAAACTCATCACCAAACGATAGAACTCCGAGCGAAAATTACAAAAGCCATAATTTTTCTTACTCCAGTATCTCGAATGAGAGGAACAAAAAATGTGGTGAAAAATCTACGGAGAGAAGCTCCCAAATGGACACACAGAAGCGTGAACAGTAATTGATGAAATTTGGCACACTACTTTCCCAAAGTACCCTCAAACCTTTTAACTCATAAGTTATGGGAGAAAAGGCAATAGAAAAAAAGATAATGGAGGGTATGACAGGAAAAGAATAAATACATCTATCCAGCTTTTAGACAATGATTTTTACCGAAGGGAAAAGAAGAGAGAATTGGAAGATAGATAACTCAAACAAGGTTAAATATGAAAGATAAAATTGGAAGGTAATTTAATAGATAGCCTTGAACGATATCAACATTATCAAAACTTAATTTAATGCATTTAGTTCTCATCACCAATCAATTTTAAAGGGTAACACATCAGCATATAAGATTTCAACAATCAAGCTACTTAATTGTAGGGACCTAAATACTTCAGAATGTCACTATAATTTTGGTCCATAATTTTGCTTATGATAATATAAAATATTTCAAAAGCTAATTGTAAAATCTGAAATAATTATCTTTAAATCTCTCAATTAGAAGGTACTCCTCCAATTAATTGCTATTCCTCTTACAAGTGTTAAAGCCGTGCTCGCACCGTGGGGCTTTATTATTATTATTTTTTGACTAAAGTGTAGTGAGGGATAAAGTTGAGGAATTAAAATAATTTGGAGGAAAACTTATAATTATCATGACTTGCAGGTAAATTAAAAAGCATACAATTTGGGGGTTACATTATCGGAAAAATTCAAGACTAAAATATGGGAAAATTTCAAGAAATTCCAAATCGGTTTTGGTATTAGTTACTAAATCCCCAATATCTTTGAAACTCTGAATAAACCCCAATATCTTTTGGCAAAACCCTCAAAATTAACATTATTAGTTCATATACTGACTAAATGACCAAAATACCCCTAATACATTTTGGAGGAAATTCCAATAAGTTGTATGCTTTGTCATTTAATCTCCAATAACTTTTGGCAGAAAACTCCTAATAATAAATGTTTATAATTTTTAAAATTTTTGAGAGGTTTGTTTGTAATATTTAGATTTTTAAGTGGTTATTTATAATTTTTAAATTTTAAAGGGGTTTATTTGTAATTTTAGATTTTTGGGGTTGCTTGTAACTTTTAAAATTTTAGGGTTTTTGGGGTTCTTTGTATTTGTTTTTAATTTAAAGCGTCTATTTGCAAATTTTTTTAGGCATTTGTTTATAATTTTAAGTTTTTCATTATGCTATTTGTCATTTATTATAGGTTTTTATAATTATCTAATTTTTCAGGTGTTTCTTTTAGCTTTTAATTTTTAGAGTCGTTTGTAATTTTAGAGTTTTCTAGAGGTGTTTGTAGTTTTCATTTTTTTCTAGGAGTTATTTGTATTTTATAAGGGTCATGTATAATTTCAAATTTTAAGGGTCTTTTCACAATATTTATATATTTAAGGATTTTGTTTTTAATTTCAGATTTTTCAGGGCTATATATAATTTTTAAAGTTGCAAGGGTTTAGTTGTGATATCCTAGTGTGTAAGAGAGTTTTCTATAATTTTAGTAATTCAAAGGAAATTGTTTATATCCTTCAAATTTTTCTAATGATTTGAAATTGTTTGTATCCTTCAAATTTTTCTACGTGTTGTTTGTGATTTTAGATTTTTCTAGGAAGCTATTTGTGATTTTTATATTTTTAATAATTATTTGTACTTTTATGGGTTAGCATGCAAATTCAAATAATTTTATGGGGTATATAATGGCCTTGAGGGTTAATTTTGTCAATGTAAAATATAAGATAACCCCATTATGGAGGTTAAGTGCAAAAAATAAATATTTTGGGGTTTTCGTGAGTTTCAAATATTTTGGGGTTTAGTGCTAAACCGCAAAGATATGTGCGGTTTATTGAATTCACTCTTTAAAAATTAAGGAGGGCTCTATGACAATTTTTTGAACAAAGATTTGATAATTAGAGTTTTCTAATTTTTATGGGTAAAATTTTCTTATCATGAACATGAATAATTTTAATTTGATAAGAATTCTTGAAGATAAAATTAGTTGTGCATATGTCATTTTCTAATAGGATAAAGGGATATATGATATTTTTTATTAGGGATTTAACACGTGGCAAGTTTTTGTACACATGTCGTTTTATGGTGCATCTAGAGATAGTTTACCTATTTCTCTTTACTATATAAAGGAGGATTTAATTTAATATCGTCATTTTTTGTCATAATTTATCCCAGTTATGGGGTCGAATGATCAAAAACAGGAAAATAAATTTCACTTTTATACTATTTTTATATTATTAATAAGATGTTTAGATTGCTTTCAACATGTAGAGGTGATTGAGTTTTTAAAAATATTCTAAAACTATATAATTGTGCTATGCTTGAATTGGATGACAAACACATTGTATTATTTTCATCGATCAGTTGCAATATATTGTTTTATTGATTTATTTTTCTTGGTACGAGATTTAATTACATATTATTTGAAATTAAATTTGAATTTGAAAATGAAAACGAAAGTTTGTTTTATTTGTCACCTAGCTAATTGGAGAGTTTAATTGCAGAGTTTTTTTTTTTTGACGCAGAGTTTAATTGCAGAGTTGTTTTCTATTTTATAACTAAGTCTTTTAAAAATATTTAATTTTTATCGTAAATAACATTATACTGATATTTTGGAAAACCACTAGAATGATTGTTGAAAACTTGTTTGGCGATATTTTATCCTTTGAATTTGAGATTGATGATGATGTTTGAAAGAATTGGATTATTTCCAATTGTTGTTTGGAGAGGATCCGAATCTTGATCAGATAGGGTGTGTATGGATAACAACGTTGTGAAAAATATGTGTTTCAGTTGAATATTGTTGCAATACATAAAAGGGATAATTATACTAAACCGTAAGAACTTTCAACATTTTATAGTAAACCCCAAAAGCTTTCAAATTTGCACTAAATCACCGATATCTTTTGTAGAAACTTCAATATCTTTTGGGTAAGTTACACTAAACCCTCAATAACTTTCAAAATGCCTATTCATGTTATTTTTGGCTTAAATTTATGGGGCTTATCTGCAAAATGCGAAAACTTATTAGGGCTTTTCTGCAATTTTAAAAGTTATTGGAGGTTTATTGCAAATTTGAAAGCTCCTGCGGGTTTAGTGCAAAATGCTAAAAGTTCCTGGTGGTTTAGTGTAATTTACCCTACATGAAAGGGTGTTTGGCAAAGAGTGAATCTAAAGTGTGAAAATCTCTTTTTACAAGTGCATCCATGAGAGCATAAAGTGAAAAACATTATTTGCTTGCAAAAACAAAATTTTTGGAACTAATACAGTAAAAGTGTTGTGGTAATATCACTTTTGCAAAAACACCCATGAACTTTGGAGGGATTTTTACTAAACTTCTGTAAACTTTACAAATTTCACAAAACACCCATGAACTTTGAGCTGTGTCACGAGACCTCGTAATGTGAAAAAGCCAAAATACCCTTTTGAACTTTAACCGTAATCAATAAGTTAATTTAGTTTTAATTAACAATTAAATATATTAATTTCTGATTAGTGAGAGAGCGAGAGGAGACGGGCCTCGTAGGTGGGGTCATACCCAACTTAGACGGGGTACCCGTTTAATAGTTTTTTTTTTTTTTTTCACGTTTAATAGGGACTTAGCCATTAAATGATTAATTCCAATCAAATAGTCTTTTATACTACAAATAATTGCTAGAATTCTTATTTTACAATCCTTGAGGAAAAGAAGGCAAAAATTAGTTGAAAGATTCCAATTTTACAACCCAAGAACAAACAAGGCACATGCGGCTACAAATCAAAAGAACAAAATAATTTTTTCAAACTTAATTGTTACAGAAGGCTTCAAATCTAGTAGAATGGGAAAATTAACTGTAATTAACTGAATTTTAACTAAAACAGAAAAACAAATCTACGAAAATGTTATCTTCTGTAAATGAAAACTGGCAGGAGAAAAGATCCCACAAACAACAACCTTAGCATTTCAATTAATAATTAATTAGAAGAAATTGTTTAAGTGTTGATATCTCTCAAAATTTTCACTGCGTGATATACAGAATTATTAGCTCTTTGAATTGTTGCTATCTCTCATATTTTTCAAAATTATTGAAACAAGTGTTTCCAACTAACTTTTTAGGTTTTGACATGTAGTTCTTATTTTCTTTTTTTAAAAATGTTTGTTGGATGTACGGAACTTATATAAGGTTTAAACTACTTCTAATCGGTTACACGTAGCATGAAAATTTGTGCATCTCAACACTGTTTAGAGTCCCTTTATATTTGCCTTCAACTTAAAACAGAGTTAAAATTAATCATTCAATTCTCCTCACTTTTTAAAAAAATTCGCCCTCTGGAAACCCCTATGTCTATAAACGACGATTTCATCGCCGAGGAGATCCTCCCCAAATTGCCCATCCAAACCCTAGTCAAATTCCAGTACGTTTCTAAATATTGGAGAGATCACATCCGAGATCGTTTCTTTTTTAAAACATCCGGTCTCATCGTGTTCCTCGGCTACTCTGCCAGACAGAACTATTCCGGTCCTTTGCTCAAAATACTCAGAATCTCGTCTTGTTGCCGCCGGAATCGTTAGCCGATGAAAGAGATCACCTTTCATGCCTCATGCAACGGTCTTCTGCTCTATGAACTCCCCGGGTAAATATAGATTTTACCGAACTGTTATGAAATCTTAGGTGTTTTTTACTAAGTTACTGTAAATCTGTAAAACGATATTACATGAATGATATTTCAAAAGGTTATTCCAATGACGTGAACGATAAAGGTGAAAAAGTTTAAAAGTCTCCTGAGAAATATGTTTCATGTGTACCACATTACACATAAAAGTTTGTTATAAGTTTCTCCAATAAAATACTATGTAATATTTTTTTCCCCAAATTCTTAATAGTTTATGGTAATTTTGTGAAATTCATCCTTCGGATTTAAATTTCATTTAACCTCAATAGAAAAGAGTTAGCTTCCTTGTAAACTCATGCAAGGGTCTTCTCCTGCAGGCAAGGCATGCAATTGTTGGTGTACAACCCGGCGACCAAGCAGTCGATCCGACTGCCTCAAGCGCCATCTCGGTTCGAGGTCTATTACGCAGGGATTGGTTTTGATCCGCACAGCTCCCCACCCCAATTTATGGTCGTTCGGATAGCCAAGGATCAGTCTTCACCGCTAACCATCCTCCAACTCTTCTCTTCTCGAACCAACAATTGGCGAGAGTTCAAGACTGACATGGATGACAACCACATCCGTTATCATTTTTCTGTCAAAAAGTTTGTTTTCATGGAAACATCAGTGTTCATGCACGTTGAACACTTTAGTTCTTTCGTGTTAAGGTTTGATTTTCAAGAAGAGAGTTTTCAGAGGATTGAGTTGCCATGTCCCAGTTTATATATTCGACGTGGTACTCTGGGAAAGTGCAATGGGCGCATTTGTTATACAGAGAAGTGTAGCCATTTCTTCTTTGTGGAAGCTCAAAACCGAGAAGGAATGCAACAAATGGATAGTGATATATCGACCATGCTACATCTTTTCGAAGGAACAACTAAAACTACCGAAGGATGAGGTTCGTGTAGTTTCAACATATACTTACCAGATTTTCTTACGGACTCAGAGGGTATGTTGATTGGCATGAGAAAATTTATCTATACGTATGATTTTAATGCCAGTAGATTGGTTCCAGTTCACGTTATTGAAAATGAAAAAGATGCACGTATCCGTGGTGTCTTTCCTTTCTCTCCTTGTCCAAGCTACATTCCGATGGGACCTTATAGTTGATGAATTAAGCACCATTTTGAATTAAAAATTTATCATTTTTTGTGGAAATTCTGAACTCTATTGCCTGTATTATAATCCTAAACTTTCGAATGTATAGTTCTAGTTAAGGACATCAATTTCTTGAAGTCGTTTTCGGACAAGGGTTTTTGCTCTTATTGTTATTGCTGTTTATATCAACTTCTGATAAATTTGTTTTGTTGAAAACAAATACAAACTGATTCGAGGAGAGTTAAGACAATCAGGACATGATAAACTAAAGTTAGGGACTAGAGTGTTAATTTGTTTAGATCTGAGAATGAAGTGTAAAAGTGAAGCACTTATATCAGGTGTTTGGTTAGACGAAGAGGGTTGAGGATCGCCTATCAGGGTCCGGAAGCAATCTTGAGAGATTTGAGCCAAAAAGACTAAGTTCCACAAATAGACTATTCACCAAGAGAGATTTGAGCCTTCTTTATTCTATAGTTTACAAGAGATGCAATCTTTCTTGTATTCTCAAAAAATCTGCAAGCAACCCTCTCAATCTTACCAAAGATCCTCATAAACCTTGGATTTCTCTTCTTTCTTTCTCTCTCTCTTTTACAATTTGTAGCTAAACTCCTGGCTTCACATTCTCCCTACACCTCTATTGAGTACAATTCGGAATAGAAAAGAACTCCCCAGAAAACTCAATACGAAACATACTAGGATCGGTTTCAACCCACAATAGGTGTGGTGATTGCGCTATTGAGGTGATTAATATGTGAGTATAGTCCCACATCAGATAAGATAAGAAAGAATGATGAGTTTAAATAGGAGTTTGGGTCAATACCTGATAGTTATAGCTTTTTAGTTAAAATTGATTCTTAACTTCTGTTTAAGGCCCATCAACTATAGATTGGGCCCGATTGCTCCCCCAACACACACGGTCCCAAAATAGTGGGTAACTTCCGTTGGCAAATTCACACTGTTTTGCTTCTTTCAGATGAATTTCTTCTATCTTCTTTTATCCCTTTTCGGACTTAAATACAAGGATAATCCCAAAGAGAGTGGGATTCACACATAGAATAGAATGCATTTCACTTTAGTAATCCATAGTCATAGAGATCTGATTAGGTCTATGCTGGCTACTGATAACGCATCATTCACCTGCCGTACTTGTAAATATCTTCGAAGTTGCACTGACAGTGAGAAGCAGGGACCGCATGCTAAAAAAATTGTTACTCTTTTCTCTTTCTTCTCAATAATTTGACTCATTAACTCTTTGAAAACATTCATTATTATTTATGCATAATATTGTATAGTAAAAAATTTATATAAATAAAATTAGATATGTAACCATATAATATAATAATGTTACGTTATAAAAATAAGCATGGATACTTACAGACAAAATATCATGTTTAATGTACGGGAAAAGCATAGTTTTTCAAGTAAAATGAGGAAATGTTCTCATGATATTTAAATCTTCATTTTATTTATTCTTGTAGAACATGCACAAAAACATGCAGATTTTCGGGTTCAGTGGTCGACTACTAGGCATTGTAGTCGACTAATATGTAGCAGAGCAGAAACAAGTTTTCTTTGAGGCCGGTAGTCGACTAATATGAGTTGTAATTAGACTACATATTACGAAGGTGTATTTCTGCGTTGGTCTGGTAGTTGACTAATCGGTATTGTAGTCGACTAATCTGATTGCATTAGTCGACTAATATGAGTTGTATCGAATAATGGGCATTCAGCGGGTCTAATTAGGAATTGGTTTTAAACCCAATTCGTTTAGAGGCTATTAATAACCCCTAACGATTGTTAGGGCAAGTTTTGAAGCACGCTTTTGGAGCACCTTTGAGAGTTTGGTGCATCTTTGGAGAGGAGATCTTTTGAGAGATTGAGAGTTTGTTTTAGGGTTTCTTTGTGAGAACTTGTAATCCTAATTTGTATTCTCTCTTTCTATTAGTGAAAATCCCCTCCTTACCCGTGGGCGTAGGCAAATTGAACCACGTAAATCTCGTGTCTTTACTCTTTTATTGTGTTTTTGCTATCGTTTGTGGTGGTTTCTCTCGACGGTTCCCTGGTCAGCGCTTCACAATTGGTATCGAGCTATCGTTGATTGGAAGTGGTGTAATTTCTAATTTGAGGGTGTTCGGTGATTCACGAGAAGCGGATTCACGAAGACAAACAGAGGATGGCGTCAACCATAAATCATCAAAGTGGGAAAATTCGAGATTGAAAAGTTCAATGGGAAGAACGATTTTTCTTATTGGAGGATGCGATGAAAAACTTTCTAATTTCGCAAAAATTGCACAAGACTTTGGATGGAAAGGAGAAGAAGAACAAGGATATGTCGATGAGGATTGGGAGGAGTTGGATGCGGAAGCACGCGGTCGATTATCCTATGCCTCGAGAGGGATGTAGCTTTCTTGGTAGATGGAGAGGAAGCGGTTGCGGCGTGTGGAAGAAGTTAGAGGGTACCTTCATGACGAAGAGTCTAACTAACGGATCTACTTAAAATCCAAATTGTATACTTGCAAGATGGAGGAGGGCTCATCAATCCGGGAACACATCAACAAGTTTGATAGGATCATATCGATTTGAAAGACATAGATGTTAAAGTAGGAGGCGAGGATCGGGCGCTTCTACTACAGTCTCTGCCGAAGTCTTATGAGAACTGGTGCAAACACCGAGGCTTGTGGGAGAGAATCGAAGATGGATGAGACTAGAACGGCACTTCTAGCGACGATCTTTGGAAGAGCAAGCTAATGAGACATAATATGGCGATAACAGACAAGAGGGGCGTTTGCAAGAGGAAGGAGCAATGAGCGAGGAAAAGGCAAGGGAGGAAAGTCTAGATCTAAATCAAGACCTCTTGCGGGGAAAAGGATGTTTCAAGTGCGGTGAAGCTGGGCATTTCAAAGTCGACCGTCCAAATAAGAGAGTAGGTGGAAAGAAGAAGAACAACAAGACCGAGAGGAGAGGGCAAGGAAGAAGCGAGCTACGTTTCAGGAAGGAAGCGATAAGGAATGCTATGTCGTCACGGTGGCGAGGAGATCTCGAGGGAAGTGGATACTTGATTCGGTTGCTCTTACCATATGTGTCCAAATAGGAAGTGGTTTACTACCTCGAGAGGCATTGATGGGGAGCTGTATTGATGGGGAATAACCATGCTTGTAAAGCAGTGGGGCTAGGTAATATCAAAATCAAGATGCATGATGGAGTGGTTCGAACCTTGGCGGATGTGAGGCATGTTCCCGACTTGCGGAAGAATCTTATCTCGCTTGGTGCTTTGGACTCGGTGGTTGCAGGATTGTGGCGGAAACGGAGTGAAGAAGGTTGTTCGTGGTTCCTTAGTAGTGATGAAGGGTGTTAGTCACGGTAATCTATACTCTCGGTGGCAGGGGAGATCAGCGGTTGGGCGAAGAAGTGGTGGAGACCCATGTGAGCACACACGGTTATGGCATAGGCGGCTTGGGCATATGTCGAGAAGGGTCTAGTTCGCTTGGTAAAGAGGGTATCTTTGAAGAATCAAGGAACCCAAAGATGGATTTTTGCGAGGATTGTGTGTATGGAAAGTCACACGAGGTCAAGTTCTGAGCGGCAAGTCTAAGAAGCGAGAGGATACTAGATTATGTGCACACGGATGTTTGGGGTCGGCTCGGAACTTCAAGGGTGGTTCCGGTATTATGTCTCGTTTATTGATGATTATTCTAGGTATGCTTGGATTTACTTTGAAGCACAAGAATGAGGTGTTCGAGACATTCAAGAAGTGGAGAACAATGGTTGAAAACGGAGGAAAGAAATTGAAGACGGCCGAGATCGATGCAGTCTGAGTATCTGTGAGGCATAAAATTGCGAAAACCATATCCACTATCGATGAAGGTTACAAGTCGACGACTTTCACGATGACAAAGGAGAATCGAAGCTAATGTCTCAGAGTACAAGGATTACAAGTTGACAATCCTTGTGAAAAGAGATCACAAGTTTTGATCTCTTCAATTCAAAATCGGGGCTCATCCCGGCGTTTCAATCCGCGGAGCACATGGCCCGCTTAAGGCAGCGGAGCACATGGCCCGCGTTGAAGCTCAAAACGCGGCTCACATGGCCCGCGTTGAAGCTCAAAAGCGGCTCACATGGCCCGCGTTTCATTTCAAAATCGCGAACCGCGTGGCCAGCGTTTCAACCCAAAACGCGAGCACATGGCCCGCGTTGAAGCCTAAGCGACACACATGGCCCGCGTTGAAGCTCAAAACGCGGCTCACATGGCCCGCGTTGAAGCTCAAAACAGGCGAGGCTTGCTCGAGCGAACCGGCGTTTTGACTCATTCAAACATGAGTTGAACGGTTCATAAACCGTTTGAGATTTAAGGGGTGGTTACACCCCACTAACCCCATTATGGAGCATTTTAAGGGGTGGTTACACCTTTAACCCTATAAATGGGGGTTTTCACAGCCAAATAGGGGGTTAAAAAGGTTTTGGCCGGAGAACTAACAAAGGGGAGAGAACCAGTTTCCTCTGCGCAGCTGTGATCGGCGTGACGATCGGACCTTCATCCGTGGTCTGATCGGGTGAAACTTGGAGGGAAGCCTCAACACTTGTCGTTCCTAATTCTGAACGGTGGAGATTGATTTCTACCGGTTGGATTTGGAGATATCGAGGTTTTACCGAAGCCAATTGCGCAGGGAACGGCTTCTTCCGCGCAGCTGTGATCGGCGTGACGATCGGACCTTCATCCGTGGTCTGATCGGAGTGAAACTTGGAGGAAGCCTCAACACTCATTGTTCCTAATTCTGAACGGTGGAGATTGAATCCTACCGGTCGGATTTAGAGATATTGAGGTTTTACCGAAGACCTCCTTTGCTGGAATCAACTCTCCTAGAGAGTTCAACTCGATTAGAGTTTTCAAACTTGCACGACAAGTTCTTCTCCGCCATTCTTGGCTAAAAGGATTATTAATCCTTTTCTAAAATCAACTCTATCAAAGAGTTCTTAACTTCGGTCAGAGTTCTAAACTTGCTACTGCGAAGTTATTTTTCAACATCGTCCCACGAGTCAAGGCGGTCGGATCGTCCAGCGGGATACAAGATTCAAGCTCCCACCGCTACCGTGAAGAACCCAGATTAAATAAAGGGAAGGGTCTCCGTTGATCATTCCCTCTTTTGTAAATCGGGCAACCGATCGAGGAATTTGTAATTTCTTTTTATCTAAGTCAGTTAGAGAGAGAGATTGCATTCGAGAGTTGTATTTATTCTTTCTTTAAAATCAATTGGAAGGGATAATCTTTATTTTACAGCTTTAAATTTCCTCGCGAACAAAAGATGGCGACTCCGCTGGGGACGATCTCTTTCACCGATGAAGAGGTGGTGGCGCAATCCGACGTCAAGCTCATTGGGACGACTGTTGAAACTCTGACCGTAGAGTTCGATCAAGCCAAGTTCGAGGAGGCACTCTCCTCCGGATCCCTTAGCCCCAAGGCTATGCGCAAGATCCACAAAGCCTCTAAGGAGGCCAAAGCCCATTCGGTTGCCGTGGCTAACCTAATCAGTAAAGATGGTGATGTCGTGCATCGGTGAAAGGCGGTTGCTTCGCCAAAGAACACGGCCGAGATGGCCAATCGACCAACCAACGCGAACTTCGTTTGTGAAAAAAGCGATCCGAAGCCCGGCGTTTCTTTTACGAAACGCAAGTCTGGCGTTTATGTGCCGAACGAAGCCTCGCAAAAGCCGGGCGAGCGCAACCCTCAATGGCGTTTTCACGGTCAAAGCGGGTCACAACCCGCGTTCAATTGCTCAAACGCGAACCTGCGCGTTGAGGTTACCCGCAGCGATCCAGCGTCCCCACTATAAAGCAGCGGCAACACAGGACCTGCGTTGTTGAGGGTTACAGCGATCCTCGCGTCTCAATCCAAAACGCGGGTGCACCTCGCGTTCAAGTGCTCAAGCGCTTCCGGCGTTCCAAGTGCCAAATCATCGACGCTCGGTATGCTCATATGCGGCCAAGCCGTCGGTGTTTGAACGATTGACAAACGTTATTTGGTCCACGAGCGGCGGCATTTTCACAGAATGAGACTTGAGGTCGAATACCTTGGAGTCACTTCTAATCGATCGGAGTGGCCGAGTCAATCTCTAGCTCCAATGAGCCGAGGCAAATCGGTCCCGGCTTGAAAGAGGCTTTGAATGACTCCGGCGGAGTTTACCGACATACTGGTTCGAGCAGGGTCATACCCTGTCAACTACCAAAAGTTGGCTAAAGGAATTAAGTCCGATGATGAGCATTCACCATCGCAATCTCAATCCTCTAGTTCTTTCTTGGAGCACGTGGCTGTCTACATGGCGGAGAATCTTGAAGATTTCAAGAAGAGGCTCGAAGAGTATCGGGCTATGATGCAAGCCTGCGATCACAACAAGAGTCCATCGATCAACTTCGAGAAATGGTAGCCCAACTTGTTGCAGATAGGGCTCAAGTTTACATGTTCGGCTCAACACCTCAACCAGAATCATCACGAAGGAGGGGTCGATCCTCAAAACGAAAAGAAAAAGTGAATGAAGCTCCCGATCAAGAAGCTCATCACGTAGAATCTTCATTTGAAGAAGAGAATAGGGCGAAAATGAGCATAGTCCTCAATCGGCAAAATCAGAAGCCGGAAGCCCTCAATGCCATGGCTAATAGGTGCGAGCTCAAGATCGGGGTTGTCGGGCCGTATCCCTGAGAATGGGATACGGTTCCTTATCCTCAAAATTCAAAATCCCGGCGCTACAAGCTTTCGGCGACGCGGGATCACCGAACCAACACATCTACCATTTTAGGTCCTGGTGGGAATGTGATGGCAAACGATGTCATAGCAGTTCGTTTGTTCATTGGCACCCTCAAGGGGTTGCCTTTGAATGGTTCATGAAGCTGCGGGATGTATCGAGAAGTGGGCGATTTAGAGACTCTTCTGTCACGATTCTTTGAAGATGACACGAAATCACTGTCACTTCTCTCCTTGCCATTAAGCAAAGGAGGAGAGCCTATCAAAGTCTTCGTCGAGCGATTCGAAGCATGGCTCTTCGATGCTCGGCGGGTATGACCGCGATGCGCTTCGATTAACACCTGTCGGCACAATTTACAAACCAATCTCCTAGCTCGAATGGGGGTTGCAAAATGTCGTTCCTGGAAACAACTAGTCTCCCAGGGCGAACAGGCTGAAGCAATTATTGCTAGGATTGAAGCTGACTCCGAAGACCTGGCTATTGATGACCCGGCTCTAAATCACGAGGCCGATGACTCGGTTAGTATCAACTTAGAATAATTACAGACGTCGTCGATTTCGTCCAAAGACGTCATGTATCCCAAAGACTGGGGGTTGATTATTTATTATTTTCCGAGTAGAATAATGAATTCCAAACATTGTCAAGTTAACAAAACACTTTTGACAATGTAAGCACTTCAACGTGCAGCAGCACAATCAAAATCAACTTATCAATCCTCTCCAATAGGATGATAAGTCTACAAAGTTGCTCAGATCGTAACACAATCCCGTCAGGTTAACAATGCACCTCTGACAATCAACTTATCGACTCTCTTCAATAGAGCGATAAGTCCTCAAAGTTGCTCCAATCGCAACATACCCTTGTCACGTTAACCTCACACCTCTGACAATCAACTTATCGACTCTCTTCAATAGAGCGATAAATCCTCAAAGTTGCTCCGATCGCAACATACCCTTGTCACGTTAACCTCACACCTCTGACAATCAACTTATCGACTCTCTTCAATAGAGCGATAAGTCCTCAAAGTTGCTCCGATCGCAACATACCCTTGTCCGCGTTAACCTCACACCTCGACAATCAACTTATCGACTCTCTTCAATAGGCGATAAGTCCTCAAAGTTGCTCTAATCGCAACACAATTACGTCGTCATCTTATCAACCCTCCCCAACGGATAAGTTCCTCGAGTTGTTCAAATCACAACTAAATCCGAAGCCTAAGTAGGGATAAGCCCAGCGTAACACGTTACCGTTAGTTCTTAACCGTAAAAGAACAAAAGCCCACATATTCAAAGTTGTGGCGGTTGTTATTAATAACACCACAATCCACATCTTACGTGTGGGGAATTTTATCGAATCCTAAGTAGGGGTAAGTCAGCATACCACCGTTCTTAGGTTTAGTCTTCTACCGATCAAAGAAGACACCGAATTTAAATCGGGAATTTTATCTCGAAACCTAGCGGGGATAAGCGCATCTAATACATGCGGTAGGGTAGTCTATTCCGTGAGAAAGACGAAGCCTACGTATTCAACATCGTAGCATTAAGCCTAAAAGAGTTTTATTCTTTTAGCACAACGTCACATCGTGACGGTTTAGATAATCGCATGCTAGCCCGATTCAAGCGGTGTCGGTAAAGGCTCATCAAGTCCGTTGATGGTGGGGTTGGCCAATAACCCTAAAGTCAGCGCTTGCAGCGTTGCCGGTTAGTCTCTTGCCCGTAAAAGACGACAAAATCTACGTATTCAACATCGTAGCACAACGTCACATGCGAGGCGAACTCCTCTAACATCAACTTATCGACACTCTTCAATAAGAGCGATAAGTCCTCAAAGTTGTTCAAATCATAACTAAATCACGACAAACAACTTATCGATCCTCATCAATAGGATGATAAGTCCTCAAATTTGATTAAATCGCAATCAACTTATCAATCCTCCTCAACAGGATGATAGGTCCTCAAAGTTGCTCCGATCGCAACGTATCTTCATCAAGTCGACACTATACCTCTGATGATATAATCAACTTATCAATCCTCCCCGCAGATAAGTTCCTCAAAATTGTTCAAATCACAACTAAACCCCGTCAATCAACTCATCATTCCTTTCCAATAGAATGATAGATCCACAAAGTTGTTCAAATTACAACACAATCCTATCAAAATCGTACACATCCTCGTGAGAGTTTGATAACCAACTATCAATCCTCTCCAATAGGATGATAAGTCCACAAAGTTGCTCAATCATAGCGTATCCTTGTCATGTTAACCTCACACCTCTGACAATCAACTTATCAATCCTCCTCAATAGGATGATAAGCCCCAAGCCTTGTTCACATTACAAGCCTAAAGCCTTGTTTAAACCACAAGCCCAAAGCCTTGTTCAAACCACAAACCCAAAGCCTTGTTCACACCACAAGCCATGTAAGCCTTGTTCACATCACAGGCCTTAAACCTTGTTCAAATCACAGGTTTCATATTTTATCCCCCGACAAAATCTAAACTTATCGACTCTCATCAATAGAGCGATAGGTCCTCAAAATCTTGTTCACACCACAAGTACCCAATTTTATCAAGTTAACTCCATACCTCTGATAAAATCAACTTATCGACTCTCTTCAATAGAGCGATAGGTCCTCAAAATCTTGTTCAAATCACAAATACCCAATTTTATCAAGTTAACCCCACACCTCTGATAAAATCAACTTATCGACTCTCTTCAATAGAGCGATAAGTCCTCAAAAATCATCATCAAGTTAAAAATTCCACCTCTGATGATAAAACCAATTTATCAACTCTTTGCAATAGAGTGATAAGTCTCCAAAAGCTTGTTCAAACAACAAGTATGAAAGGCATGCCAAGTTAACACTATACTTTTGGCACCTTAAAGAAAAGTCTAAAAGACTTAGTTGGAAATGTGGGGTTCATCCCCGTGTTTTACTCATCAAACGCGAAGGACCACCCCCGCGTTTCAACACAAAACGCGAGGGTCGCGCCCGCATTTTAAACACAGAACGCGATGGCTAGCTCCGTGTTTCGACCTCAAATCGCGAGGATCAGTCTCACGTAGCAAAGTTCAAGGCGCTGCAGTCACTCCTGCATTAAAAAAAAAAAAATGCCGGAGTTCACCCATGCAAGACGAACGACTAGCGTGAATAAAAGCAGAACGCAACTTCTTTGAAGAAAGAATGAGGAGCAATACCTTCTCAGGATCAAACAAAAGAAGATATCCAAAGTATTCCGAAAGCTCGTCCCAGTCAACGAACTTTGAAAACTGGAGGGTTCTGAGGTCGTAAAAATTATCAAGACGCCAATATCCGTAAACACTATCGATGAAGGTTACAAGCCGACGACTTTCCGCGATGACAAAGGAGAATCGGTTAATGTCTCCAGAGTACAAGGATTACAAGTTGACAATCCTTGTGAAAAGAGATCACAAGTTTTGATCTCTTCAATTCAAAATGCGGGGCTCATCCCCGCGTTTCAATTCAAAACGCGGAGCACATGGCCCGCGTTCGAAGCCCCAAACGCGGAGCACATGGCCCGCTCAAGCCCCAAACGCGGAGCACATGGCCCGCGTTCGAAGCCCCAAACGCGGAGCACATGGCCCGCGTTTCATTTTCAAAATGCGGAGCACGTGGCCCGCGTTTCAACCCAAAACGCAGAGCACACGCCCGCTCAAGCCCCAAACGCGGAGCACATGGCCCGCGTTCGAAGCTCAAAACGCTGCTCACATGGCCCGCGTTCGAAGCTCAAAACGAGCGAGCGAGGCTTGCTCGAAACGCGAACCGCGTTTGACTCATTCAAACATGAGTTGAACGGTTCATAAACCGTTTGAGAGATTTAAGGGGTGGTTACACCCCACTAAACCCATTATGGAGCATTTTAAGGGGTGGTTACACCCTTTAACCCCTATAAATGGGGGTTTTCACAGCCAAATAGGGGTTAAAAAAGGTTTTGGCCGGAGAACTAACAAAGGGGAGAGAACCAGTTTCCTCTGCGCAGCTGTGATCGGCGTGACGATCGGACCTTCATCCGTGGTCTGATCGGAGTGAAACTTGGAGGAAGCCTCAACACTTGTCGTTCCTAATTCTGAACGGTGGAGATTGATTTCTACCGGTTGGATTTGGAGATATCGAGGTTTTACCGAAACCAATTGCGCAGGGAACGGCTTCTTCCGCGCAGCTGTGATCGGCGTGACGATCGGACCTTCATCCGTGGTCTGATCGGGTGAAACTTGGAGGAAGCCTCAACACTCATTGTTCCTAATTCTGAACGGTGGAGATTGAATCCTACCGGTCGGATTTAGAGATATTGAGGTTTTACCGAAGACCTCCTTTGCTGGAATCAACTCTCCTAGAGAGTTCAACTCGATTAGAGTTTTCAAACTTGCACGACAAGTTCTTCTCCGCCATTCTTGGCTAAAAGGATTATTAATCCTTTTCTAAAATCAACTCTATCAAAGAGTTCTTAACTCGGTCAGAGTTCTAAACTTGCTACTGCGAGTTATTTTTCAACCTCGTCCCACGAGTCAAGACGGTCGGATCGTCAACGGGATACAAGATTCAAGCTCCCACCGCTACCGTGAAGAACCCAGATTAAATAAAGGGAAGGGTCTCCGCTGATCATTCCTCTTTGTAAATCGGGCAACCGATCGAGGAATTTGTAATTTCTTTTATCTAAGTCGGTTAGAGAGAGATTGCATTCGAGAGTTGTATTTATTCTTTCTTTAAAATCAATTGGAAGGGATAATCTTTATTTTACGACTTTAAATTTCCTCGCGAACATATACGATGGTGCTTTCAAGGAGTTCTGTGATCGAGGGAATTGTTCGACACGACGATCCAGGTCTACACCACGCCAGAATGGGGTCGCGGAGAACTGAAACTGCTGAAGGGAAAAGCGAGAGAGTATGCGATCTTATGCGTGATTGGGCAACGAATGGTGGGCGGCGGTGGCTACTGACTTGTTACATTGTGAACCGTTCACCACATTCGACATTGATGGTGATACACCCTATAGGGTGTGGTCGAGGAGCATGCAGATTATGATAGGCTCGAAATTTTTGGATGTACCGCCTACTATCACGCCAACGAGGGAAAGCTTGACGCGAGGGCCAAGAAGGCAATATTCTTGGGATATGCAAAGGCGTAAAGGCTATCGCCTTTGGTGTCTGGAAGATTCAAAGTTCGTGGTCACAGGATGTTACCTTGATGAGAAATCCATGATTGCGAGGCGTCCAAGGATGATGGTGTTATGGTGGTGAGACTTCTAAGTCTCGTGTTATTGAAATAGAACCTAAAGACCAACTAGGTTCTAATCGTGCTCAAGTGGGAAGTCGTAGATGATGAGCTTGAGCAGAGGAGGTTCAGCGAGAAAATACGAGCACTACAACAACAGCAGCTCGAGGATAATTTGGCTTCCACTAGGTCAAAGCGAGCATACAAGGTGCATCAAGCCGGGGCTGATCAACCTAAAGCACTATGGGCGTGCTAATATGGTTGAATCGCTCTCGGTGGAGGAGGACGAGCCGGTCTCCTTCAAGGAAGCTATTCGGGACAAGGATAGTGAGAGTTGGTTGGCTGCGATGGAGGAAGAGATGGAATCTCTTCGAAGCACCAAACATGGGAGGTGGTCCCATTGCCCGTAGGAAGAAAAGCTATTGGTTGTAAGTGGGTGTATAAAAGAAAGGAAGATCTTTGAGCTTCGGTGGTGTAAGATACAAGGCGAGGCTAGTGGCTAAGGGTTTTGCCTGAGAAAGAGGGTGTGGATTACAATGAGATATTTTCTCCGGTGGTGAAACACATTTCTATTCGGTGCTATTGAGTATTGTTGCTTATGGTGATTTTGAGTCGGATCAACTCGATGTTAAAACAACCTTCTTGCACGGAGACTTGGATGAAGTGATCTACATGCATCAACCCGAGGGCTACAAGGTTGAGGATAAGGAGAATCATGTGTGTCGTTTGAGGAAGTCCTTGTATGGATTAAAGCAATCTCCCGGCGGTGGTACAAGCGATTTGACTCCTTCATCTTTGAAGCATGGGTTTTCCGGCGATCATGATTGTTGTGTTTACATTCGAAGCTTCGCGGAGGTAATTTTATCTATCTTCTTTGTATGTGGATGACATGCTTATTGCTTCTAAGAGCGGGGTGGAGATAGATAGGTTGAAATCTCAACTTGGTGAAGAGTTTGAGATGAAGGACATGGGTGCCGCTAGGAAAATACCGGGTATGGAGATTAGAAGAGAGGCCGAATCGACGATTGTTCTTGAGTCAGAAGGGCTACATAGAGCGGGTGATCGCGAGGTTCGGGATGCAAAGTGCTAAGTCGGTGGTGACTCCATTGGCTCCACACTTTAGGCTTTCTGGTAATCAATCTCCCACTCTGGCCGAAGAAGCACATGGAGCGTGTTCCTATGCTAGTGCAGTTAGCGCTTTAATGTATGCAATGGTGTGTACGCCCGGATATTCCTGGCCCGTTAGTGTTAGTCGATGGATTCATGGCGAATCCGGAAAGGCGACCGGGAAGCGGTGAAGTGGGTCCTCGTACTTAAAGGGCGGTTGATACAGTGCGTGTTTTGGTGGAGAAACATGTCAGATTGACGGGTTTGTGGACTCTGATTATGCGGGCGATCTAGATAGACGGCGATCTACTACTGGTTATGTATTTAAGATACATGGAGCTCCGGTTAGTTGGCGATCGATGTTACGGGCTCTGATGACACTTTCTGGTGAGTACATGGCCATGGCGAGGGAGTGAAGGAAGCATTGTGGTTGTGGGGTCTTCTAGGCGATTTGGGGATTGGCGAGCGTGAACTTGTGGTGTGACAAATGAGTGCAATTCACTTGGCGAAGAATCAGGTTCATCATGCTCGTACCAAGCATATTGATGTCAGGTATCATTTTGTGCGGGATGTCATAGAGGGAGGTGATATTTCTCTCATGAAGGTGCACACGAATGAGAATCCCGCGGACATGTTAACCAAGGTGGTCAGTGTGTAAGTTTAAGCATTGCTTAGACTTGCTTCATATCGACTCTTGTTGATTTGCCCAAGAGGCATGGCCCTTCGGAGACGGTAATGGGTAAGGAGGAAATGATTTGAGGTGAACTACGGTGAGCTTGATCGGTGGAGATGCGTGAAGCGTCGCGGTGTAGTGGCGTATTGGATTGGCTGGATTGGTGATGGTGATCTCTAGATGTTCTTGGTGTTCTTGGTGTTCGGTCCAAAATTTGAGGTGAATCAAATGATGTGCGAGGTGGAGAATTGTAGAACATGCAAAAACATGCACAAACAGATTTTCAGTGTTCAAGAGTCGACTACTAGGCATTGTAGTCGACTAATATGAGTTGTAGTCGACTAATATGAGTTGTAGTCGACTAATATGAGTTGTAGTCGACTAATATGAGTTGTAGTCGACTACACCGTAAACGACGAAAGGTGTATTTGCGTTGAGTCGGTAGCGACTAATCGGTATTGTAGTCGACTAATCTGATTGCATTAGTCGACTAATATGAGTTGTAGTCGACTAATGCGAGATTCAGCGGGTCTAATTAGGAATTGGTTTTAAACCCAATTCGTTTAGAGGCTATTAATAACCCCTAACCCGATTGTTAGGGCAAGTTTTGAAGCACGCTTTTGGGCGACCTTTGAGAGAGTTTGGTGCATCTTTGGAGAGGAGATCTTTTGAGAGATTGAGAGGTTTGTTTTAGGGTTTCTTTGTGAGAACTTGTAATCCTAATTTGTATTCTCTCTTTCTATTAGTGAAAATCCCTCCTTACCCGTGGGCGTAGGCAAATTGCGAACCACGTAAATCTCGTGTCTTTACTCTTTATTGTGTTTTTGCTATCGTTTGTGATGGTTTCTCTCGACGGTTCAGCGGTCCGCTACCAACAATTACTCTATAATTAGAAACACTAAAGAATAACATGACAATAAGTAAAATAAGAATTTTCACATCAGCTTTCTTTTCTATACTTTCAAGAACAATTCGTTTGCAAACAAACACTCAATTTGCCATGAATGCAAACTTGTTTTGCAAAACACTCACTCGGTTTGGCTACACGTTGTACTTTCACACTTGTTAAAAATTGAATGAGACCAAAACGGGAGATGAGCTGATAGTCACCGACATGGCGACGCTCGAGTCTTTTGGACCGCTAGATGATCTTAAAAGAGTGATTTAAGAACAGTTAAAAGTGTTTTCTAAAAATACTGTTATAAGTGGATATTTAAAATTATAAAATAAGTTAAAGTTGTAAATTTAAGTTTCAGGAAAGTCTACATCTTCTCTAGAATAGTAGCCTTTATGATACTGTTGGTAATGGGAAAGTATCGTGGGGGCGTTGCACCCCTCCCTGAACTATTCGATCCTGGGATCGAATTTTTCGATCCCAGGGGATCCATAGTTATAATGCGTCCCATAGGGGCGGACTATGGGATACTTTCTCGTTGGTAATGCTTATTTTAACGCAACAACAATAATTGGTTTTCTCAGAAAAGATTGACTACGTCATTTTGTAGTCTGGCCATCATATGTAAGTTAATTATTTTTCTAATTTTTAGTTAACTAATTATTTTTAGTAACCAATTAATTAAGCAATTAAAAATGAGAAGCTTATTAGTTACATCTCAAATGAACTACAAGTATATAGCAATTAAAAATGAGAAGCTTATTAGTTACATCTCAAATGAACTACAAGTATATAGCAATTAAAAATGAGAAGCTTATTAGTTACATCTCAAATGAACTACAAGTATATATATTTTGAATTCCTTTATGTAACAAATTCAGTAGAAAGAATTTTCTACTTTTGATGAAGATGATATTGGCATTTCTTCAGAAAATAGAGAGATTGATCTTTTCTCGATGGTTTTAGTTTTGCCAAGCACAAAAATATTTTGGCTCCTCTCTTCCTAATTAACTATCTATATCCCGAACAGAAGCTAGTACTTGTTTTAGTCCATCTCTCTTGATTCTTTTGCGAATTACACCTAGCATATAGACACTTCTTTCTTTTAAGGCTTAATTGCATTTAAATATCCTATAGTTTCCTAATGTTTCACTTATATATCCTCACTTGTTTTTGACAGTGGTTATGTACCTTAAAGTTTTAAAACTTAAACTTATATACCTCACTTGGTCTTGGAAGCACTTATATGTGCTAATTCTTTTAAAGCTTGCATTTAAATACCCTAAAGTTTTAAAACTTGCACTTAATTAAACACCTTTAGGTTTGCATATATGAGGGTATTTAAGTGCAAAGATTAAACTTTTAGGGTATTTAAGTTCACGTTTTTAAACCTTAGGGTATATAAGTGGTGCCAAAACAAATGAAGATATATAAGTGCAAGTTTTAAAATTTTTAGGGTATATAGTGCTGCCAATTACAAGTGAGGGTACATAAGTGCAATGTAGGGGAAACTATAGGATATTTAAGTGCAATTAAACCATCTTTTAACAGGTTTTTCTTAAATCATTACCAAATACTCTTTAATCCGTAATTAAAACCACGACCGTTGTCCTAACTAAAAGTCCTACGGGGCATCGATAGATATCCTCCCATGTCTCTGCCAAGTTGAGCTCTACAAATTAAAACTACACCAAAGAATTCAACATTTTCCTTTCTTTATCTCCTCGCAAGCAAGAAAGAAAACGAGCATCCCCATTCTCTCTTGATCTCCTCGATCGCAATCAAGATCATCAAACCTTTTTCAAGAAACAAACAAAAAAAATTCAAATGGCTTCTCGTCAAGAAGGAAGAAGCTCTGGAAGCCCCAAGGCCTCAACGCCACCCCTTCCCATTGATCTTCTGGCTGAGCGAGCGGTGGCCGGAATCTTCTTCAAAGAATTGCTTACCGACGACACCGACGACACCGACGGCAGATATATCTTCAACGCATTCAGCAGTGATCCCCCTCCACCTCTCCCTGTTCCCTCCTTCTCCTCCATCCCAAATCCGTTCACCATCTGCTCCTCTTCCAAAGGCCTCCTCCTCTGCTATGATTTCACCGATAACACCTACTATGTCCTCAACCCGTTCATCCCCGATGCCCACAGGCGCATCCCAGAACCACCAAGATCCCACCGAGATTGCCACATTGCCGTGCTTTCTGTCCAGCCGTCGGGCGACTCCTTTTTTGATGTCATCTGCGCTTTTGAAGAAGATTCTGGCAAGTACAGTTTTGACTGGTACTTTTCAAGAACTGGGCACTGGCAACAAGAACTGAGCTTACTCGATATCAGCCCCAGCAGCCGGATAATGGAAAATAGTGGCATCGCGGATGATCTAGGCATTGCACTTTGGTTCACCGATGATTACAAGGCCGTGGTCCAGTTTGATACCCTCTTTAGTTCAGCATCCCGTCTGCATATCCCGGAAGTTCTTCACGCATCAGAGAGATGCAATTGGGCAAGTTAAATGGCAGCGACATCGGGATTGTTGCTTCGAGGGGAACCAGCCTCTCGGTCTACATGTTTGAACCTGAAACCCTAAGTTTTCTTTTACAGTCACATGGAGGATTTCACCAAATTTGAGTTCTTTGATAATATGAAATGGATGGGGAACCTTGAATTGCGAGTTCTTCTCAGGTTCCACAATGACGTGCCTATTTGGGTCGGTCATGAACTCATGCTGTGGAATGTTAGCAATGAGAACCACGAGCCCAATGAACAGGTGAAGTATCAGCAATTGCGCGCATGGGAATTCGTACCTCCAGCTGATGCTGACACAGTTCCTTACGAGTTCTCACAGATCCTGCCCTCAGATTTCCTTGAAGAAGATGGAGAAGAGGTCATGGATCCTCTTGAACAAGATGAAGATCAACAGCACAATGAACGGAGGATGGTCGTCGAAGAAGAGGATGAGGACAAAGATGAAGATAGCCAACAGGATGATGATCCTCCAAAAGGACACAGAATTGAAAAGGAGGGATTAATTGATACGCATGAGTAATCTTGAACAGCCAGAGGGTTTGTTGGTTTAATTAAGCTCTTCATTGGTGAGTTACAGTCCTAATTTCTTGATCTTGATGATCAGAAGAAAAACTCAATGATTGATCTTCAGTTCATAACTGAGTTCAAGTAATAAATTACTGCTTTAATTCATCCATGTAATTCTTGAAAGTCTCTGCTGTTTTGATCATCATAAAGACTACTCATTGTTCAGTATTGATCTGGTTCAATTAATCTTTTAGTTGCTGCTCTAATTCTTTAATTGATATACGTCATAAATCTTTGTGGTTTTGATCATCAGAAGTACTCATTGTTCAGTATTTGATCGGTTCAATTAATTTTGGTTTCGCTCTAATTCCTTCATCGATGTAAATCTTATTCTCTGTAGTTTTCATCATGATTATTATTATTATTATTTTTGATTCTTCACATGAGAGTACAGTTAATTTTCTTGTTTATGTATTAATGTAGATCTATGTGTTGATCATGAGAAAAGAACTCATTGTTCACTTGAGTTAAATTAATAATTTTATCCAAAAGAAAAAGTTAGTTTCTCTTTTATATTTATAAACATTTTCATATTTTAAAGTATTTGAGCATAAGTAACAATTTTATAGTAGTATTAGATTAATCAATTTAAACTAATTTAATTTTAATCAAATATTAGGCTTGAGTTTAATTTTTCCATCGTATTGCTAACATATAATTACAAAAGTATAAGTTTAGAGGCATTTTGGCCATAGAGGGACCAATTTGCAAGTTCCCTTAGGATATGAGGGGCTTGTGAGGAATTTTAAAGAATTCAGGGACTAATATGGAATTATTGAAGATTTGAGGTACTAATAGCTAAAAATCCTAATATTTTACCGCTATATTGCTACAAATAAAAGGGATGCATATTGGCAATTTAGTGAAATGAATGTAATATTTGCAAGAACCCGTAGGATTTGAGGGGCTGGTGGGCAATTTCATTGATTTGAGGAACTAATATGAAGATTTGAGGAAATAATATTAAAAATCATAATATTTTAGCATCGCCACAAATAAAAATGATGCATGTTGGCAATTTAGTGAAATGAGTATAATATTGGCAATTTCAAAGAATTGAGAGACTAATATAGAATTATTGAAGATTTAAAGGACTATATCTAAAAATCCTAATATTTTACCGTCGTATTGCTACAAATGAAAACGATGCATATTGGCAATTTAGCGAAACAATTTTTAAAATTTAATATTTTAAATTATTTTAGCATAAGCAGCAACTTTATATTAGTGTTAGATTAATTAATTTAACAGATTTAATTTTAATCAAATATTAGATATGAGTTTAATTTACCATCATATTACTAACTATAACTTAGAAAAATATAAGTTGAGCGTCAATTTCGTCATATTTTTAAAACTATGTAAAATGACTACTATAAAGTTTCCATTTTGGTTATATTTAGTTATATTATGAATCATATCTATGAATTATTGCAAAATATTCACACACAAAAAAGAAAAGAAAAAAACCTTAACTTCGGATGACATATAACCCTCCATATTCAAAATATCAGAAAACTCATTTAACTATGATATTTTTTAGAAAACCCGTAAATACGTGTTTCACACTGGTGGGTAGATATTTTTGCCCATTAAAATTGTGATTCATGATTTTACGGAGGTTTTATGAAAATGTTAAAGTTATAGGAGGTTTTAATAACCCCTAAACTAAATGTGATTTTCGATATTTTGAAAGTTTGGGGGTTGTATATTGATCATCATATTTTATTACACTTATATTCCCTCATTATCTATTTTATTTAGATAAATATCTCCTAATAAAGTATTGTTATCTTAATTTATAGGTTAATAGAGAATTAATGAATAAGAGCCCAAAAGAACTCAAATTCTCTCATTTGTCAACCTTTTATTAAAGCTCATATTGAAGCGCAAAGATCAAACTCAAAAGCCCAAGAGATTAAGAGGGTGTTTGGGAAGGCTTATTTTTTGAAGCTTATAAGTTATCTTTGGCTTTTAATAGCTTTTGGCTTTTTCGATAAAAATACTACAAAAATTGTTTGAGTAGAATAGTAATTTATTTTGTCAAACCTAACTTTTTAAAGCAAGTTTATAAGCTAGTTTTTCAAAAGCTAGGGTATACCAGCTTTTGAAAATGGGACTTATAAGCTAACTTATTTGGCATTTTACCAGATAGGTAGAAATAAAAAAAACTAGCTTAAAAGCTAGTTTGACTAAAAATAAGCCTCTCCAAATACCCTCTAAGAAAAAATCGAGTCAACAAGTTAACAAATGAATCAAATCTGCTAGGATCCAATCGGCCAATTGGTTGTCCAACCGATTGGTTCATAACATCAACAGTGTATGATTGAGATTTATTTTTTGGATCCTAAGGCTAATCTAACAACTGTTATTAATTGCAGTAGACTATAAATAGGGATAGAGGGTGATGGGTCTGAGTGTGAAAATTTTTGTAAAAATTCTATTTGGAGAGGAGAGCTTCTCTTAATTGAGAAAACCTTCCATAATTATAAATTTTTATTTATAATAAATAAAAAAAATTCTTCCTTTAAATTTTTTCCTTCTTATTTGATGATGAATATGAAGATTTGCCTTCAAGGGGCCAACCCTTACAATGTAATTTTTATTTTTTAGCCTGCCCAAAAAGAAAAAGAAAAGAAAAGAAAAGAAAACTCATCACCAAACGATAGAACTCCGAGCGAAAATTACAAAGCCATAATTTTTCTTACTCCAGTATCTCGAATGAGAGGAACAAAAATGTGGTGAAAAATCTACGGAGAGAAGCTCCCAAATGGACACACAGAAGCGTGAACAGTAATTGATGAAATTTGGCACACTACTTTCCCAAAGTACCCTCAAACCTTTTAACTCATAAGTTATGGGAGAAAAAGGCAATAGAAAAAAGATAATGGAGGGTATGACAGGAAAAGAATAAATACATCTATCCAGCTTTTAGACAATGATTTTTACCGAAGGGAAAAGAAGAGAGAGAATTGGAAGATAGATAACTCAAACAAGGTTAAATATGAAAGATAAAATTGGAAGGTAATTTAATAGATAGCCTTGAACGATATCAACATTATCAAAACTTAATTTAATGCATTTAGTTCTCATCACCAATCAATTTTAAAGGGTAACACATCAGCATATAAGATTTCAACAATCAAGCTACTTAATTGTAGGGACCTAAATACTTCAGAATGTCACTATAATTTTGGTCCATAATTTTGCTTATGATAATATAAAATATTTCAAAAGCTAATTGTAAAATCTGAAATAATTATCTTTAAATCTCTCAATTAGAAGGTACTCCTCCAATTAATTGCTATTCCTCTTACAAGTGTTAAAGCCGTGCTCGCACCGTGGGGCTTTTATTATTATTATTTTTGACTAAAGTGTAGTGAGGGATAAAGTTGAGGAATTAAAATAATTTGGAGGAAAACTTATAATTATCATGACTTGCAGGTAAATTAAAAAGCATACAATTTGGGGGTTACGTGTCGGAAAAATTCAAGACTAAAATATGGGAAAATTTCAAGAAATTCCAAATCGGTTTTGGTATTAGTTACTAAATCCCCAATATCTTTGAAACTCTGAATAAACCCCAATATCTTTTGGCAAAACCCTCAAAATTAACATTATTAGTTCATATACTGACTAAATGACCAAAATACCCCTAATACATTTTGGAGGAAATTCCAATAAGTTGTATGCTTTGTCATTTAATCTCCAATAACTTTTGGCAGAAAACTCCTAATAATAAATGTTTATAATTTTTAAAATTTTGAGAGGTTTGTTTGTAATATTTAGATTTTTAAGTGGTTATTTATAATTTTAAATTTTAAAGGGGTTTATTTGTAATTTTAGATTTTTGGGGTTGCTTGTAACTTTTAAAATTTTAGGGTTTTTGGGGTTCTTTGTATTTGTTTTAATTTAAAGCGTCTATTTGCAAATTTTTTAGGCATTTGTTTATAATTTTAAGTTTTTCATTATGCTATTTGTCATTTATTATAGGTTTTTATAATTATCTAATTTTTCAGGTGTTTCTTTTAGCTTTTAATTTTTAGAGTCGTTTGTAATTTTAGAGTTTTCTAGAGGTGTTTGTAGTTTTCATTTTTTTCTAGGAGTTATTTGTATTTTATAAGGGTCATGTATAATTTCAGAATTTTAAGGGTCTTTTCACAATATTTATATATTTAAGGATTTTGTTTTAATTTCAGATTTTTCAGGGGCTATATATAATTTTTAAAGTTGCAAGGGTTTAGTTGTGATATCCTAGTGTGTAAGAGAGTTTTCTATAATTTTAGTAATTCAAAGGAAATTGTTTATATCCTTCAAATTTTTCTCATTATTTGAAATTGTTTGTATCCTTCAAATTTTTCTACGTGTTGTTTGTGATTTTAGATTTTTCTAGGAAGCTATTTGTGATTTTTATATTTTTAATAATTATTTGTACTTTTATGGGTTAGCATGCAAATTCAAATAATTTTATGGGGTATATAATGGCCTTGAGGGTTAATTTTGTCAATGTAAAATATAAGATAACCCCATTTATGGAGGTTAAGTGCAAAAAATAAATATTTTGGGGTTTTCTGTGAGTTTCAAATATTTTGGGGTTTAGTGCTAAATCCGCAAAGATATGTGCGGTTTATTGAATTCACTCTTTAAAAATTAAGGAGGGCTCTATGACAATTTTTTGAACAAAGATTTGATAATTAGAGTTTTCTAATTTTTATGGGTAAAATTTTCTTATCATGAACATGAATAATTTTAATTTGATAAGAATTCTTGAAGATAAAATTAGTTGTGCATATGTCATTTTCTAATAGGATAAAGGGATATATGATATTTTTTATTAGGGATTTAACACGTGGCAAGTTTTTGTACACATGTCGTTTTATGGTGCATCTAGAGATAGTTTACCTATTTCTCTTTACTATATAAAGGAGGATTTAATTTAATATCGTCATTTTTTGTCATAATTTATCCCAGTTATGGGGTCGAATGATCAAAAACAGGAAAATAAATTTCACTTTTATACTATTTTTATATTATTAATAAGATGTTTAGATTGCTTTCAACATGTAGAGGTGATTGAGTTTTTAAAAATATTCTAAAACTATATAATTGTGCTATGCTTGAATTGGATGACAAACACATTGTATTATTTTCATCGATCAGTTGCAATATATTGTTTTATTGATTTATTTTTCTTGGTACGAGATTTAATTACATATTATTTGAAATTAAATTTGAATTTGAAAAATGAAAACGAAAGTTTGTTTTATTTGTCACCTAGCTAATTGGAGAGTTTAATTGCAGAGTTTTTTTTTTTTGACGCAGAGTTTAATTGCAGAGTTGTTTTCTATTTTATAACTAAGTCTTTTAAAAATATTTAATTTTTATCGTAAATAACATTATACTGATATTTTGGAAAACCACTAGAATGATTGTTGAAAACTTGTTTGGCGATATTTTATCCTTTGAATTTGAGATTGATGATGATGTTTGAAAGAATTGGATTATTTCCAATTGTTGTTTGGAGAGGATCCGAATCTTGATCAGATAGGGTGTGTATGGATAACAACGTTGTGAAAAATATGTGTTTCAGTTGAATATTGTTGCAATACATAAAAGGGATAATTATACTAAACCGTAAGAACTTTCAACATTTTATAGTAAACCCCAAAAGCTTTCAAATTTGCACTAAATCACCGATATCTTTTGTAGAAACTTCAATATCTTTTGGGTAAGTTACACTAAACCCTCAATAACTTTCAAAATGCCTATTCATGTTATTTTTGGCTTAAATTTATGGGGCTTATCTGCAAAATGCGAAAACTTATTAGGGCTTTTCTGCAATTTTAAAAGTTATTGGAGGTTTATTGCAAATTTGAAAGCTCCTGCGGGTTTAGTGCAAAATGCTAAAAGTTCCTGGTGGTTTAGTGTAATTTACCCTACATGAAAGGGTGTTTGGCAAAGAGTGAATCTAAAGTGTGAAAATCTCTTTTTACAAGTGCATCCATGAGAGCATAAAGTGAAAAACATTATTTGCTTGCAAAAAACAAAATTTTTTTGGAACTAATACAGTAAAAGTGTTGTGGTAATATCACTTTTGCAAAAACACCCATGAACTTTGGAGGGATTTTTACTAAACTTCTGTAAACTTTACAAATTTCACAAAACACCCATGAACTTTGAGCTGTGTCACGAGACCTCGTAATGTGAAAAGCCAAAATACCCTTTTGAACTTTAACCGTAATCAATAAGTTAATTTAGTTTTAATTAACAATTAAATATATTAATTTCTGATTAGTGAGAGAGCGAGAGGAGACCGGGCCTCGTAGGTGGGGTCATACCCAACTTAGACGGGGTACCCGTTTAATAGTTTTTTTTTTTTTTTCACGTTTAATAGGGACTTAGCCATTAAATGATTAATTCCAATCAAATAGTCTTTTATACTACAAATAATTGCTAGAATTCTTATTTTACAATCCTTGAGGAAAAGAAGGCAAAAATTAGTTGCAAGATTCCAATTTTACAACCCAAGAACAAACAAGGCACATGCGGCTACAAATCAAAAACAAAATAAATTTTTCAAACTTAATTGTTACAGAAGGCTTCAAATCTAGTAGAATGGGAAAATTAACTGTAATTAACTGAATTTTTAACTAAAACAGAAAAACAAATCTACGAAAATGTTATCTTCTGTAAATGAAAAACTGGCAGGAGAAAAGATCCCACAAACAACAACCTTAGCATTTCAGTTAATAATTAATTAGAAGAAATTGTTTAATTGTTGATATCTCTCAAAATTTCCACTGCGTGATATACAGAATTATTTGCTCTTTGAATTGTTGCTATCTCTCATATTTTTTCAAAATTATTGAAACAAGCGTTTCCAACTAACTTTTTAGGTTTTGACATGTAGTTCTTATTTTCTTTTTTTAAAATGTTTGTTGGATGTACGGAACTCATATAAAGTTTAAACTACTTCTAATCGGTTACACGTAGCATGAAAATTTGTGCATCTCAACACTTTATAGCGTCCCTTTATATTTGCCTTCAACTTAAAACAGAGTTAAAATTAATCATTCAATTCTCCTCACTTTTTTTAAAAAAAATTCGCCCTCTGGAAACCCCTATGTCTATAAACGACGATTTCATCGCCGAGGAGATCCTCCCCAAATTGCCCATCCAAACCCTAGTCAAATTCCAGTACGTTTCTAAATATTGGAGAGATCACATCCGAGATCGTTTCTTTTTTAAAACATCCGGTCTCATCGTGTTCCTCGGCTACTCTGCCAGACAGAACTATTCCGGTCCTTTGCTCAAAAATACTCAGAATCTCGTCTTGTTGCCGCCGGAATCGTTAGCCGATGAAAGAGAGATCACCTTTCATGCCTCATGCAACGGTCTTCTGCTCTATGAACTCCCCGGGTAAATATAGATTTTACCGAACTGTTATGAAATCTTAGGTGTTTTTACTAAGTTACTGTAAATCTGTAAAACGATATTACATGAATGATATTTCAAAAGGTTATTCCAATGACGTGAACGATAAAGGTGAAAAAGTTTAAAAGTCTCCTGAGAAATATGTTTCATGTGTACCACATTACACATAAAAGTTTGTTATAAGTTTCTCCAATAGAACACGATGTAATATTTTTTTTCCCAAATTCTTAATAGTTTATGGTAATTTTGTGAAATTCATCCTTCGGATTTAAATTTCATTTAACCTCAATAGAAAAGAGTTAGCTTCCTTGTAAACTCATGCAAGGGTCTTCTCCTGCAGGCAAGGCATGCAATTGTTGGTGTACAACCCGGCGACCAAGCAGTCGATCCGACTGCCTCAAGCGCCATCTCGGTTCGAGGTCTATTACGCAGGGATTGGTTTTGATCCGCACAGCTCCCCACCCCAATTTATGGTCGTTCGGATAGCCAAGGATCAGTCTTCACCGCTAACCATCCTCCAACTCTTCTCTTCTCGAACCAACAATTGGCGAGAGTTCAAGACTGACATGGATGACAACCACATCCGTTATCATTTTTCTGTCAAAAAGTTTGTTTTCATGGAAACATCAGTGTTCATGCACGTTGAACACTTTAGTTCTTTCGTGTTAAGCTTTGATTTTCAAGAAGAGAGTTTTCAGAGGATTGAGTTGCCATGTCCCAGTTTATATATTCGACGTGGTACTCTGGGAAAGTGCAATGGGCGCATTTGTTATACAGAGAAGTGTAGCCATTTCTTCTTTGTCTGGAAGCTCAAAACCGAGAAGGAATGCAACAAATGGATAGTGATATATCGACCATGCTACATCTTTTCGAAGGAACAACTAAAACTACCGAAGGATGAGGTTCCGTGTAGTTTCAACATATACTTACCAGATTTTCTTACGGACTCAGAGGGTATGTTGATTGGCATGAGAAAATTTATCTATACGTATGATTTTAATGCCAGTAGATTGGTTCCAGTTCACGTTATTGAAAATGAAAAAGATGCACGTATCCGTGGTGTCTTTCCTTTCTCTCCTTGTCCAAGCTACATTCCGATGGGACCTTATAGTTGATGAATTAAGCACCATTTTGAATTAAAAATTTATCATTTTTGTGGAAATTCTGAACTCTATTGCCTGTATTATAATCCTAAACTTTCGAATGTATAGTTCTAGTTAAGGACATCAATTTCTTGAAGTCGTTTTCGGACAAGGGTTTTTGCTCTTATTGTTATTGCTGCTTATATCAACTTCTGATAAATTTGTTTTGTTGAAAACAAATACAAACTGATTTGAGGAGAGTTAAGACAATCAGGACATGATAAACTAAAGTTAGGGGCTAGAGTGTCAATTTGTTTAGATCTGAGAACAAAGATATATTTTGATCCAAAACAATCTGACCAACTATAAAACAAGTGATGTGTTCTTCTCTTAGTTATAATTCTAAGAAAAAGAGGCATATGGTTTGTCGTCTCATATCTAATCCCATGAGTTTTGGAGGAAAAAGAGGGAGTACTCGGGGCAATATGAGAATTTTGTTTTCTTGCGATCCAAATGAAAAGAATGTGAAATGCATGAAATGGTTAAATACAATAAAAACTTACGAACCATTGATATACACAATGATCTAGCAGAGAAATGTATTCAAAATCAACCTCAACTCTTTCTCACATCTTTTATTCCAAACCGTCATCAATATTCCTAACACATGACACACTCCTAGTATTTGAGAGTCTGAGGTTCCACAGCCCTCAACCAGGAATTACTCCTCTGCAATGAGTGATCTCAGTCGTGCGATAAAATCTCTGTAATCAAATGTAGTAAATATGCATCAACCTGCAGCCGATGAATGAGGACAAATACTCAAGTATGCTATATTACACTGGACTATCAGAAAAGGATGAGATAAAATACGAGTGTAAACACAAGATAGGAGTATCATGAATTGTGAAATTTCCAAGTAACATATGCAATGTAAAAAGAGGATACACAACAATGCCATTATATGCAATTGAGTGATTGTTTAGAGTTGGATGGATTGCAATATAGGCTTTTGCAAGTTCTTCCTCTGACGATGTATTTGGTAATCTACTCTTCTCTTCATATGGGTCTCAGTCATCATAATGTGGTAATGTAGCACAGACATCTATATTGGTTAGGCTCCATAAATTTTACCTAGTAAGAGGAACATAAATCACTTGAAGGCAATTCTCATATCACAAACAAAAATTTGACCCATTGATAACTAGAACAAATTTCCTCAATCCATTGTTTGAAATTCAATGTTCAGGATAGAAACAATTAGAATCCTAATTTACAGGAATCCTAAGTAACATGAAAAATGCTAACCATTAAGTACACTCCCTAATTTACACAGGTATGAAGAAATGCCTAATTTTCACAGGTACAAAGAAAGGTGTATTAAAAGGAAAAGTGGTTGAACATCTTCCAAATGATCAATGTAAATACCCAGAAGAAAATTTCATCACATGTTTCTTTCGAGTAAAAGGGTGGGTGACCGTCCCCTGTTCCATTAATAAGAATTTAAGGAAACAATCCAAAACATACAAGAAGGAAGAGCCACAAGCAAAGAAAGCCGAAACTAAATTGTGGCGACACGAAAAAGAAGAAGAAACAAGCCATAATAACCATAATAACCAAAAGGAAGTGACAGAAGAAGCACACATGTGCTTCATCCCCTACTATCTAAAAACATGATACTAGACGTCATGTCAAACTCAGAGTCCTCCTCCTGACTCCGAGTTAGTGCTATGTAAACTATATGTTAGTGCTATGAAAACTACATAGAATTCCTAACTGCAAGAAATATTCACCTAAAGTGGGCTAGAAACTTTGTTTAGCTTGGACTGTGCCTCAGCTATGAACTCCCAGTGTTTGATATTTGCCTGAATAGAAGCTATCTCTTCCTTGAGCCGTTTGATCTTCAAGTCGCGTTCCAACTCTTTCTTCTTTGTTGAACCCCTCTCTTCTATCGCTTCTATCTCTTTCGCTCCATGTATTTCTTCACATTCTACAGCTTTCTTCCTTGTTGAATCCCTCTCTTGTATCACTTCTATCTCTTTCGCTCCATGTATTTCTTCACATTCTACAGCTTTCTTCCTTGTTGAATCCCTCTCTTGTATCACTTCTATCTCTTTTTCTTTATGCATTGATTCACATTCTAAGGCTTTCTTTCTCGCTGGATCCCTCTCTTGTATATTTGTTTTATCTTCTGTTTTGCCTTTTGATTCTCGTTCCAACTCTTTGTCACTTGTTGGAGCTCTCTCCTCCATCGTTTCTATCTCTTTTGTAACAAGTATCGATTTACTTTCCACTCTTTTGATCCTCGCCTGATCCTTCCTTTCTAACTTCGACTTCATCTCTTTAGTTTTGTCTTTTGATTCTTTTTTCTTGTGTCTCTTCCTTGCTGCATCGCTATCTTCTACCGCTTCTCTTCTGCGTTTCGATTCACATTCCAACTTTGTATTCCTTGCTAGATCCCTCTCTCCTATTGCTTCTGTCTCTTCTCTCTTGCGCTTCACTTTATGTTTCGACTCTTTGTTTCTTGTTGGATCCTTCCTTTCTATCACTTCTTTCTCTCGCTTTTCACTCATTAATTCAATTTCGCTTGTGACATCCAAGTTTTGGTCGACTGTTTCCGAACTCACCAAAGGAAGCTTCATCTCTGCATGCCGTGGGTTTATGGCACATTCACCACAAACTTTATGACGCCTAACGACAGGAGAAGCTGAGAGCACAGTTTCGTTAAAACATTTCACTTTCTTCATTTGGCTAATAGACAAATCTTGACCTTCCTTACTTTTCTTCTTCTTGTTCCTCCACCAATTTGAGTACTGGATAGTAACATCCCCATTGCAGAATCTCGGAGGGACATAGAAGTTAACATTCGTCAAACTTACGTCATAAGTTTTCCAAGCGACCTCCCATGAATGATTCACTCGTGGAACAAATTTTGGTATATCTTGATCCAAACCAAACTGCATTGCCACCCGATGAGGCTGATACTGTTCGATACAATCTAACCCTACCAATTCACAAGCCCTCAAACTCTTAGCAAATGACTGCAAATCTTCATCATGAGTTTCGCCGCTAGAGTACCATCTACCCTCATGCTTCAACTCATCAACATAAGGCCTCCACAGAAACTCATCGGGGGACTCGAGAACCTTCATCACTGATGAAAAGTCCAGAGCTTTTCCTGTCATTCTCGACCACCTTGAAGCCCTCGGGGCATCAGAACTAATTAAACTTCTTGAATCTGGCCTCAGAGCCATGAACCTCTCCCACAACCACAGCTGAACTATATTCATCGGCGCCCATACAGAAATCGAAGATTTCAAATTCTTACAAAGATTTTCTTTCACTATCCTTAGTTCTCGGTAGATACTAGCGAGCACTGCAGGAGCGAGGGCGATCCTCGTCCCTCGAGCCAATCGAGCCGCACATTCTCTAATGAGCTTCCTATTGCTGGTAACCAGCACGAATCTCGACAACCACGTGGATATAAACACAATGTGCTCTATTTCATCCCCTTTCCCTCTTCCCATATAATGATTCATCAATTGCTCCCCTCCCGGGCATTTTAGCTTGAAATTCTTCACCTCTGTTGTCATCTTGGAGACCATTTGTCCAATGACACCCTCAACGGGTTCTTTAAGCCTAACGGGCTCGCCGAGAACAGAAAACCCCCCAAGAATCGTGACATCCTCTAAAGTCACAGTGGCTTCGGCCCAAGGGAAGATGAAGGTATTGGTTTGTTCGGACCAGAACCTAGAGACCCCCAAAAGGGAAGATGGGTCTTTTCTAATTTTGAACTTAGAGGCCATGATTGGATCAAAGATGCCAGCTTTTTTCCAAATGTGAGCATATTTGGGGGTGAGCTTGTCGACCCATTGGGGCCATTGGGGTTGGGGGTCGGCCCACCATCGGAGGTGAGGGTATTTGGGCTCGTCGCCGGAGGCGGAGAAGGTGGCGCCGCCGCCTGCGACGTTGGGTCGAGGGAGGGAGGAAGTTGAGGAGGTGGGGTTGAGGAACAGACCTTTGCGCTTAATGGGCTGTTGATTGCCATTGAAGTTGACCAGCTCTGCTCCTCTTTCTTCAACGAGAGGGTAGACTAAAGGAGCCATTGTATTTGAGGAGAAAAGACGCAGGTTTGTGAGAGAGAGAGAGAGAGAGTGTGTGTCATCAGTGTTTGTTCGCTAGAGAGAGACAGTGTGTGTGGTCGCTTCAATCAACTGTCTAAATCTCTAATGGGTTTTATCAAGGGTAACTTTTAAATAAGTCCTAATACTTTGAGCATCTTTCATAACATCCCTAAGAACTTGGTTTTTTCAATTTTTCCACTAAAGTTCGGTCGGTCGGGTCGGTTTTTATTAAATTTTGAATAACCGAACTGAACTATCCGTTAGTCAAAACCGAACCGAACTGCTGTAAGTCGGTTCGGTGCGGTTCGGTTCGGTCAGTTCGGTTCAAAATAAAAACAGGATAATTGGTACACATACATGATGATGCAGCAGCGGCAATTTGGAAGATTAAAATTAAGGCAACAAACTATCCCACAAAACTAACTAACAAACTAAGACAAACTTAACTTGCTATTAAGAAGATAAAAAAAACAATTCAATGCACCTGTAGACAAGATAACTGGTACACATACATCTAACAGATCAGATTTATTAATGATATAAGGAGCTTCTGCCCAAATATACAACTAAAACGAGTTTCGGAGCAGTATATGAGCAAGCTGCAAGTTTAGTTGAGGTAAACCTAACTTGATCAAACCACAATAAGAAGTATCTTTGCTTCTACAAAGAAAAAGAAAAACAAAATAATACTTATAACAATACAAACCAAAAGTCATTGACAAAATGGAAAGATGATAATATGCTTGCTTAAAGGAACCGAACAAACTACCAGATAATGCACAATATCAAACTGAGAATACCAAAATAAAAACATGTTTAAAAATAGGTGTCATAGGACATTCAGATTTTTACAAACAAATGCTAATGCCTTCGACTGGATTTTGGAAGATTTGGCAATTAGGGTTTAGTTCATACCTCCACTGCTACTGCGGGTGTCTCCAAAGTAAGGGATGGATCTTGAGGAGATGCTTCGGCCGTGAAGAGAGACGAGTCGGAGTCGGCCAGACTACTCTGGCGAAGTCAACGAGGCAAAGAAGTCGAGGCGCATGCCAGCGTGAAGTCAGCTGGCTAAGTCCACGGCGATGGTGATTGAAGAGGGAGAGGTAGCCGCCGCAGTGAGTCGTGAGAGAAATTGGGAATTGAGGGGGGCGTTTTTTTTGTTTTAGGTTATCAGGATTCAGAAGATGAGAACAGGTATGGGTTGGGTTTCTAATGAGTACGGGTTAAGAATGACTTATATGCGGTCGGTTTGGGTTGAAAAGTTTTCAACCCGATCCGAACCGATTAGTCTAAAAAACCGAACCAAACTGCCATTTTTCGGTTGGTTCGGTCGGTTTTTTCGATCTGGACCGAACCATGCTCAGCCCTACACTAAACACTCAAAACTTTTCCAACTTAATCCGAAGTGACGAAAATGCTCCGAGCGTAAACAAGTTCTTTTTATATATCTCTCCCACTAACCCTAATGAGAGAAAAAAGGAAAGGGAAAATAGATAAAGACGAATTTTTTTTTCCAAACTTTCAATATTAGGGTTTCTTCCAAAAAATAATAATAACTGAAAATTTGATTTTTTTTTTTATGAAAAGTGGTATTTTTATTACTTAGGGGTGAAGTGGAAAAAGTTAAGGGTGTTAAGTGGAAAAAAATAAAGTTTGCAAGTTTTTTGTGGCAAGCACCCCAAAGTATTGGGGTTTTTGTGAAATTTACCCTTTTTATTAACTATATACCCCCAGATATGATTTTTGCTAATTTACATTTAAAGTTCAGATATTTGCTAATTCTCTCAATTCTATGAGAAATTCACATTAAATACCTAACTGAAAAAATGAAATATCGTGAAATATTTCTTCACATAAAGTCTAGAGGTATTTTATCTTAATATGGTGGAATTGAGGGTTAAATTGGTAAATATATATTTGAAGGTTAAATTTGCAAATATGGTTGATTTTTCAAGTGCTTTGAGTAATGTTGCAAGTGGCTTTGTTAATTAAAAATTAAAATTCATGTTACATCGTCATGCTAGTTGAAGCAAATCAGAAAGTATAGATTAGTTACGAGATAAAGAACACTTGATACGCAATGGAATGTACTATTTGTAATAAAATATACAATCTAACTGTTTTGCGGCTAATGAAACACTACGAGATAGAGTTAGAAATACATTTCGGAAGATAAAAATGCAAATATCTGAACAACAGATTTAGATAATTTTCTTGCAGCAGCATATGATAAGAAAATTTTTTAATATATATTTGTATGCGTTTGTAAGGTTTATATTCAACTAATTTTATTTATGCATTTTAATTAATTTGTAAGATAATATCTAAGGGGCTTTTATGAAAGGACAATTTGGATATTACCTATATGCCCCCATGAGCAAGTCTCGACTCCAAACCCCCTCAAGTATTGTAAACGCAACACCGTACTTCGACTGTATTATGGTCAATAGACTCAATTCGAAGAGCATTTCATATTTTCCTCCTCATGCACATCAAATTCCACGGAGTTTTTGCTCGAAGAGCATTTCATATTTTCCTCCTCATGCACATTCAATACTCTAGCTTGGGACTCTCTTCTTCGTGTTGTTTCTCCCCCTCTTCTATTGATTTCTCTGTTTCTGTGTGTTCATAGTGAAGCCCCGCACCTCCCCCACCCCCCGGTTTGTTTTCTCGAAAGCGCCTGTAATTCCCTTTTCATTCAGGGACAAGTTCTTTTTTCGGTTGATATCCACTCGGCAATTCGATTTCTTTTCTAACATCCAAGTCTATAGTTTCTGATCTCTCCAGAGGTAGATTGAGCTCTATATGCAGTGATTATCCTTGAGAATTGGAGAATGTACTCTCCCCAAGAACAGGAGAAGCTGAGAGCTCAGTCTCATTAAAACCTCTCACTTTATTCATTTGGCTACTAGGCAAAGTCTAAGCTTCATTCCTCTTATTCTTTATCTTCTTCATGGTTCTCCACCAATTTGAGTATTGAACAGTGACATCCACACTAATAAACCCTGGAAAGACATCAAACATTACATTCTTCGAATATCGTAAGTTTTCAAGCAATCTCCTAAGAATCACTCGCACGCGGTAGAAAACTCAGAACGACCTGATCAAAACCAAACTGCATTGTCATCCGATGAGGTTGATACTGTTTGATACGATCTAACCCTACCAATTCACAAGCCCTCAAACAGTTGTCAAATGACTGCAAATATTCATCAATGGCTTCATAGCTAAAGTACCATTTACCCTTACGCTTCCATTCATCCACATGAGGCCGCCACTGAAACTTACGGGGTGACTCAAAAACCTTCATTACTGATGATGAGTCGAGCAACTTTCCTTTCATTCTCCATCTTGAACCGCTCGGGGCATCAGAACTCATTAAACTGGTCGAATCTGGCCTCAGAAGCATAAACCTCTCCCACAACCACAACCGAACTATATTCATCAGCACGTACATAAAGAAACCAAAGATTTCTGTTTCTTACAAAAGATTTTCTTACACTGCTCGCATATCTCGGTAAATACTAGCGAGCACCGCAGGAGCGAGAGCAATCCTTGTCCCTCGAGCCAATCGAGCTGCAACCTGAAACACGCATTCTGTAATGGCCCTCCCATCACCTGTAATCAGCACAAATCTCGACAAGTGGATAAAAATGCAATGTGCTCTATTTTATCCCTTTTTCCTTTTTCAACATAATGATTCATCCATGGAAATTGCTCCCCAGTCAGGCATTTTTGTTTGAAATTATTGAGCTCTGTTATCGACTTGGACATCATGTGTCCAATAACACCTTCAATGGGTTCTTTAATCCTAACAGGTTCGCCAAGAACTGAAAACGCCAAATTATCGAGCTCTATTATCCGCTTGGGTTTAAGTGAAAAACGCCAAATTCAATGGGCTTAAGGGGTCTAGTGAAATTTACCCTTTTTTAGCTTTGTATGCTAAGGTCTTATAACTTAAGAAGCACAGAAGTGCACAATACGAATACTGTAAATTTGAGACATAGAAAGGAAATTGAGAACAGTACAAAAAAAGGACACGTAAATTTTAGAAGTGTGCTTGCAAGATTCTACATGACTTTTTTTTTATACAGGTTATTGTATAATTAGATCCATATAAGCAATTTTAGGGCAGAGGAGGAGAATTTAACATTCAATACTACATAAGGTTCGATAAATCATCGACAAAAATTGCTCACTCTTCCATAGCATCATCATTCTCTGAAATCGAGTGATATTAGAAGATAAAATCTCTGAAATACAGTCAGCATGCATCGCCATGTTGCTATTCAACAATTACTAATTCATCCATGAATAATTACTCTATTGGACTACCAAAAAAGAATGAGGTAAAACTTTTAAGTAAAAGTGCACTGAAAAGAAAAAAGGATAAAAAACAACTCCATTACAACCAATTACCCCATTATTGTTTCATTGTCCCCTAACTCCCTCAAATACTTTTTTCAGCCAGATAGAATTCGATGGTATTGCAATATGGGATTAGCAAGTTCTTGCTCTTCTTCTAACAGTGTATTTGAGTCTCAGTCAAATTATGGCAATAAAATACAGGAAATTTAAATGATATAAGGTGCGATAAAAACTTGGCGTTTCAGCTAGTAATTTCATGAACAAAAATTACGGCAAGGAGATCTCTCATATCATAAATCAAAAATTTATCCACTAATTAATTATAACAAATTTCCTCAATCTATTTGTTCAAAATTTGACTTAAAATGTTGAAATCATTAGAATCCTTTGTCTATGTTGGAGTTTCAAAATGTTAATTTAAAGTACATTACTTAATATACAGAGTTACAAATCAGTTGTATTAAAAGGAAAAATGTTTGAAAATCTTCCACATGATTAATGAAATAAGCATTAGAAAACTTCATCATATGTTATTGCTATGAAAACTACATAATATTCACAAGTACATATAGATGTTCACCTAAGGGGGGCACAAGAAACTGTCTTTAGCTTGGATTGTGCCTCAGCTATGGACTCCCAATATCTTATTTGCACCTGAATAGAAGCTATCTCTTCCTTGAGCCGGCTGATCTTCATGTCACGTTCCAATTCTTTCTTCTTTGCTGAATCACTCTCTTCTATCTCATTCGTTCCACTCATTGGTTCACATTCTACAGCTTTCTTCGTCGACTCTTCTGTTTTGCCTTTTGATTCAAGTTGCAATTCTTTGTTACTTGCTGGATCCCTTTCATCTATCACTTCTATCTCATTTGCTTCGCGTATGGATTCAGGCTCCAATTCTCTCATCCTCACCTGATCCTTCTCTTCTATCTTCTTCATCTCTTCGGTTTTGTCTATTGATTCTGGATTCCTCTCTTCACTTTCTTCTATCACTTGTATCTCTTTCATTCCTCGCATTGATTCACATTCTAAAGATTTATTCCTAGCGACTTCTGATTTGCTGATGGATTCAAGTTCCAGCTCTTTAGTACTCGTTAGATTCCTCTCTTCTATCATTTCTATCTCACTTGTTTCAAGTATTGATTCACGTTCTATGGCTTTCTTTCTTGCTTGATCCTTCTCTTTTTTCTTCTTCGTCTCTTCAGTTTTGCTTTCTAATTCTTGCTCCAAATCTCTCTTCTTTGCCGGAACCGTCTCTTCTGTTTCTCTCTTGCGTTTTAGCTCATGATTCAACTCTTCTCTTTGGCATTTTTCTTCCGGTTTCTCTGATACTACCAAATGATGATTGAATTCCACAGCATTTGTGTTCAAAGAACATTTCATTGTTTCCTCCTCATTGGCATTCAATACTAAAGTCTGGGACTCTTCTACCAATTGTTTCTCTTTCTCTTCTTTCGATATCTCTGTTTCTGCCTGTTCATTATGAAGTTCCCCCTCATTTGTTTTCTCAGTAGCTCCTGTAACTCCCTTTTTATTGACAGAATCAGGTCTAAGGTGTTCCTGCTGTTGTTTCTCAAACACTAATTCAACTTCTCTTCTGACATACAAGTTTTGCTTCATTGTTTCTGAATTTTCCAAAGCACCATAATCTTCACCAGGTCTAAGAGCAGGAGAAGTTGAGAGCTCAGTTTCATTGCAACCTTTCACTTTCTTCAATTGGTCACTAGACAAATTTGGCGCTTGCTTCCTCTTCTTATTCTTCTTCTTCATGTTCCTCCACCAATTTGCGTACTCAACAGTGACATCCGCACTAAAAAACCCTGGAGACACATAACACTTGACATTCTTCGAACTTATATCATAAGTTTTCCAAGCAGCCTCCCATGAATCATTCACACGCGGAACAAATTTCGGTATATCTTGATCCAAACCAAACTGCATTGCCACCCGGTGAGGCTGATACTGTTCGATACAATCTAACCCTACCAATGCACATGCCCTCAAACACTTAGCAAATGACAGCAAATCTTCATCATGAGTTTCACAGCTAAAATACCATCTACCCTCATGCTTCAATTCATCCACATAAGGCCTCCATTGAAACTCATCGGGGGACTCCAGAACCTCCATCGCCGATGAAAAATCCATCGCTTTTCCTGAACTGCTCCATCTTGAAGCCCTCGGGGTATCAGGACTCATTAAACTTTTCAAATTTGGCCTTAGAGGCAAAAACCTCTCCCACAACCACAACTGAACTATGCTCATCGGAGAGCATATAGAAATCGGAGTTTTCAATTTTTTACAAAGATATTCCTTCACTTTTCCTAAGTCTCGGTAAATACCAGCGAGCACCGCAGGAGCCAGCGCAAGCTTAGTTCCTATAGCCAATCTGACCGCAACCTGGAACACACATTTTCTGATTGATTTCTCGTTGGCAGCAATCAGCACGAACCTCGACAGCCACATGGACAAAAACGCAATGTGCTCTGTTTCATCCCTATTGCCTCTTCCAAAATAACGCTTCATCCACTGAAATTGCTCACCTTTGTGGTCTTTTCGCTTGAAATTGTTCAATTCTATTTCCATTTTATTCATCATGTAGCCAATTACACCTCCTATGGGTTCATTAACTCTAACGGGTTCGCCGAGTACTGAAAACCCTCCAAGAGCCATGACATCTTCAAGTGTTATGGTGGCTTCAGCCCAAGGGAAAACAAAGGTATTGGTTTGTTTGGACCAGAATCTACAAACCCCCAAAAGGGAAGGCCTATCTCTTCTAAGCTTGAACTTGGAGGCCATGATTGCATCAAAGATGCCAGCTTTTTGCCAGATATGGGAGTATTTGGGGCTGAGCTTGTCGACCCATTGGTCCCATTGGGGTTGGGGGTCGGCCCACCATCGGAAGTGAGGGTACTTGGGCTCGTCGCCGGCGGCTGAGAAGGTGGCGCCGCCGCCTGCGACTTTGGGTCGAGGGAGGGAGGAGGTTGAGGAGGTGGGGTTGAGGAACAGACCTTTGCGCTTGATGGGCTGTTGATTGCCATTGAAGTTGACCAGCTCTGCTCCTCTTTCTTCAACGAGAGGGTAGGCTAAAGGAGCCATTGTATTTGAGGAGAGAAGATGAAGTTGAGAGTTGAGAGAGAGACGATGAGGGTTTATTATTTATGGAGTTTTTGGTAGTCGGAGTCGGAGGAGGATTTGGAGACCTCGTTGGAATCGGAGAGAATCGTTTCTATTGATGTTTTAGAGAGTCATTTATTGCCTGATTTTAGCAGTTATGACCCATTCTTTTTTCTTTTTCTTTTTTTTAATCTTTTTTACGTTTTCTATTTGGGAAAAGAAACTGAATAACTGTTTTGTATCGGACGGTTCTAAACCTTTATATCCATAACTGAACCTAAGAAGATACCACGTGCAACTTCAGATGAGAGCAAACCACTATGCAATTAAAAATCAGTATAATATATCTAATAGAGTCTAGCCGAGTTAATAAATTACCCATGAGTAGTACTTTAAAGTTTCAGGTTCGACTCTCCTAGAAAGCTCCCACAAGAATTTAATTTTTTAGAGTATTTGGAGTGCCCTTTAGCTGTTCTCAAAGGTTTGATACTCATGGTCCAAATGATCATAGGGAAGTTCTCTTGTCAAACCAAAAAAAAAAAGTGTAAAAGATATAATAAGAGATCTATTTTTTGAGTCCAAAATCATCAATGGGACACGTAATGTGTTACTTTGTTACTTAGAATTCCAGGAAATAATAAGCACTGCATAATCTCATGCTTATTGTTTTATGAATTATGGATAAAAAGGGTGCTCATCTAATAAATTTGATTATTATAGGAACTAGTAAAAACACAATGCAAAACCAGTGCAAATAATCAAATGCAATTACTTTTTAAAAGATTTATGAAATCATTATTTGTCAATATCCTTCCTTTCAACTCAATATTCTATAGAAAGAATCATATATGAAAATTTCTAATCCTAATTACCAAAATCAGAGTTGTCAATACCAATTAATCACCTACTCAATGCTCATATTAGAGGTCTTCTCGTGTAAGTGCAAACATCAGAATATCATTTAAGCTACATTTACCCTTTTTAACCCAAGAAATCACCCTTGCCATGAACTCAACATAATCTAACATTTAAAGAACACCAAGTTTGGAAAATTATTTAATCTGATAGCTTCACAGCTCATCAGAAAGCAATTTTAAAACCACAAAAATCATCAGAGCCCTTCAACAACAATCTTCAGTGAAGCTTAAACTGATGTCAGCTTGAAACCCTCTTCAAGATTGAGGGTTTGCAATTAATCTCGTCAGAAAGTACCCTTGAAATAAATGATCTCATAGGCCTCTAAGCTGGATTCAATTGCAAGTGTCATTCTTCATCGAAACCTGAAATCACAATTTGTAAGTTCAGTGGAACAAGTAAGATACTCTTCGAATTGTAAACCTAGAAGCAAACTTTCAGAGAATGGTTCAAGAATAGCAGGTTCTTCAAAATTTTAGAAAGAATATGCTAGGGAAATTCAGGGTAAGGAATATCAAATTGACATCTTAATTCATACCAGAACAAGAGTAGGGCAAAGCATGTCTATATGTATCATCGTATTGACAAAAATGAAATATTCTCTATGAACAAAGACATCGATATTTATTAACTAGTAACCTGTAGCAGTGACTAGTTGATGGCCATCAGTAAAATAGTTAACTACTAGTTCTATTATATTGATTAGATGTAAGAATTTAGAGAATCTTATATCAAATAAAGAAAGGGGGAAACTGGAATAGTTCAATAAATTAATTTGAAAGTGTGTCAACAGGTAGAAGAGTGATATGAACAAGTGAATACAACATTCAAGAAAAGAGGGGGATGAAGTTTCAAGGTAACTTATCCAAGATAAAAAAGAAAATCAATATCAGCTTAAAAGGGTGAAATCATCCCATATAGGCCAGTGACATGCAACTCAGCGCTTGACACACTGATTTTGCTGGGTTCCACTCTGATTCAAAAATAGGTACTGGATCACCTGAACCGGGAATAATGTTGCAGTTGGGTGCTCTTCATCAAAGACAAGGGCCTTTACATCTAATCCATTCTCATTAATTATATTTTGTTAAAAGTGCGTAAAGTTACAGGCTCAAAGCACTATTATGTATTGGTACTTGGAAGTTTAAATAAGAAAATATCATACTTGGAACCTTATAGAGAAGTGCAAAAGAGGCTGGGAATATTCTAAAGACAATAACATCTCGATGTTCATTGCTCCATGAGCTTTTCCAGGTGAGACCTCTTGTTTCGCTAATCCTCATGCCCAAAAAGCCCATTCATTCTCCTACATGCATGCAAGCATACTACAAACATATATGGCTGACAATTTATCAACTTAAAAGTGAACCAGAGTCCTGATTCTTAAATACAAAATTGCAATATTGCAACTTCAGGGGTATTTGCAAACTGAAAGTGAATTGACCGTGTGAAAATTAACTTTTTTTTGCAAGTATGAAAATGCATCAACGTCAACATGCAAGTACAAAACAGTGTTTGTTTCCAACAGCAAATTATTGTTGAAAGTAGAGAAGTAAAGATGATGTTATTTATCAATTTGTTTGAAATCATAAATAACTTGTTTGAAATCATGCAAAGATCTATTCTTATTTAATTTTTTAAGTGTACTTCAATTAAGAGTGGTCCCCCAGTTTTCACTTTCATGATGACTTTGGGACATTTTCCTAGGAGGTCAAAAATGCATTAAAACTGACATGAACCACTGCATTTTACATTCAATAAAACAAGCACCAAAAGTGTTGAAAGTGTACCACTTTCACACCTTCAGTTTCTCTATCATGCAAACAAACACCCCCTGAATTCATGAACCCAACTGCTTATATATTCTATGGGAGAAAATTGGATCTTTTATGCTCCACTGCTTGCCATCTTTGGCAAAGTGCTCTATCAAACCAAGGAAGCAAATCAAATGATTGTTTAACATAAACACATCGAAGACATGCATTAGCTCATCCTGCCATTCTTTCTTCTGATCTGAATGATGACGTGGAGAAATTTGGCATCATCTAAGACCCTACAAGCCTCCACATACATAACATTTATAGGAAGACCTCGCTAATTCACAGAGAGCACTAATATAGCAGAAGTTTTATAAGTTGAAGTGTAGATTCATATGCATCACATCTTTCAACAAAAGGGATGTTGAGAACTCCTTTATTGAAGTTGATAATCTCGAAACCTCTGCTTTCTCTACAGCTGAATGTTGCTCCTACTTCCAAGAGCTCTACTGCAGAAAGAGATTGGCACTACTGCCATGTTGGTACTCTCTGTGAACTAGCATAGACTCTTTCAGGTTAAACTCCTATGAAAATATATGTAATAATAGAGTCTAAATGCAAAACATCTATCATGAATATCTCAAAACCCATGGAGACGATAAAAAAGTAACCTTTATGTTTTGGTGTAAGAGTTCGTCAGGCCAGACTTCAAAGCAAAAGGTTACAAGCCATCCTCAGATTTGGGGAAGGGCTCGGCAGGGGATGTACGCAGCCCCGCTTTCCATTCTTTTGAAGTGAGGATTACAGGCTCCATACCATTATAAAAACTGTGATGGGGAACGACAAGATGGAGATTCTTGATAGAATTTCAAATCTGAATCTGTCCTGCATCAAACTGAAACTTCTATAAATGAATATAAGGTAAGAACGCCGAGGGAGTGATCCACGCAATTCTGTTAACTCCATAGAATTCATGGAATTAGACTTGACGTTTGCATACATCATACAGTGATTGCAGCTTCCTGCAAATTTGCTTTGCCAGAATATGATAAGCCATATTTTGTATGACTCTTTTAAGACGGGTTTATGTTGTTTCTCTATAGCAAAACCATCATCTCCACCCCTTCTATAGCCTAGGAGAATTGTTGGAGGTTGCTCCTTGGTGAAGATTTGTCCTAGTTTACACAGGAAATAAACTCCTTAGCAGAATAACTAAGGATTTTCTACTTTGCAGACTTCAAGTTATACGGGAGCCCTTCATTTGTTTATAGTACCCTAGCCATGAATCTATAACAAAAACATGTAGCACTGATATCGAGTGAATTTACTTAAGAGTTTAAAGGTTTTGAACATGTTGATGCTTTTCACTATTCACTTGCCTATGAATTCCATTATGGTCTTTGTATTACCGATCTTCTAGAGGAGAGAGGTAGATGAAATCAAGACAGTTTTGAAATTTATGACAAGGAGGACTATCCAAATAATTGGACACATATAAGTATGACGCTTTTATTTTTAACAATTATGACTTAGATGCTCCTTCATTAACAGGCTAGGCCAAAGGTAGGATTTCCAACCAGCATTTTGATTGTATGATATTTCCTATGCCATGAATTTGACACCAGTTTGAAGGATAGTGAAGCAGGTTAGTAGAAGAAATCATGACCACAAGGATAATAATGTCTCATTCTATCTTTGAATCTTGGCTTTCTGATCCACCTTAGAAATTTTTCATATTCTAAAGTACATCGAAATCGGGAAGTGAAGCTTAATTTTCATGTGTGGCGCATTGGAAAAAATATCTGAAGGCTGTATTGAGAAATATTGCAGACATCGAGAAAATTAATCCCCCTTATGATAGCAATAGAACCAAGTTTCCATCAGTACAACTATCAAATTATGGGCAATCATAGAGGCTTGGTTGTCCTGGATCTCCAGTATGATAGCAGTAGAACCAAGTTTCCACAGTACAACTATCAAATTATGAGCAATCATAGAGGCTTGGTTGTCGTGGATCTCCAGAAGGCCTGACGTTTTTTTTTTATCTACATTTCTTTAATCAGGATTTTGATTAGTAAAGAAGTTGAAAACAAACTGCAAAGTAACTTCAATTAATACACAAGCTAACTAACCAAGAAAAAGGAAACTCAATGGGCAATGTAACAAGATATACCTCGATAGGCTACTGCTTGGGGAAGCTTTCTTCAACCTCTTTCCACATCTCAGCTTTGCTCGGGAACTTCTCCTTTATCTTCTCAACAATCTCCTTCCCCTCCTCAACCTTCCCAATCTTCACCAGTCCATTCACCAGCATCCTCATCGTCTTAAATCCCGGAAACCAATTTCTCCCCATTGCATCCTTATAAACTCCCAAAGCCGCCTCAAAATCCCCACCCTGACACAAATAATGTATCAAGCTAAAATAACACCTGCCCTCTCCAGGCACAACCCTTTTCTTCCCCATCTCATCATACACTCTTTTAGCCTCCTCCAACTCCCCCTCTTTACAAAACCCAACAATCAAATGATTATAAGTCACCCAATTCGGCTTCATCCCCTTCGACAACATCTCCCTATACAAATCCTTCGCCTCCCTCGTCCTCTTCAACTTACACAGCCCCTCAATCCTCACATTATACACCGAATTCGAACCCGGGTTTAACCCATACTCCTTCATCAACCCCAAAACCTTATCCACGTCCTCCAACTTCTGCTCCCTATAGAAACCCGAAATCGCATTAGTAAAAGTGGTCGAATTGGGCTTGATTTTCCTCTTGCGCATTTCGTCGAACATCGAGTAGGCGGAGCGAGTGGATCCCGATTCGGCGAACGACTTGATGAGGGTGTTGTAAGTGTCGACGTCCGGGACGATGTTGTAGGGCTCGACGAGGTCGGTGAAGAACTTGGCGGCGGCGGGGTGGTCGCCGGCGAGGATGGAGGCGAAGAGGAGGGAGTTGAGGGTTTGGGTGGAGGGGTGGGAGCGGAAGGCGGAGGCGGCGTCGTCGAGGAGGCGGGCTTGGCCGAAGAGGACGATGGAGTGGGACACGTGGCCGGAGGAGGGAGGAGGAGGGTGGACATTGCGGCTGGAGTAGGGTTTTGGGGGGAGGGGTTAGGATGGGGATGGTGACCTTTCGTTTTTAGAGCTTGATGAGTCCAAATGAAATGTGAGCCCAAAGTTTAGGGGATTTTGAAAGATGAAAATAGTTTCAGGGAGTTTTGTGAAATTTATTCTTTAAAATTAGGCTTATTTTCACTTTGATCACGTGACATTTGCCTACTTTTTCACTTTGATACCCCAAAATATTTTTCTAGGACTTTTAAACGCTGAAGTTTTGATCCCGTTTAACTCTGATACCTTCACTTTGGCACCCTGTCTATAGTCCATTAAAATTTTCTATTAAATCTGTATCACGCAACTGGGTAAAATGAATCTGAATGTATCACATGCTGAGAAAGTGATATGAATTTAATAGAAAATCTAATGGAATCTTGATCGAATATCAAAGTGAAATGTGATTGAAAAGTTGAAACATCAATGTCTTAATACTATGTTTGGAAGTTTACTTATGGAGGGAAAGGGAAAGAAGGGAACCGAAAACAATGCAAAGGAAATGAAAGGAATGAGAGGGAAATATAATAATCATGTTTTAAGAGTAAAGAAATACTTTAAGGTATCAAATTACATGAAATGAGATCGAGACATTAAGATATCAAAGTGTTAAAATAAGGGGTTGTTATAACACTTAAATCAACAAATATTAATCTCCATAGAGAAGCCGACACGTGTCCCACACTACGCCTAATCTGACTAACTCAAGACCGAGATCTCCCCCGCCTCAGCACGGTCGACTCGATAGGACGACATCTTACATAGTCGAGTCGAAATGCGGTACTTCTCGGCCCTTGACTAGATGGACGCCTCGCCCGACTCTATAGATCGACAGCTCGCTTAGCCGAGTCAAAATGCGGTACCTATCGGCCACATCATTAGATCAACTCCACAAGTCGTCCACTCTCGACTTACCGACCGACAACTTGCGTGAGTCGAGCTAAAAGCGGTACTTCGACCCTTGACTAGATGGACGCCTCGTAGACTCTATAGATCGACGGCTAAGCTTAGCCGAGTCAAAATCACGGTACCTATCGGCCACATCATTAGATCAACTCCACAAGTCGTCCACTCTCGACTTACCGACCGACACCTTGCGTGAGTCGAGCTAAAAGCGGTACTTCGACCCTTGACTAGATGGACGCCTCGGCCGACTCTATAGATCGACAGCCCGCTTAGCCGAGTCAAAATGCGGTACCTATCGGCCACATCATTAGATCAACTCCACAAGTCGTCCACTCTCGACTTACCGACCGACACCTTGCGTAGTCGAGCTAAAAGCGGTACTTCTCGGCCCTCGACCAGACGAGTTAAAGATAACGGTTACCTCGAAACCCTCGCGACAGTTGATCACCATCATATTAAATGCATGATCAGAGTCATCATTCCTTCAGCCCCGAAAGTCTTTATGACTCATCGGACCATGTCAGCGCCACACACATCCCGTCACCATCACATTTAACACCTGGGTGACTCACCTCTCTCTGCAGCCTACACCTGTAAAGCATATGCTTACTGAGCCACCTGTTTAGACTCGGCCGAAGTTACTCTTCTGTCCTTTGGATCTGCTATAAAAGCGAAGTGCTGTCTGCTGCTTAGGGCAAGCAAATTCTATCCAAGAAACTCTTGCGCTTAAACTCTACTTCTCCACTCAAACTCTATATTGACTTGATCGTCGGAGGAACCACCAGAGAGGCCAACTCTGCCCTCTGACGAATTTTTCCATGTGCAGGAGAGACCAGCGGACTGGACATCTGAAGGAGTTAGAGAACCTTACTCATCCCAAACACACATCTTAATCCCCTGTTTGATAATTGACATCAACAGGGGTAATTGCATATTAATCCCTTAAATCAATCTTCGCTGCAAATAGTCTCACAAAATCTCAATATTTCACGTTATTTATGAGGGTGAAATTCCATTAACTCAAACAAAATTGATGGTTTTCTCGTTGTACGCCCACCCATATATAACACTATTATACAAAACAGATTTATACCACATTCAGCAATCCAAACATCCTAAGTTTTGCTTATCCAACAGTCAAGAACTTCCTCAAACCAAATCCCGAGATTTTTTCTCTTTCATAGAGCGGGAATTTTTTCCAAGAGAAGTGACCTAATTTTTCGAAAGAAATGATCTTTAGGTCACTTGAGAGTGTAAGATATACACAAGGGCAATTAGGTAATTTGGTATGTTGTGTTGAGGACTAATTTAACTAGGGTTAGGGAAACTAACATGAATTCTAACCTAGGGACAAAAATTACCATAAAAATGAAGATTTGAAGGACTAATGAGCAAACACTGAGATTTGAGAACTAATTGGCAATTAAGGATGATGTAAGGGACTAATATGGTACCAAAGTGAAAATAACCCTTAAAATTAGCTGCCACTCATAGGCGAATTCACCCTGGCAAAATTACTTGTCTCTGTCTCATAACCCTCACTCTCTGCTCCCCCCTCTCTGATCTCTCTCGTGGCTCCCCCATTCTCACTCTCCCTCTTCAGATCCGCCGCCTCCGCCGCCGCCGCCGTCACACGTCCCTTTTCCTTCTCAGCCACCGCGAGATTGGGGATTAATTCGATGTGATTGGGGATTAATTCGATCTGCAACCTAAAAAGGTTAGTCTTTTAAATTAACCAAAATTGTTCACTTTTTTTTTGGGGTGCACTTCTCTTTGCATTTAACTTGAAAAGCGAATTTTTTTGCTCAGTATCAATTGATTGGCTGTGAATCTGCTATGAGATTCAGTCAAAAGATGAAATCTTGGCGTGCCAAAACTGGAAAATTCATTTCAAAAATGAAACATTGGGTGTGAGATAACAGAACGATATTTTTGCCTAGACTAATGAAATTTTTTTATGGTTCCTCAACTTTTCAGCAGGGTAGGTTTTGTCGAGAGATGAGATTGGCCGTTAATGGGCACCTCATGTCATCCTGCTGCCCGAGTTTTGGTGGTGATTTCAATTTGTTGTTTGTGCAACTTCATCTCTGGCAGTAGCAGAGATCCTGTGGATTCGTGCCCCGAAAAGGTTAGTTTCTCTTCAGAATGCATATTAAGCTTATTGTTGATGTTGATGATTCTTATTTTTGCGATTACTGAAGGAAATCCAGTAAGTCATTATCATATCTCTTCATTTTACTTTAGACCCATGTTCTTCAATTTCTTTGGAAAACAGTTAATTTTTATATAGATAATTTTTATATAGATTGTTATTACCAGGGAAATGTTCTCTTTTAGAGCTGAAACCCACAAGTTAGTTACTGTTAGCAGAAATTTGTAGTTGGTAAGGGAAATTGACAGTTCTATGGCTGCTCTCAGTCAATTTTTTTCTGTAGCTTATGGAAGTGTAAGATTTAGGGATGTGATTTGATAGTTATAGTCAGCTATAATTGGCTTGGTTTAAGTAACTCTGCTTGTCAGTTTGTTTTTAATCTTGGACTTTTTAGTTTGCTTTACTTGATGCGCTTGTATATGTGCTCTATGATTGGTGTTAGTTCTGGAAGCAAAGTATATATATTTGATTTTTGGAGTAACTTGAGGAGTCACGTAACAAAAGTTTTTTGTTTGGAATTTTTTCCTACTTTTATCGGTGGTGTATTTATTACGAGTTACAATGTAGGCTCCATATATCACATCCTTTTTAGAAGATTAGGGCTCATTTTGTGTTTATGATTATCATTTTAGTTTTACAGTGGATGTATTGATGACCTTTAATGTTTTAACTAATGAGTACTAAGTTTTTTTGGCCTCAAACTTTCCATTTGTCGATAATTCTTTTATCTATTATTTCAGCAAATTAAGTTTTAACTGCTTTTTTACTTTTTGTTCCTCAAATATTGTGGTGGTTACCATGTCAAGGATTATACTAATCATTTCTGTCCTATTCTTTTGCTAGGTTGGCACTTGTACTGTAGGCCTTACAGGGAGTAGCACTCCTAATATTGTTGGCTGTTTGCCATGTTCTTATAATTATCTCACTGCCTCTTACTTCGATAATCACAATAGTCTGCTCGACTCAGAATTTCATGATTTCTTAGATGAGAAAATGATCTCCAATGACTCGTGCAAAGCGTCAGTTAACAATATCTACAAGATCAGGCTTTCAGACCTGAATCGGCATCTGATTGGTGAAGGGTCTCATCGACATTTGGTTTCCACAATGAGATTTGATAGGAAGTTAGATGCTTCGAAGTTGCTGGATGATTATTTTTGCGAAACAATAATTATCGAGACTTCCAACTGGGGTCTTTGCAGACCCATTTGAGCTGCATCATCTTGTTGATCAAAGGGGTAAGAAGTTTGCTTATCATTTGAGACTGTAAAGACAATTTCCTTTTAATATTTCTTCAATTTTGATGATTATTTCTTTTCCGATCTTTGCAGTGTTTCTTGCTGCTGGAGTTTTTGGGGACACCAATCTGGAATTACCATCTGCCCTCTCAAACAGATCAATTGTAGAGATCCACATGGGTGTTGGGAGTAACATTGAATTGAAGAGCTATGAAATTGTTGTCCAGTTGCCATTGCATGCTAGATATCCGGTGAGTTTGGAAGCGGGTTCATTTAGACATCACTCACATAGATCTAGGATCAGCTAGAGGTTTATGCAGTCTCTCTTTTTTGTTTTCCTGGAAAAAGGTGACCTAATGAAGGATAAGCACTATTATAGTTACCAGGATAGGATAAATAGAGCTAGGTTTTAGTTTTTTGTTTGGGTCGGTTTGGCAGTTGGCAGAGTCATACTGCATGATAAAAACTTAGCTACAATCAGGTAATGGAAAGATTTGTGCTGTATTTATGAAAGACATTTTATGCAGTACTGTTTACTTTAAAAGCATATTTGCTTCTATTTAATGTGTAGAAAATATTGCTCCTACAACAATGCTTAAAATCATTTTAACCATCTAAAACTAAATGTGAAACTACAGAGACAATTGCAAAATATTGATTTTATGTCAAAACTAAAACACTTTTAAAATTAACTTTATATGCATCGGGAGGGGGAGTGGACTTAATTGTTACAGCAGGTTTGAGTTCATCAGAACAAAGATAGCATTAGGAGGAGAATTGATTGTGATATTAGATATTATTCGTCCATTTCTGAAATATTTTGATATCTTTCCCATGATCAGATTAGAAGGCATAACTACTAAACCAATGGATAATCTAGAAAGACTTTTCATAAAAAATGAATCCTGCAGTCACCTATCCATTCGTGAAACATTCTAACCCAAATTTATATGGTTAGAATCCTATCTAGAAATTCAGTGTTGCCCATACAAAAGCTGCATATCAGATTACGACGGAACAAGGTTGAAGGATAAGAAGAAGAGTTAGTCAGGGTATCTTATGAGAACCAACCAGATTTCTATGAGATTGTTATGCGTGATGGTCAGTAGGTACCATGAATAATATCTTCCTTTGTTATCAGTATAAAGCTTAAATATCCACAAAATGAGCCACATCTTCTCTGTCCCTAAACTCGTTCTGCCCTTGTCTCGTGGCATGCCTATGTCATTTCTTGCCTGCAATCCTCAGTCCTTATGAATATACAATAGAGCTTTCAGCAACCATTTTTTCCCAGCAATTAACTCTTAGTTTGATCTGCAAATATTGATTACTTTACCTGCATGTTAATTTGTTTTCTTCTATTGCAAGTGTTATCGAACAGTTTGTAATACTTGTTTGGCGAGTTGGCACTTTAAGGACACTTCAGGTCCCTCCAATACCAACCTGTGATATTGAAGATGATATAAGATTTCCACTTTAGTATCAGAATGTATATGAAGATATCAAATCATATCTTTAAGAATAACCCAAGTTCCCAGCTTTATCAAACTACTGACAACTTGTTATGTTGATGAATGGGCAAATATTCTCACCAATTAGCAATTACCGTACAGAACTTTGGAAGGTTTACATGTCAATGACACTGGGATCCTTGGACACTTGAACGTTGGCTACCAATGTTCCACGTCGCTAAATGCAAATATGTTAGATACAAGTGGCACCATTTGACATGGTTTCATCATCATAAATTTTTGACATGAACTTTCTGAAGAGCTATCATGATTTAATCTTTTAAGGATTCAACACTAGAAATTACAATATCTGGAACTGTTGGCCTAATGTATTTTTTTGTATGTATCCCTGGGGCTCTCAGTGCTTCTTTTGAATACATTGAATTTTGAATAACTTTTACAAGCTCAAGTTATATCTAATACTAATAATTCTCACGCAGCCTCTCGACGCTAGTGGCTATGCACAGGTCACAATTGGCAAACCAGATTTGTTCTTACGCTGCAGGCCAAAAGATTTGCAGAAAGAAACCTGTTCATGGGCAGTTAGATCTTTGGATTTGAAGATCAACAATGTCATGTGGCAGATACCCTGCGGAGATGAGGCACTGACTCACATTGTATCTAATGTGACTTTTGTTTCAGCATTCATATGTTCTCTTTTAATTGTTCTCTCTGCTGTATGTTTTTCCCGAAATGATAAGATTAAAGGATCATAGTGATGATCGCACACTCTTATTGCTTCTTATCTGGCTGTTGATATATTAATGGTTCCGGATGGGATGGTCATTTAGTGCTGGTAACACTTCCTCTGCAATTGGTACTTAGCTGACAGTCGGAAGTTCTGTGTTGGTCCTATTTATTTGCGTGCCTGATGAATTCGGGTTTTGATGGTTCACTTTAATATACATTCTGAGGTTTCTACTGTTTCGTTTCTCTCTGATATTTTCTTTGCTTGGGGGCTTGAAAGCTATTGCTAAATTGATTGAACATTATCTTCCTTATGTAGCAATGCAGTCTGGATCAGATCTAGAGGTACTCAAGTGTGTTCTTAATGCCACTTCAAGATGGGAGATTTCGTGGGAAACCAGTAGCATTGAGTTTGGAGAATGATATGTTCTACATGTGTCTTGATTATTTGAAGTTGATGTCAACCATCAGTACTTGATTAGGTAGAAAAATGACAGGAGGAAAGGAGAAAAAAGAACTGCAATAACAAGAGGGAAAAAAAAAAATCCATGTTTGAAGCTAGATCACTGATAGTGGGACCTTGAAAGTGGCGTTACTTTCTCTTTGGTTGGGTTAGGGAGGTATGAGTATGAGATACGAGTCGGCTGTCTTTGTGATGATCAGATGCTCAAATACATAGAGAATTGAAATTCTTTAACTTTTGTTTTTGAAATTTATTGCAAAAGATGCTTTCTTTGATAGGGTATAATGCAATTTTTTTTAATCTAGGATAACCTGAGCCCTCTCAGGTTGCTAATTGTCCTCTCCGATAGCTGCGTATAGTTCTTTATTATTATTATTATTATTATTTCCCTCCTACCTACTAGTTCATCTTCATCCCTGTGTCCTTTGATCAAGATTGAAGAGCTTTTCCATCAAGGAATTTGCAGGTGTACTTGATGACCAACATATCTCATGTCACTGTAAAGGACCTCAATGATCCTAGGGATCAATGAAGCGAGCTGTCAAGGTTCTGCCGTTCTGGAGGTACTTTGTTAATTTTATATTCATGTTGATCATAGTCTCATAGACCTATTTTCATTTAAGTATCAATTTTTTGTCACCATTTTCATATTGATCATATTTTACATGAATCCATGATTATGGGCATGTAGGTTTCAAGCTCAGTTCTTAGGCCATTAGTCCATACCCTGGTATACCTACTCGTTTCTAAGATTAACAAATTACTTCTGATCTTTATATCTAGCTACGTATCTGCAAATACGACAACAGAAAACCCAAATATAGAAGATGCATGAAGGGAAAATTTAGGTACAAGGTGTCAGCTCATTGTGCTACATCGGTTACGAAGAGATACCGTAGTGATAAAGTCCGTCATCCTAGTGACATCGGAGCAATATACCTCACCATTCCTGTATGATTGTATCTTAATAGCTCATTTTACAAAATGAGATTACATTTCATATCCAATAGCCAAAAGATAAAATAGTTACTAAACATCAAAACAAACTTCCCTCCATTAACTTCTCTTTTACCGAAACACAATAAACTTAATGCTTGTCCCACTTTTCCTCACAAACAAACACTGAAAAAACAAGAAGTACTGTAATTAAGGAACACGACGAAATGCAAACAAAGACACAAACGAAAGCAACTCGAGACATAAGGAACTGCAGGGACACCAACATATTTTCTAGAACACATAGGGTTCATAGCGAACGCTGCAGACGCTGTTAGACAGCTGTGCACCTTTGTTGTGATCACAAGCGTCAGTTACCTCATCGAGCAGTGTATTGGCACAACTTATGCATTCTTCTTGGCTGCGGTAGCATAAAACTCTCCCTCTTACGTCGGGGTTAATCCTTTGGCCGGTGGTATAACCTTGTCTAAGTTCCTTAATAACTCCATTCAAATTCGAGGCATATCGACTGCCATCTTCATACGTCTGTGGGTTGCACAATGGACCTGCACCGGTATAAATGAACAAAGCGAACAAAATCCCTAGAACAAGAACCAGCATTCTTGGTGAAAAGCTAGCCATTGCTTTTTTTTCTTCTTCTTCTTTTCTTTGGAAATTTTTCTTTATTTTGCTCTGATGTAGCAATGCAATGAATTTGATACTATATATAGTGAATGGTAAGGAAATGACCGATTCTCTTTAGTACAGCAAAGTGTCTCTAGTTGTTGTTCTATATTTAGTTTCATCCATATTTTTCAATTTACTTTAATTGGAACAAATGTGCATTGGCATTTGGCCGGCACTCCGCCGGTTCTCAGTTTCTCATCAGACAGGGAGAGTAGTGTCGGATATTGGAAGATCACTTGCAAGATTCACTGACAGTGGACGTAACGATCCAATTTCTTTTATGTATAATTTTTTTCCCTTATAATAAATATACAAATAATATATTCCCTTTAAGATCCAAATGTTTCCCTTGAAAACTCCGATTACATGTCCTGTTCCCGTCTGGGAACTGAGGTAAAATCATTTCTATTTCTTACTATTGTAAAGTTACTTACCAAAGCCCATATATAACACTTGGTGGTTGAAAATTTTAAAAGCTACAAGTGATCGGCTTATAGGGTGTTATTTGTAATTTTTAAAAATTTTAAGGTGTTATTTGTAATTTTAAAACTTATAGGGGTTATGTGCAAAAGAATAGATAAAAATAGTCCAGTCAGCTGCCACATCAGCAAGAGATAACGGAAAATTTGAAAAGGATCTAATTTGATGACGGAGAAAACGTTGGACCCTCATTGATGACTTCAACGCTAAGGACCCAAATGATATTTGACTAATACATTGCACCTACAAAAGATTTGCCTTTCATATCCAATAGCCAAAAGATAAAATAGTTACTAAACATCAAAACAAACTTCCCTTCCATTAACTTCTCTTTTACTGACATGCAATAAACTTAATACTTGTCCCACTTTTCCTCACAAACAAACACGGAAAAAAAACAAGAACTACTGTAATTAAGGAACACGACGAAATGCAAACAAAGAAACAAATGAAAGCAACTCGAGACATAAGGAACTGCAGGGACACCAACATATTTTCTAGAACACATAGGGTTCATAGCGAACGCTGCAGACGCTGTTAGACAGCTGTGCACCTTTGTTGTGATCACAAGCGTCAGTTACCTCATCGAGTAGTGTATTGGCACAACTTATGCATTCTTCTTGGCTGCGGTAGCATAAAACTCTCCCTCTTACGTCGGGGTTAATCCTTTGGCCGGTGGTATAACCTTGTCTAAGTTCCTTAATAACTCCATTCAAATTCGAGGCATATCGACTGCCATCTTCATACGTCTGTGGGTTGCACAATGGACCTGCACCGGTATAAATGAACAAAGCGAACAAAATCCCTAGAACAAGAACCAGCATTCTTGGTGAAAAGCTAGCCATTGCTTTTTTCTTCTTCTTCTTTTCTTTGGAAATTTTTCTTTATTTTGCTCTGATGTAGCAATGCAATGAATTTGATACTATATATAGTGAATGGTAAGGAAATGACCGATTCTCTTTAGTACAGCAAAGTGTCTCTAGTTGTTGTTCTATATTTAGTTTCATCCAGATTTTTAAACAATTTACTTTAATTGGAACAAATGTGCATTGGCATTTGGCCGGCACTCCGCCGGTTCTCAGTTTCTCATCAGACAGGGAGAATAGTGTCGGATATTGGAAGATCACTTGCAAGATTCACTGACAGTGGACGTAACGATCCAATTTCTTTTATGTATAATTTTTTTCCCTTATAATAAATATACAAATAATATAGTACCTCAGAAGATCCAAATGTTTCCCTTGAAAACTCCGATTACATGTCCTGTTCCCGTCTGGGAACTGAGGTAAAATCATTTCTATTTCTTACTATTGTAAAGTTACTTACCAAAGCCCATATATAACACTTGGTGGTTGAAAATTTTACTTATACTACATCGTATCCTAAAATATGAAAAATATTTTCAATATTGTACATCTTGTTTATATGGGTGTTTAAGATATTGTTCTGCCAAATCTCATCTACTTTGAAATAAGTCCCCTAAAACTTGATACTTAGCCAGATTCACTATACAAAATGCTATATTTCTATGCTGTATCAAGATTCTCAGAGTGTCTGATTCAACCATCGGTACTCCATTAGGTGGAAAAAATGATAAGGAGAAATTAAACTGCTATAACAAGAGGAAAAGTACTACAAGTTTGAAGATTGAGCATTGATATTAGGACCTTGAAAGTGGATTTACTTTCTTTTTGGTTTTGCTAATGAGACGTAGTCATCTCACAATAAATTTTGTAAGGTACTTCTCAACCTGAGCCCTCTCTATTGTCTGCATGCGGCTACATGCTTTCTCAAGTAAAAGCTTATAGTGTTTTGTTTTGTTTTGTTTTGCCCCTATTACTAATTCATCTTCATCTCCATTGCACTTAAATCAGATTGAAGAGATTTTGCTTTGGGGATTATGCAGATATATTTGAAACCACCATAGCTTACATCACTGTCGAACAGTTGAAGGACCTCAATGATTCTTGGGGATCAATGAACAAGTTAAGCATGCTAACAAGGTTCTGAAAGTTCTTTATTTGATCACATAGCTTACATTTTCCTTCATATGGTGCTTTACAACAGATTTGAGTGATGGGTTAAGGAGAGATGATCTTTACTTGTCAAATACAAGAAATGAACAAATGGAGTATAATAGGTTAATCCATTTTAATTTGTTAAAAGTAAAATGATTAACATACTCCATTTTAACCCTTCCTCTTTCTAAACAAAGAAATATGCAAGGATTAATAAATTTCTTATGTAAGAGATTTATTAATTTAACCCTTTCTACTGAAAATGGATCCATCTTGATTCTTCCTTCTTAAATCTTTGTCAAACAGAACTTAATTGTTTGTGTAGGCCTTGCTAACTAGTAGATTATCACTGTATCAACAGACGACTTAGATTTATTTTCATGTTAACCATAGATATTGTCATGTTAATGATAGACCTCTTATTCAATTTTTGCTTGCCAACATTTTCTTGTTGATCATATTGCATGAATCCAAGATTATGACCATGCTTGGATTCAAGTTTGTTTCTTATATATCAGTATTCATTTCACTGGTTTCGTACATATAGGATTTCGTATTTGACATCATTGAGATGATTGAAGAGCCAGACATGAAAGGCTACTGATACTAAAGGTACATTACTTTTCCAAAGAGATCTCATTACTCTTTTTCCGTTATGCAAATATACTTATTTGTTTCATTTTATTTCAACTGATGAAAGGTCTAGACATTTATATCTGATGATTATTTCCAAAGAGATCTCATTACTCTTTTTCCGTTATGCAAATCTTTCCTTTGCTCTGATGTATTGATGCAATGATATTTGATTCTATATATAGTGAATTGTAAGGGTAATGATTGATTCTCTTTAGTACAGCAAAGTGTCTCTAGTTGTTGTTTATTTAAATTTATCCAGACTTTTGAATAATTTATTTTAATTGACTCATTGGCAATTGGCCGGCACTCCACCGGTACTCAGTTTCTCATTAGCGGGGAGAATTGTGTCGGATATTCGAAGATCAATTAAGATTCACTACCAGTGGACACATCCAAGTACTCTTGTGTATAACATTTTATTTTGTTCCTTATCATAAAATATATAAATAAAATAGTACCTCAGAAAATCCAACATTTCCCTCAAAAACTCCGATTTCATGTCTTGTTTCCCTTCTGGGGGCTTGGGGGAAAATAGTCTTACTTTTACTTTTTTTTTTCTTTTTTTTTGTAACAAGGGAACCATGGCTAGCGCATTCTACTACCGGGGGGCCGTGGTGATGTAGGACGCTTAACGGACAATTTCATAGAAGAGTGGGACAATCATGAGCTAAATGTAGACTCATACGTATTATTGACTTCCGCAAAGAAATAATCATATCTTCCAATCCGGAAGGCAGATTCTGACATATTATATATGTAAATCACCTATCTCGACGAGACAGAGTCAATTAGTTTGGCAGAATCCCACAATCCCATCAGTAATACCCGTTTTTGGCAGGATTTCAGAAATAATCAGCCTTTAGTTCATTTTTAGTAATAAAGTTAGAGTCAATTTAGATTAGGAAACAAAATCAATTTTGATTTAATTAGGACTGATTTGTTTTCATTATTATAGAGAATCTTTTAGGTAGTTTTAAATTGTTTCTTTCTTTTAGAAATTCTGTTCTTATTAGGAGTAGACTTTGTTTTTCTATTTAAGAAGAATGATTGCAACCTCATGAAATATATCTTTTTTATCAATTAAATTCCTCTTTAATATTTCTTCGTGGATTCGGAGATCGTTCTTTGTGGATTCAGAGAGCAACCCTTGGTGGATTCCGAGGTTTTTTACTTCCGCGCTGCGTTACGTGGGGTCAAAGACTGGGCTAGACAAGAAAAACCATGGTCCCTCCCAACCACCATACTCACCTCTAGAGGGACAGGAGAATGCATGAACGAGGAATTGAACAAGGGCCAGCAGGGCACAAAGCCTTTGGAGATCTCCTCCATCGTGGAGCTGCTAACCACTTGTCCCACCCGCCGGTGGTAAATTGTCTTATTTTCATGTCATAGTAAACTTACTTACCAAACACCAGATATAGAATATGAGCTTGATTGTTGAAAATTGACTTATACCATGTCATATTCTAAAAAATGGAAAAAAAAATTCAACATTGAAACACCATCTTATTTATATTTTAAAGATACTTTTGAATGTTCTTTTCACAGTTGCTCATCTAGCGAAAAATCCATGTAAATTTTATTTTTATTGTTAGAGAAATTCAAAACTTCTTATTAAAAGTATAGTAACACCTTATTTTAAACTTGATTTTCACAAATGTTTTTCTTAAAAGTTGCTTAATTTTCACAATCATTGTACAAATGCAACACTCTAATCATACTATTCAAGAAGCATGTCTCAACTTTATTTAACGGCAAACAAAATACAAACAAAAAACAAGCTTCAAATATGAACAATAATAGAACAACATATTCATCTAAAACGGGTAGGGTTCATATCGAACGCTGCAAATATTATCAGAAACCTGCGCGCCAACGCAATGATCACAAGACTCCTGGAGAACATCAAGCAACCTATTGACACAATTTATGCAGTCATCATGACTAAAGGAGCAAATTGCTTGGCCAAAGACATCAGGATCAAGCCTGTGACCTCTGCTAAGCCCAACTCTAAGTTCTCTAAGTACTAGATTCAAGTGTACACCATATAGGCTCATATCTGGGTACGTCTTCACGTTGCACAACGGTCTAAGCTCGGCATGAATCAGCATTGAGGGCAAAATCAGAAGAAATATTATAAATAGTACATGTGATGATGAAGAAGCCATTGTTGTTTTGATTGAACTTTGTTTCTTTCGTACTGAGTAGTGTATTTATAGTAAGCAAGCATGTTTGTTTAGATTCTCTTCGATAGGATATATAGAAGCTTTTATGATTGTTATAATCGAGAAATGTCTTCCACGGAAATTGGCCGGCAGTCCTTGGATTCTTACTTCTCAGCAAGAGAATTCTAAGAAGAGTAACCATTGAAATAGAATTTTATTAACTTAGAGTTATATTTCCCTTAAAAAAAAACCAAGGCACTCTTGTGAAACTAGATCTTGATTCGGACCAGACCACTTCCAAACATGGCTTGGTCAGGGTGGTTTTTACAAAATAAAATTAAAGAGCATCATCTACATATTGAATGCCAGTGGCAGATGCAGAAAAATTTCTGTTTGGGGGGGGGCGGCGAAAGAAAAGTATCTATTTACCTAAAAAATAAAAATATAATTATTGATCATATAATTATGGGATAAACTCAAATGGAATGGACTATTTAATTCAAATGAGCTCATATGAGCTACTACTTATTGGTTATATAAGCAAGTATTGAGCCATTAGGGTGTAAATTTTAAAAAAATAAGGAGGACAGATTGAAATTTGCGAAGACTTTTGAGTGCTTGGCAGGGTTTATTTTTTAAGGCTTTTAAGCTAGGGTAGCTTTTAGTGGCTTCTGGCTTTCATGATAAAAGTTATATTTTATTACAATGCAATTATGAAAAGAACGTAGATCCGCCCCTATTGAAGGCCTATATAATGATTTCTTTAGAATGTGAGAAAGATTCCAAACCATTGATCAGTCAAGAACTGTGGAAATTATTAATCATATCCTATTATACAGCCCGTTGTCCACCAAAACAATGATCAGTGACGAGAGATGATTTTCTTGTCAAAATTATCTCTTACACTTATTACTTTCTTTACCAACCAACGTATTGATCAAGACAGAAACTTTAACCATGACTGGAGCCAAACATTAACCCATCCAATCCATATTGTGACCAAGAACGCATATCTCATAATTTTATTAATACACCTAGCTCCCATCAATCATATCATCATCTTTTTCAAAGTCTAGTTTGAGCCTAACCCATTTAATTTTCTTTTTCTGGAAGTGACATGGGCATCTCATATAAAGCTCCGTTGGTGATCATCTACTAAATCGTCAACAATCCTGTACGTCAATAACCCTCGCCAACCGTAGAGCTAATACTTTATATATAATTTGACTGACACATTGAGCAGACTAATTACTTTGCTGAAGAATTTGATTGGCAATTTATCTATCTTTTTTTTTTCCGTTTAATTGGTCAAAATTAAGACTTGACTTTAGGACTTAAATCAAGGTAGCAGAAGCACCACGGCTGACACTATTGAACAACATGTCCAAGTTTCATGTGATCTATGCTTTACATGATGTATCATTTAACTGTGATTTCATAGTGTCTTTTTTTTTTTTTTTTGGAGAGACAAGATCTCTTATTCTCATAGAAGGCACTCAATTTTCCCTTATGCGAATAAACCTAGTTATTTCACTTCATTTGAATGGACATTGGTTTTACAGTACGTAGGTTTTGATCTCTACATTTAGTTATGCTTATATACACGTTAAAAATCCAAGAAGGAGCCAGCAAAAAGCGCAAACATAGGAGATTCACAATATTTATATCCAAAAGAGATTTTGTTTCTTTAACTTCAATTACTGAAGCATAACAAACTCACTTATCTCACTCTTTTCTACAAATACAAGAAACATGAAATCAAAATAAGCACGAAGAGAAAACCAAAACCTATTCCAAACACACGGAATTATCATCTAAAAAGAGTAGGGTTCATAGCGAACCCTACAAACATCATCAGCAACTTGACCTCCCATATCATGGTCACAAGCCTCCTCGAGCTCATCGAGCAATCCATTGGCACGAGTCAGGCAATCCCCTAGATCAGAATTGCAGTAAACTCGACCATAGACGTCTGGTTCGAGCCTGCTACTGCTGACGTAACCGTATCTAAGCTCTGAGAGAACTAGATACAAATGGACTGCATAAGGGCTTTGATCTTGGTACTTATTAGGGTTGCATAATGGCGCCATAACTTCAGCATGAATCTGCACTGTGAATAGAATCATAAGGATTAGAATCAGTATCCATGATGAAGGAGAAGAAGACATTGGTATTTCTTGATTAGTATTGGTGTTCCTTGATTAGTTTTTGATGTAGCATAAATGTTCTATATAGAAACTGCTGATGGAGTTTGGATTCTATTTGGTACTGCACAGCATCTTTGGTTGTTTATTTTATTTTGTTTTTTTTATTTCTTCAAGATGTTCTTTTCGCTTAATTAGCTGGCACTTACTTTGGTTCTCACTTAATTATCTGCGAGAATATTATCGGATGTCACATGATCCTAGACAAATATTCAATTGTTTTGTGTGTTCTTTTTCCTTCCTTTTTAGTTTTTCCTTACCTAGGCAACAAGGCCTGATCATCAATACTATACTTACTATATTAATAAAGTAATTACATGACTGTATTTTTTGCCACGTATCAAATTCTAAGGGCTTTAACCTTTAATAACTAAAAATTCAGTACCTTCAACCATCTCATATTAATCCAATATCCTCCACATCTTGAAAATTCTATTCTATTTCTTTCAATTTCTTATAAAATGTTTATTTTATTCTTTCTTTCTAAAAAATCTTATTTTTATGTTCTCGCTTTACACAAAAGTCTAAAATAGATACAAGAATATTAATTTGATCACGTGCATTGCACAGGTGATAACTAGTTAGTTATCTAATTCTCCTAAATAAACATAAAAAATTAATCAGATAGAAATTAAATTGGATATTCTCTTGGAAACTCCATTATCTTGGTCTTCTCCCACTTTGTAAACTTGGGATAAGGCTATTCTATTTTCTAAGTATAAGAGTTATCTCTGTTATGTAGCGTCAAACACTTATAATGACATCTTATGTCTGCTATTTGCTTGTGCTATTAAAAAACTTTTGAGTAAATTAAGAGAAAAGTTTGGTCATGCTACATAATCAGTTGTAGATTTTAATTGGAATTAGTTAAGGTTGCTTTTGGATTCGAGGATTTGATTTCAAATTCGAATTGAATTCGAAATTTGAAATCCAATTTCAAATTCAATTCCTTTGTTTGGGAAACATCCAAATTTGAATTCGAATTCAATTTGAAATTCATGTTTGGCAAACTTTATAATTTCAATTTTGAAAATTTCAATTGAGTTATTTGTCAACTAGTAGAATTCTAATTTCTAAACTAAAATTATAGCTCGATGATAACTTAGAAATAAAATAATCAATTTATACAAGTTATGCATCAAAATTGGTGGAAATAAATGCTACAAATAGTATATCGACTATCCAACTAACTTGACATATAGATAAAATACCTTAAAACCTCAAATGCGGGAATGTCAATAGTAAAACTTTAAATATTGCATATAACAATTCAACAAACCAAATATCCAAAATATCCAACAAATACAAATTAATAAAAGTTAATATTTCCCCATTATACGATGTCATGTTTAAGTTGCTCTCGCACTAGTTTCTTTAAAACTTTTACATCCGATTCAAATGAGAGTTTCTTTCTAATGCTTATACACTTTTACTTTATGCTTATACACTTTTACTTTGTATTTCTCATTGTAGCTTTCTCTCCTCGGTTCAAGAAGTAAATCCTGCTTTGCGAGGTCTTAAATCACCTGAAATAACAAGAAGACCAAATTAGCTCCATTCTTAAAGACCATGCAGACTTGCAACAAAAAAGAAATCATGTTCTATTTAAATTGCTAGGAATCACATTCTCTTTTAAAAATCAAAATACTACAATAGAGGAGTGTTGTAGACCGTTTATGTTATTTTTAAAAATCAAACTATATGGAAAATAAGTTCTAAAGTGTGATATTATAAAGGGTCGATGTGCAATTAACCCTCCATGGTGTTCAAACATTTGATATGCACTAACTAAAACTATCAAAACAAGAGCTTAAATGCAAATGGAAAAGTTAATGAGTTATTTTTTTACCTTAGTCTGAGTTTTCAAGATATAGCATAATCCAATCTAACTTTTGATTGTCTGGAAGTAACTTCAACATTCGAAATCATATGCAGAACCATCATTGAATCTCTTAACTGCCCTTAAAAATTAATGTGGAAGAATACCACTCACTTTAGATGCCTTGGCATAAATCTCCTCGCAACCGGCTTTTCGTGGGTTTGTACTCACTAGATACTCCTTGAGCATCTCACCAACATCACTTACTGCATCTGCTAAAGGGTCTCTCTTGAGCTTCTTATTGGATTTAGAAGTTGAAGATTTTGAAACCTCTCTACTAGAGCTCTCCCCTTCATTCGCACCTTCCATATCCATAGCTGCAATAGAATCATCAATTTGCTCTGCACCCTCGCCGGCTGCTCTATCGGTGCCCACTAACACACGTATATCATCCCAGTTCTCAATAGCTTTGTTTTGATATGCCTTGGCATCTGAATTTACCTATGCAAGCATGAGAAAATACAAAAATGTAGTGAGACAATCTAGTAACACAGAACTGTATATCAAAAAGAATTTGAATATCACTCACTTTTTGAATCTAGAATATATAGGATGAAAGAGCAAGGGCATAATTTCCGTTTAATTGGTCAAAATTAAGACTTGACTTTAGGACTTAAATCAAGGTAGCAGAAGCACCACGGCTGACATTATTGAACAACATGTCCAAGTTTCATGTGATCTATGCTTTACATGATGTATCATTTAACTGTGATTTCAGAGCTTTTTTTTTTGTTTGGGGCGACAAGATCTCTAATTCTCATGGAAGGCACTCAATTTTCTCTTATGCGAATACCTAGTTGTTCCACTTCATTTGAATGGATATTGGTTTTACAGTACGTAGGTTTTGATCTCTACATTTAGTTATGCTTATATACACGTCAAAAATCCAAGAAGGTGCCAGCAAAAAGCGCAAATATAGGAGATTCACAATATTTATACCCAAAAGAGATTTTGTTTCTTTAACTTCAATTACTGAAGCATAACAAACTCACTTATCTCACTCTTTTCTACAAATACAAGAAACGTGAAATCAAAATAAGCACAAAGAACAAACCAAAACCTATTCCAAACACAGAGAATTATCATCTAAAAGAGTAGGGTTCATAGCGAACGCTACAAACATCATCGGCAACTTGACCTCCCATATCATGGTCACAAGCCTCCTCGACCTCATCGAGCAATCTATTGGCACAACTCACGCAATCCCCTTGATCAGGGTTGCAGTCAACTCGGCCATAGACGTCTGGTTCGAGCCTGCTACTGCTGGCATAACCGTATCTAAGCTCTGAGAGGACTAGATACAAATGGACTGCATATGGGCTTTGATCTGCGTACTTATTAGGGTTGCATAATGGCATAACTTCAGCATGAATCTGCACTGTGAATAGAATCAAAAGGATTAGAATCAGTATCCATGATGAAGGAGAAGAAGACATTGGTGTTTCTTGATTAGTATTGGTGTTTCTTGATTAGTTTTTGATGTAGCATAAATGTTATATATATAGAAACTGCTGATGGAGTTTGGATTCTCTTTGGTACTGCACAGCATCTTTGGTTTTTTATTTTATTTTATTTTGTTTTAGGACAAATTTTCGAAATAGCCCCTTTTGAACTTTAATTCCAAAAAAAGACCTATTTCGAACTTAATTGCCGATTTCGACCTAGTTTCTGCCGCGTGGCAGAAACTAGGTCGAAATCGTCGAAAAAAGTTAGCCAACTTCACGGGAAATCATTTCCCGTGAAGTTTAGTGGCTAATTACCTTGTTAATCACCTTTCTAATCGCCTTTCTAATCTTAACATTGGCTAATTACCTTGCTAATCACCACTAATCTTCACGGAAAATCATTTCCCGTGAAGATTTATTTGCAAAATCCGACCTGGTTTTGGCAGTTGGCTGAAACCAGGTTGGATTTTAAAAATAAATACAAAACCGGTCGCTTTTTGTAATTAAATCAGGAAAATGGTCTAAATCCAAAATTTGTCCTTTGTTTTATTTCTTCAAGATGTTCTTTTCACTTCATTAGCTGGCAGTTACTTTGGTTCTCACTTATCTGCAAGAATTTTATCGGATGTCACATGATCCTAGACAAATATTCAATTGTTTTGTGTATTTTTTTTCCTTTATTAGTTTTTCCTTACCTAGGCAACAAGGCCTGATCATCAATATATACTATACCTTGCTAATTAATAAACTAATTACATGACTATATTTTTTTGCCACTTATCAAATTCTAAAGGCTCTAAAATTTAATAACTATTAATTCAGTACCCTTCACCATCTCATATTAATCCAATATCCTCCACATCTTGGAAATTCTATTCTATTTCTTTCAATTTCTTATAAATTATTTATTTTATTCTTTCTTTCCAAAAATCTTATTTTTATCTTCTCGCTTTACACAAAAGTCTAAAATATATACAATAATATTAATTTGATCACGTGCATTGCATGGGTGATAACTAGTTAGTTATCTAATTGTCCTAAATAAACATAAAAACTTAGTCAGATGGAAATTAAATTGGATATTCTCTTGGAAACTCCATTATCTTGGTCTTCTCCCAGTTTGTAAACTTGGATAAGGCTATTCTATTTTCTAAGTATAAGAGTTATCTCTCTTATGTAGCGTCAAACACTTATAATGACATCTTATGTCTGCTATTTGCTTGTGATATTAAAAAACTTTTGAGTAAATTAAGAGAAAAAGTTTGGTCATGCTACATAATCAGTTGTAGATTTTAATTGGAATTAGTTAAGAGTAAAACTTTGAATTAATCACTCTTCTTAATAAAGGAGATTTTGGATATAAAGCAGTTAAATTAAAATTAAATAATTTGGTTGGATTTTTGGCAAACAAAAGAAAATCACTTATGTACCCCACCTTTTTTTTTGATATGGTGTACCCCACACTTCGAACTCATGAAAAATTTGTATGAGAAGAATAGTATTTAAAATCATTCAACTTCAAAATGTGGACTTAGAAAAGATTTCGAGATAAACAAAATATATCCTATAATTGCTTCCTATAATGTGTGCTTCCTTTTATCTAGATTTCTTAGAATTTATTCCTATCCTTTTATCATTTATGTAGAGCTTTAAATCTAACCCTCTTAAGATGTTGTTTAGTTTACAAATTATAACACATAAATGAATAATTAGACATTATGATTTTTTCTAATTAAGGAGTTGATAGTGACAAAACACCGATACTTGACTAATGTGGCAAGTTAGCAATAAAGAAGATGTAACCACCCGGTTGGATTATAAGTTTGAAAAAGAACTAAGAGAAATAATGTGACATGATCTTATTTGTTGGATGTGATATTAATGGTAAAGATTGAGAAATTTGAACCTTTTCTAATTACCACCTAATTGAAAGTCCTCTTATCTCTTTTTATATTGTCCGTCTTTATTAAATGTGAGTTGTTATTGTGGGTTCGTGTGGGGCCACCCCATGCATTCACGAGCACGAGACGTCTCGTGCTCGTGTGGAACCAAATGCAGCAGCGTCCAAAGCGCGTTTTCCCTTTTCGTTTTTTTTTCCGAACCTTATAAATAGGGGGAGCAACAGAGGTGGCTATCTAGGGTTTTGAGGTATTTTGGAGGCCGAAAATAGAGAAAAATAGAGGGTTTTTTAAGCCTCCTTTTGAGGAAGATATTTGTGAGGGTTTAGAGAGCTTTGTTCTAGGGTTTTGGTGTGAGATTTGTACCCTATTTATATTCTCTTTCTCTCAAGTAGTAGATCTCCCCCTCCTTGCCCCGTGGACGTAGGCAACTTGCCGAACCACGTAAAATTCGTGTATCTTGCTGTTGATTAGTTTGTAATAGCTATTTGTGTGATTTGTAATAGCTTTTAGGTTCCCTCGACAGGTCAGTCCTAGAACTGATGAGAGGAAGAGTAAATATCCCACTTTGTTGAGATATTTACTTCATATTCTTATTTTCTTGGTGAGACGAGAATTCTTATTGCGATCTAACTCTCTTGTTGTGGCCATTGTTCGGCAGAGGTGCTGTCGAAATTTTTCGCTGCGCACAACAAGTGGTATCAGAGCCCCAAGTTTCAGATCTAGGGTTTTGGGGTTTGGTGGAGGAAGATTCTTGTGTGAAGCTTAGTTCTTGGAGTTCTCGGCTTCGGTGGAGATAGCATTAAGAGTTGCCGTTGGAGATTTCGCTTTCCTCGTGTGGTTAGAAAATCTATTTGGAATCCGATCTGGGGTTCAGTTGGGTGATTCTTTAATCCTATCAAAGTTGTTCTTTCTCTACAATTTAGAGTTAGTTTGCAATGGGAGAAGAAGGTGAAAGCAGCAAGTCAATGGCGAGTACAATACAAATGCAAGTTAGTTTTCAGAATACCAAAATTAATATGGTGAAGTACGACGGCAAAATCAACTTTGGTTTGTGGATGAGCGACATACAGGATGCGCTCAATGCTCAAAATTTGGAGGAGACCATCAAGGTCCAAGAGAGGCCACCTAAATATGAAGAGGAGGTATGTGATAAGATAAATAGGAACGCTTGTAGGGTGATCAGGTCCTGTTTGGAACAGGAGCTGAAATATGATGTGATTGGGGTGACGTCTGCAATGAAGATGTGAAAAATTTTCAATAATAAGTATCTCACGAAGAGTGTTGAGAACAGGTTGCACTTGCTGTGAAGACTCTTCAGGTTTCAGATGTCCAGGAGCACCTCACTAGCGGCTCATGTGAACAACTATACTAAGTTGTTGTCCGACTTGACAAATATTGATAAGAAGATAACGGATGAGTACAAGGCAATTATTTTATTGGCCTCCTTACCGGATGAAGAGTATGACACCTTTGTACTCACTTTGTTGAACGGACGTACTTCTATCAGCTATAGTGAAGTCACTAACGCATTAACCAACCATGATTTGAGGAGGAAGGATAAGGAGACTTTCCGTGCGAGTACTTCAGGCGAGGCCTTGTCGACGAGAGGTAGAAGCACATATCCGAAAGGTGGTAATAGAGGGAGGTCAAAGTCAAGAATCCGCCACCAGTTATCAAAGAACCAATGTGCATTCTACAAAGAGCAGGGATATTAGAAGAGAGATTGTCCAAAGCTCAAGGAGAAAGAGAATGGCAAGAAAAAGGGCCCGAAGCCAATGAGGTGAATATTGCTAAAGGCGATGATTCCGATGATTCGTGCTTTTCTCTATTAATTACTCCGGAGGTGAACCATATGGAAGCATCAGATTAGATGCTTGATTCTGGCGCTACTTATCATGTGATCCCTAGGCGAGACTGGTTTGCATCTTTTGAGAAAGTCGACGGGGGTGTTGTTGTCATGGGAAATGATTAGCCCTGTGGCATTTGTGGGATAAGTACTGTGCGGATTAGGATGCACGATGGAGTAGTCCGTGAGTTGAAGGAGGTGAGATTTGTTCCTCAGCTGAAGAAAAATCTTATCTCAGTTAGAGCTTTGGAGGCGAAGGGATTCAATGTGACTTTTAAAAACGGTGTAGGGAAGGTTACTAAAGGATCTTTGGTGGTGATGAAGGGAGTCCGCAATCGAAATTTATACTATTTAAATGGGAGCACCGAGATTGGCTACGCTGCTTTAGTTGTTTCAGAGGCGGACCGGCGAGCTCGGCACTATAGGTTAGGGCACACAGTGAAAAATCACTGCGGCGTTGTGCAGCGGGGCTATTAAAGGAGCCAAGAGTGGAAAAGTTGAGTTCGTGAGCATTGTGTTCTTGGTAGCGGACAAAGGTGAAGTTGAGCGACCATCCATCGAGGCGAAGGGTATTACGGACTACGTGCACCGAGGCGTTTGGGGTCCCACCAAGACGGTATCACTTGGTGGTAGACATTGATTCGTCACATTTGTTGATGACTATTCTGGCGATGTTGGGTGTACACCATGACGAAGAAGAGTGAAGTCCTAGATATATTCGTGGAGTGGAAGAAGAAATTAGAACTGCAGTGGGAGAAAGATCAAGGCGTTGAGATCCGATAGCGGTGGTGAGTATACTTTAGACCCCTTTATTTGTGTCGAGAGCGAGGGCATAGAGACACTTCACGGTTAGTCATACACCGACAAAATGGGGTGACAGAGAGGTTGAATCGGTCTTTGCTGGAGAAGATTCGATCTTTATTGGCGCATAGTAGTTTGGAGAAGATCTTTTGGGCTGAGGTACTTACATATGCGAGCCACCTCATCAACAGGCTGCTTTCATCTGCGATTGAGAGAAAGACCCCTATGGAAAAGTGGTCAGGAGAGCCAGCAAGAGATTATGACCAGCTCAAGGTATTCGGGTGCCCTGCGTTTTATCATGTGGGAACAGATAAATTGGAACCGCGAGCTAGGAAGGCCATATTTATAGGATTCAAGCGTGGTGTCAAAGGATACAAGCTATGGGATCCAGTTGATAAGAAGACTGTGCTGAGTAGAGACGTCACATTCGATGAGGCTTCTATCTTGAAGCTTCCCAACTCTCATCAGGTGGAGAGCGACCCGACGAAGGAGATATCGCAGGTGGTGGAGATCGATGTAGCTCCACATTGTCCAGATGGTACAGTATCCATTAGAGTGCCGACTGAGGTGACGCCAGGCGAGCACGACGGTGACACGGAGGATAGGAGTACAGATGTGCAAGATCAGGGACCGACGGCTCAGGTTCAAGATTCTATTGCTGTTCGGAGATAGAGGAGAAACATACAGATGCCAGCACGGTATGCCGACACAGTTGCATATGCACTTCCGGTGGAGAGTATCGATGAGATGATACCTACTACATTCAGAGAGGCCGAGTTGAATTCGGAGGCTGATTCGTGGGAGGTAGCTATGCAGAAAGAGATGGAGTCTCTTCACAAGAACGATACATGGGAGCTTGTTGAGCTTTCAAAGGGACGGAAGGCAATTGATTGCAAGTGGGTATACACTAAGAAGGAGGGCATTGAAGGCACTCCATTGAGGTTCAAAGCTAGGTTGGTTGCGAAGGGCTATGCACAGGAGGAAGGTATTGATTATAATGAGGTCTTCTCTCTGGTGGTGAAGCATTCATCGATTCGGATTTTGCTAGCATTAGTGGCACAATATGGATTGGAATTAGATCAGTTGGATGTGAAGACAACATTTCTTCATGGTGATCTTGATGAATAAATCTATATGACTCAGCCATTGGGATTCCGAGCTGCAGGGAAAGAAAAGTTGGTTTGCAGACTAAAGAAATCGCTATATGGTTTGAAGCAGTCTCCTCGACAGTGATATAGGCGATTCGATGGTTTTATGCTTGGTCATTCATACACTCGGAGTCAGTTTGATCCTTGCGTATATTTTCACAAATTGAAAAGAGGTACGTATATCTATTTGTTACTATATGTCGATGACATGTTAGTTGCCTCCATTTCCAGATCTGCTATAAATGAATTGAAGGCACTTCTTTCAAAGGAGTTCGAGATGAAGGATTTAGGTGAGGCTAAGCGCATTTTGGGGATGGAGATCGGCAGAGACAAGAAGAATGGTAAAATTTGTTTGACACAGATGGCTTATTTGAAGAAGGTTCTATAGCGGTTCCATGTTAGCATGGATACGAAGCCAGTCAGTGTACCATTAGGAGCCCATTTGAAACTTTCAGCTAATCTTCGCCAAGACGCTTAAAGATCGAGTTGATGTCGAAGCTGCATATCTGGCCAGATTGGAAGCTTGATGTACGCAATGGTATGTACGAGACCAGATTTGTCACAGGTGGTGAGCATGATTTCGAGATACATGCACGATCCAGGAGTGGGTCATTAGAACGTCGTGAAATGGATTTTGAGGTACATTCGAGGTACGCTCAATGTTGGTTTGGTGTATGAGCGGGACACTACAGGTGGGCAGTTGTGCATTGGTTATGTTGATTCGGATTATGCCGGGGATTTGGATAAACGCCGGTCTACGACGGGGTATGTGTTCACTTTGACCCGTGCGCCGGTGTGTTGGAGATGCACCTTGCAATCTACGGTTGCTTTGTCTACGACGGAGGCAGAGTATATGGTAATTACGGAGGCTGTAGAGGAGGTGATTTGGCTTTGAGGACTTTTGGAGGAACTTGGTATATCGCAACGGTCCGTCACCATTCATTGTGATAGCATGAGTGCTATCTATTTGGCGAAGAACCAGGTTCTTCATGCGAGGACGAAGCACATTGACGTTCGTCATCACTTCGTTCGTGATGTTCTTGAAGATGGTAATGTGGAGATTGTGAAGGTCCACACGAAGGATAATCCGGCAGATATGCTCACAAAGGTGGTTCCGAGCAACAAGTTTGATCATTGCAGAGACTTGTTGCATATTCATGATTGTTGAGGCCGTTGGCAGCCATTTTGGTGAACTATGTGAGGCTTGATTTCTTGGGCAAGATGATACGTAGAGAGTCTTTATGATGCAGCCGGTATTGGTTTTGATGGGGAGAAGATTATTTGAACTTTCATTTGGGTTCCCGACTTGTTGTGGATTGAGTCCGTTGTCGTGGATTTATTCCACTTTGTCCTGGACGCAACAAGTGGGACATTTGGTTCTTTTGGTGTCGGCTCAGTTTTGGGAGAAACTTCACCGAGGTGGAGAATTGTGGGTTCGTGTGGGGGCCACCCCACGCGTTCACGAGCACGAGACGTCTGTGTGGGGGCCACCCCACGCATTCACGAGCACGAGACGTCTCATGCTCGTGTGGGGGCCACCCGTACGAAACGTGTCAAAGACGCGTTTTCCCTTTTCGTTTTTTTTTCCGAACCTTATAAATAGGGGGAACAACAGAGACGGCTATCTAGGCTTTTGAGGTGTTTTGGAGGCCGAAAATAGAGAAAAATAGAGGGTTTTTTTAGCCTCCTTTTGAGGGAGATATTTGTGAGGGTTTAGAGAGCTTTGTTCTAGGATTTTGGTGTGAGATTTGTACCCTATTTATATTCTCTTTCTCTCAAGTAGTAGATCTCCCCCTCCTTGCCCCGTGGACGTAGGCAACTTGCCGAACCACGTAAAATTCGTGTATCTTGCTGTTGATTGGTTTGTAATAGCTATTTGTGTGATTTGTAATAGCTTTTAGGTTCCCTCGACAGGTCAGTCCTAGAACTGATGAGAGGAAGAGTAAATATCCCACTTTGTTGAGATATTTGCTTCAGATTCTTATTTCATTGGTGAGACGGAAATTCTTATTGCGATCTAACTCTCTTGTTGTGGCCATTGTTCGGCAGAGGTGCTGCCGAAATTTTCCGCTGCGCACAACAGTTATTCCACTACTTTATGTTCATGGTGCTAAAGTTCCTAATCCTAATAGGTAACTAAGATTTTAAATTGTTTTAATCACTTTTGAGAGTTAAAAGGGTTATTTCTGTTGGTTGACACTGCATCTCACTTCCCCGTTCTTTTTATCTTTTCGAAGAAAGGATAAGTATAAAAGAAAACATTTGCAATTTCTACAGTTAGAATTTAGAAAGCATTGGATTGGATTGTATGTACATTCGTGCTTATCTTCCATTTCTTTGTTACTTTATTGAAGATGAAGTAACACTTTGTTTGACTACGGAAACCTCATTCATTTCCTCATATATTTTTCCTAAATTCAACCGGGAATAAGGTTTTTCTTTTGTTGGTGGATACATACAACACTAAAATTTCTTAACAGTCCAAAGTTAGCAAATTAATCACCGTCACGAGACAGGATATCAGTCCGTTTATATGAGGATATCTCTGGATGATTATTATCATTAAATATTGAAAGCATGCAAAAGATGTAATTTTAATACTAACAGTATCTTAGGTTATTAAACTAGATATCAAAAGTTATTGAATACGCTAAAACGTGATAGCAACCATTTGATGATTTTGGTGTTTTATTCCCTCTTTTATATATCTTTTTCTATTTATGCAAGAAAGTTACTTGCCTATTCTTTCTAGCAAGTATAACTTTGAAGCTTTGTGTTCAAATCAAATTTACCTAATTTGAATTTTAAACATTAATTCAATCCTAATTTACAAAAGGGTGATGACAACTAAGAATTCCTTGTGAAATTTTCAAATATACTTGTTACCTTGGGCTATCCGTTTTCTTTCTTGTAGATAAGCAACAACTTTTTAACAACTCATTGAAGTTTATTCTAACTATTTTTACACTTTTGAACAAACACAAAATACTAAATCTACTAGATATATACATTTTTAGAACCCATTCCGATTAGAACCCAAGATCGTGGGAGCCGTATGGAAACATCCTAACCGGCCCAAATCACCCGCATTGGGTAAATATATACATTTTATTTCTTCCTCTTTTGCAAATTAAAAGAAGGGCACCCTTTCAAGAATTCATCTTATCCTTTATAATTTATTTCAAAAAATTATAATCATATATTAAATAATAAATATTCTAATTAGAAAATTAATTACTCTCTACTCATTAACTTATCCATTTATCCGCAATAGAGACCAAAATTCCAAAAGATGATAAATGGAATGAAAAAAGAAAGTAAAAAAAAGAAAAAAAAAGATTACAAGACAAAAGAAGCAATTGAGTCGCTGCTCTTAACTTCCCTAGTCTACGGACAACATCAAACTTTAGTCCACTTTTATCCTCGACAGCCTTAATTTTCTTACTTTTTCTTTTATGGATTCAGTTCCATACTTGTAAAACAACAAGAAAAGACCGTCTTTGTTCTTCTCTCTTCCCTTTTTATTTTCAAACCCATTAATTGTATCAAAATAGCAGAGAAAATGGCCGCAAATGAAAAGGATAACACTCTAGTCGAAGAGAGAGAGGAGGAGATGGTAGCCTTCCTTGGATCCAAGCAACCCATCAACAGAAAAGGTTGGTTCCTCAAACCCACTTCAAATTCAATCAAAAGCCCTATCTTTATTCCTTCTTCTTCTCATTGCACTGCTCTGAAGACCCCAAAGTGTAGTTTCAAAGGTTGGGTATGCTCTCAGAGAACTTGGGACAAATGGGTCGAAAAGCTCAGACCCAATTACAGTCATTTATGGAAAAAAGTTGGAATCTTGGATGCCATTAATTCTTCTAAGTACAGATTTAAGAGAGACCCACTCTCAATTTGGGGGGTAGTTAAGTTTTGGTGTGAGCAGACCAACACTTTCATCTTTCCATGGGCAGAGGCCTCTATAACTTTAGAGGATGTCATGATTCTTGGAGGGTTTTCGGTTCTCGGAGAACCCGTTAGGGTTTCCGGGCCTTTGGAAGGTGAGCTTGGGGAGTTAGGATCTCTATTGGCTAGGGAAATTAAGAAGTTTAACCAAAGCAGGAGCAAGAAAGCTGAATTCTCTGCTTGGATGAAGCATTACATAGTAGAAGGAAGTGGTGATGAGCTTGAGCACGTTGCATTTTTGGCTATGTGGTTGTCGAGATTTGTGCTTTTAGCACCCCCTGGAAAAATTGTAGGGTACCATGTGATCCCTGTTGCTGTTCGATTAGCTCGAGGGACAAAGATTGCCTTAGCTCCTGCTGTGCTTGCTAGTCTTTATCGAGACTTGCGAGTAATGAAGGATTACCTTGCTACTAGCCCGGTGAATAACTCACCTTCTCTTATTGTTTGGGCTCCTTTACATATATTGCAGCTTTGGATTTGGGAAAGATTCTTGGCTCTAAGGCCGGAAACATCAAGTTTTGTGAATTTGGGTGAGCCTAGGGTTGCAAGATGGCAATGTGTGAGAAAAAAATTGGACTACCGATTTATAAAGTCGGTGATCAAGTCACCAGATGAAATCCAATGGCGGCCTTATTTAGCTTGTTTGGACCGTTGGTGTAATCCTTCATACTCTAGGGATGAAGGTGGCTGGATTAACAGCCATGATGCTATGGATGAAGGCATTGAATCATTTGCCCAGTGTATAAAAGCTTGTGAGTTAGTTGGGCTAGATTGTATTGAGCAATATTTTCCTCATCGGGTATCAAGGCAATTTGGATTGGATCAAGATATACCACATTCTGTTCCTCGGGCTAATTCAACATGGGAGGTTGCTTGGAGAACCTATGCTATAAGTGGGAAGAATGTCAAATATTTTGTCCCTTGAAACTTTTGAATCAGATGTCACCTTAGAGTACTCCGTTTGGTGGGATAGTGTTAGCAAGTTGTTAAAGAAAATATGGAACCTGGTTATTTTTAAAATGGTCTTTTTTAAAAATCTCCTTTTTCTATTTATGCAAGAAAGTTACTTGCTTATTCTTTCTAGCAAGTATAACTTTGAAGCTTTGTGTTCAAATCAAATTTACCTAATTTGAATTTTAAACATTAATTCAATCCTAATTTACAAAAGGGTGATGACAACTAAGAATTCCTTGTGAAATTTTCAGCATACTTGTTCTGCTTGGGCTATCCGTTTTCTTTACTGTAGATAAGCAACAACTTTTTTAACAACTCATTGAAGTTTATTCTAACTATTTTTTACACTTTTGAACAAACACAAAATACTAAATCTACTAGATATATACATTTTTTTAGAACCCAGTCCAGATTAGAACCCAAGATCGTGGGAGCCGTATGGAAACATTCTAACCGTCCAAATCACCCGCATTGGGTAAATATATACATTTTTATTTCTTCCTCTTTTTGCAAATTAAAAGAAGGGCACCCTTTCAAGAATTCATCTTATCCTTTATAATTTATTTAAAATAAATTATAATCATATATTAAATAATAAATATTCTAATTAGAAAATTAATTACTCTCTACTCATTAACTTATCCATTTATCCGCAATAGAGACCAAAATTCCAAAAGATGATAAATGGAATGAAAAAGAAAGTAAAAAAAGAAAAAAAAGATTACAAGACAAAAGAAGCAAATGAGTCGCTGCTCTTAACTTCCCTAGTCTACGGACAACATCAAACTTTAGTCCACTTTTATCCTCGACAGCCTTAATTTTCTTACTTTTTCTTTTATGGATTCAGTTCCATACTTGTAAAAACAACAAGAAAAGACCCGTCTTTGTTCTTCTCTCTTCCCCTTTTTTATTTTCAAACCCATTAATTGTACCAAAATAGCAGAGAAAATGGCCGCAAATGAAAAGGATAACACTCTAGTCGAAGAGAGAGAGGAGGAGATGGTAGCCTTCCTTGGATCCAAGCAACCCATCAACAGAAAAGGTTGGTTCCTCAAACCCACTTCAAATTCAATCAAAAGCCCTATCTTTATTCCTTCTTCTTCTCATTGCACTGCTCTGAAGACCCCAAAGTGTAGTTTCAAAGGTTGGGTATGCTCTCAGAGAACTTGGGACAAATGGGTCGAAAAGCTCAGACCCAATTACAGTCATTTATGGAAAAAAGTTGGAATCTTGGATGCCATTAATTCTTCTAAGTACAGATTTAAGAGAGACCCACTCTCAATTTGGGGGGTAGTTAAGTTTTGGTGTGAGCAGACCAACACTTTCATCTTTCCATGGGCAGAGGCCTCTATAACTTTAGAGGATGTCATGATTCTTGGAGGGTTTTCGGTTCTCGGAGAACCCGTTAGGGTTTCCGGGCCTTTGGAAGGTGAGTTTGGGGAGTTAGGATCTCTATTGGCTAGAGAAATTAAGAAGTTTAACCAAAGCAAGAGCAAGAAAGCTGAATTCTCTGCTTGGATGAAGCATTACATAGTAGAAGGAAGTGGCGATGAGCTTGAGCACGTTGCATTTTTGGCTATGTGGTTGTCGAGATTTGTGCTTTTAGCACCCCCTGGAAAAATTGTAGGGTACCATGTGATCCCTGTTGCTGTTCGATTAGCTCGAGGGACAAAGATTGCCTTAGCTCCTGCTGTGCTTGCTAGTCTTTATCGAGACTTGCGAGTAATGAAGGATTACCTTGCTACTAGCCCGGTGAATAACTCACCTTCTCTTATTGTTTGGGCTCCTTTACATATATTGCAGCTTTGGATTTGGGAAAGATTCTTGGCTCTAAGGCCGGAAACATCAAGTTTTGTGAATTTGGGTGAGCCTAGGGTTGCAAGATGGCAATGCGTGAGAAAAAAATTGGACTACCGATTTATAAAGTCGGTGATCAAGTCACCAGATGAAATCCAATGGCGGCCTTATTTAGCTTGTTTGGATCATTGGTGTAATCCTTCATACTCTAGGGATGAAGGTGGGTGGATTAACAGCCATGATGCTATGGATGAAGGCATTGAATCATTTGCCCAGTGTATAAAAGCTTGTGAGTTAGTTGGGCTAGATTGTATTGAGCAATATTTTCCTCATCGGGTATCAAGGCAATTTGGATTGGATCAAGATATACCACATTCTGTTCCTCGGGCTAATTCAACATGGGAGGTTGCTTGGAGAACCTATGCTATAAGTGGGAAGAATGTCAAATATTTTGTCCCTTCGAAACTTTTTGAATCAGATGTCACCTTAGAGTACTCCGTTTGGTGGGATAGTGTTCGCAAGTTGTTAAAGAAGAAGATGAAAGGAAAGAAACGGAAGAAAACCCACTCTCTACAATGTTGCTACACAAAAGAGTTGCAAGATGCAGATGATGTTATAATCTCTGATTGGATTGCTCGAAAAAAGCAAAGAATTAGCAGTAAGAATTTGAGTAAAACTCCTCCTGAACTTTCAACAACAAAAAAAAGAAGAATTAACAGTAAGAATGTGTGTGAAAATTCTCCTGAAATTACGACAGCTGTTAATTATTTTATAGAAAATAGAGTGATACGTGGAGAATTAGAATCTTCAGACACAAGGAAACAAGATGCTGATGCCTTGAGCAACGTCAATGTCAAAAATGAAGCAGTTAAATCAAATGAGTTGGACATTGAGGATAAGGGGGTTGTAGAATCTTCAGACACAAGGAAACAAAATTCTGATGCCTTGAGCAATGTCAATGTTGAAAATGAAGTAGTTACATCCAATGCATTGGACATTGAGGACAAGGGAGTTGTAGAATCTTCAGACACAAGGAAACAAGACTCTGATGCCTTAAGCAATGTCAATATCGAAAGTGAAGCCGTTAAATCAAATGCATTGAACATTGAGGACATGGGAGTTGAAGAATCTTCAGACACAAGAAAACAATATTCTGATGCCTTGAGCAATATCAGAGTCGAAAATGAAGCAGTTAAATCAAATACATTGACGATTGAAGACAAGGGAGTTGTAGAATCTTCAGACATAAGGAGACAAGATTCTGATGCCTTGAGCAATGTCAATGACCAAAATGAAGCATTTAAATCAGATGCATTTGACATTGATGACAAGGGACTTGTAGAAATTTCAGACACAAGGAAACAAGACTCTGATGCCTTGAGCAATGTCGATGTCAAAAATGAAGCAGTAAAATCAAATGCATTGGACATTGAGAAGAAGGAATTTGAAGAATGTTCAGACTCAAGGGAACATGATTCTGATGCCTTGAACAATTTCAAAGTCGAAAATGAAGCCGTTAAATCAAATGAATTGGACATTGAGGACAAGGGAGTTGTAGAACACATTGAGGAAACAAGTGCTGGAGAATCTGTAAATGACCCTATATTGACAGATGAAATTGAAGAGAGTTTTGAGATGGAAGTGGAAGAAAGCACTTCAGATGGAAAGTCAGAAACAGAACTGGAAATTGAAAAGCTCAAGGAAGAAATTGCGTTGATTCATGCAAGAGTGAAGAGTTTGGAATCCCTGGCTGAGGTTCATCACTAACCAGAAACTTGTGTATTTTAATGATTCAGTTACTCGTGTTGTATGCTTATTTTTATTGCTGTAAATGCTAATCAGCTTTGTGCCTTTTATAGCTATAGGAACATTAGCTAGTTTTACTTGTGATTTCTACCTGACAAAAATTGTTGGCTTTAGTTCATTGGATTCTGCTATTAACTGTTAAAGAAATACATTGACCAGGTGGAACTTTTTCTTTTTCAGTCTGAAAACCTTGTGCTGCAATCCAGACCCAGCTTACTTAAATAGCTAAAGATGTTAAAAACTTAAAATTACAGGTGATAAAATTTGTTTTCCGTACTTCTTGTCTATGTTTAAAGATGCAATTTTGAAAGTACTCTTATGGTCTGGAATTCTAATTTGATGTGTCAATCTTTTTCAACCTTAATAGATAACAAGATCAATGAAGGGAGAAATAGAAACATTGCTTATGTGTATATTTTCTATTTTTATATCTCTATATGATGCTTCATAAGTAGTAAGTACTCTAGTATCTATCAGCGATTTAACTTGACCTTTATTAGATTATAATTTGTCCAGGGCAGTAACCTTTCTTCTACTCCTATTATTTGTAATAGTTTGCGTTCACAAAAGCAACCAAATTATGATAGTATTTGTAAAGAAATAGTTTTTACTTCACTCATGTATTCTTCTTTACTGTATAGCTAAGTTACTCCTAAACTTGGATTGACAATTCAATCCCAAACCCCAGCAGCTGACTTCCTCCAGTTGGCAGTTAACACATTGGATTGCTATCATCCTCCATAAAGATGAGGTTAATGGGTTTAGGTATTACCGAGATTTAGAGCTATTGCAGGTTACTATTAGTCTTAAGACATATTGATGCATGCTATGGAGGTTTATAAGCTGCAAGAGTATTGGTCAGGATTTTGTGTGCACCCTTGTCATTACATGCATTTTTTTTTGGGTGTGTTTGGGTGCATGTGCATGTTCTTTCCTGTTTATGCATTCGCATATTTTCCTGTACAACAAGAAAGCAAAATATGGCAACAAATTTTCTTCGTCATCACCATAATAGTCGAGCTTTCATACCTCTCAAGTTCTTATAAGTTTTGCATAAGTGGAAAAGTTATCTATAGTGCTTAATAGTTTAGATACTTGTGATGCTTGCAGTTGTTTCCACGAAGAAGACTTCTTTTGCAACCATGATTCTTTAACCTGCATTTGCTAAAGAAATAATCATGTTCAGAACCTGCAGGTGTTCCACAGAATAAGTATTGATGCATTCAGTAAGTGAACCAATATATGAAAAAATTGAGATAATTCAAATGTTTTGATACTGCCTTTTGCTTATTCACTTATACATATTTCTATTAAAAAAAAAGTCTTGGTTCCAATGACATGGACTAAATTGTGCAGGAAAATAGCACTTCTGAAAATTTGTTATAAGCCTGAAACTTCTGAATATTATTCTCAATAGCATAGATTTATTTTGCAGACTGTATTGTTGTCTGCTTGCACTTAATCACAATTCATTTTCCCTGGCTGTTGATGAACTTGCATAAAGAATTTTGTAGGACTAAGTTAAGTATATTAAGAAAACGTCGAAAATTGAGTGATGGGAAGTCGTTAAATATTAGTTGTGATATGTAGAAATTTTGTTTTGTGCTGGTCAGTGTATGAAGCAAGTCTTGATGTATGCTTATCCACTCATTCTACTTGTAACTTGTATACTAGGTAAATATGTACTATTTTATTGTTCCAGAATTTGGACTTTCCAGATCTTGTCACATAGAGGTAAATGCATAGTATTTTATAATGGAAGTGTGTGTAATCCTGTCCATCGTGTCATATATTGAATTTTTAGTATTTCAATTGGGCATATGTGTATATCATGTCACCTAGAGGCATTATGCTTGAACATGTTTGTGGCAACATGGCTATTTCATGTTAGGGTAAATTGCAGATAACTCCTCTCTTATAAAACTTCGGTAGCACTTACAAACCGTCAACTCATTTATTAGCACTTACCACACCTCAATTCATGGGGGAGAAGGAAGTTATCCCCAACTTATCTTCTCAAAATGACAACCCCAAGGGTGATAAGTGCTAATAAACGAATTCAGGGGTAACAAGTGTCGCTGGAGGTATGGATGAAGAGGATTATCTACAATTTACCCTTCATGTTATACATGTGTTTCAATGTATGCAGAATCAAACGTCTTCGTGGAGGGAAAGCCTAGTCATATAGAAAACTCTAGGCAAGGCTTTTGAAACTTTTAGAGTGGAAGGAAGGAGATTGAGATCGTGCATTTCATGTCACATAGCTGATAACTGTTGTATCTTTGCAAACATTTTGGTCCTAGGTAGCATGTGTTTGAAAAATTAGGAGTTACTGTGCATGTGTCGTGGAATCTTGTTCATCTAGGTATTGTATCTATGGATATTTAGGGTGCCTTAGCTTATCTATTTCATTTTCTATCAGTATGTCATGTCCATGTTGCTTAGCTCATCAGGGTAACGTCATATTTTAAGCCAATTGATCCTTTGAATTATTCCCCTCCTATGAAAATTTTTGGTTGCAGTCACACTCCTAACTTCCTAAGGTAGAGATTTGTTGTAACACCGTAAAATTTCTCGAATTATCTCTCCGATTAAAGGGGATGAGTAAGGAAAACTTGAGCCTCCGATGAATCTGTTAATGGTCGGACTCCTCCATCTTCACCCTAGCCGGCACACTGAAATAACTCATTAGGCAGCTCCAGAATAATCTTTGGGATTGGAGGTTCCATACGCCCTTCGATGTCTAAGTTAGGATCTCTCCCAAATATTAAAGAATAGTAAATGTGGCAAAACTCCTAGCAAAAGTTAGGTTAGAGAAGTTTACTGATGGTTCCTCCTTTTATAGAGGCGTGTATGATCTGGATTATGAGGGAGATACCCGTGTCGGCATCTTAATTAGTTGGGGTCGCCCTTTATAGGTTCCCATTTCCCTTTCTTTGCGGGAAATGGATAGTGATACATGCAACACGTGGAGGGTCAGATGCTGTTGTGAAATAGTTCTTAAGTTAGGGTCCCTCGATCGGGGGTTCTATCCTCTCGTATTCAATGCGTAAGGGACACGTGCCAGCAGGTGGTTTTTATAGTATAACCAGATTACAATGGTGATTACAGTCGAATAACACCTTGTCTATTTATAAAGCATCACCCTTCTCAAATACTGTTTGGACCTTGAAGTTAAAATTTCTTATCTGTGTATTTTCAATAGCAGAAATGAGAAAATGTAGAAAAAAGGAGTTGTTAATTGGACTGAAGAAGCAGGCTGAATACATCATTTTGCTGATGGTTCGTGGTGTTACTTCTCTTTGATTGAAAGGCAATGTCTATATGTTTGTAGGTGAAAACTGTACTGGTTTTGTTTAGATAGATATGTTGGAGAAATCACAATAAAAATGAAGTTATAATTTTAAGCTCATCTTTACAATTTTTTTTTCTTTTTTTTGGTGGGGTAAAACCCACAATGTTTAAGATACTTGAAAAGGGCTTATGCATGTTAAGAAGATAATGTCAAGGAAACAAAATTTTCTTTGGTTCTATCATGATTTTTAGTTTTCATAGCCTCACTTTTGGATCTTATACTTTCCTTTTTATCGCCAAGTAGAATAAAAAGGAACAATTGAACTAGATCCATCCATTATTTATCATTTTTATTTTTCTGAAGGAAATATCTAATAAAAGACTACCACGTCACCTGATAACGCTAATGCAAATATGGTTTAACAAACATTTTCCTTTTATCCCGTTCAAGAAAATGTATTTATTTTGCTCAAATAATGTATTTTTGGAATTTCTTATTAGTGCTAAAATAGGGAGACAAAAAATTATTGAATGGCTATTTATGTTGCTTCTCGCGAAAATCACTGCTTTCTCCACAAACATTCTGGAGAATTTTGAGAAACAATTGACTCAACGGCTAGTAAGATTTACTTTTGGGGTTCTTTTTTCTCAAATAGTTCCTTTAAGATATTATAATCACAAATTTCTTTGTTTTGTGTTTTTCTTTCCTCCTCTTCTTCTTCCTGAATTTTTGGCCATTGTTTGTGTGGTTTCGGCTCGAGAGTGATTCCACTCATCGGTCGATCCACACAAACTCAATAATTTTCAATGTGATATTGTTCTTCTTCTTAGAAAATCATGGGTTTCTTATCTTGTTTTAAATCATTAACACAATCAAAAAATAGCTGGAAATGTTGGAAAAAGAAGGAAAAGGACAAATGGTTATCAGAAGAAAAGATATCGAAAAAGAGAAAAAAAAGAAGATTGTGTTGTTTTAGTGATGAAAAATCATCAAAAGGCAAAGAATCATCAAATAAGGAAAGAAGCAAGTGGTGTTGCATTCGTAAGAGACCATCAAAGTATAAAGAACCATCGAGAAAGAAAGAAAAGTGCAGGATAAGGTTTTTTTGTTGTAAAGGATCATCAAACGCTGAAAAACCATCGAGAAAGAAAGAAAAATGTGGGATCTGTTGTTTTTGTTGTAAAAGATCATCAAGTGCTGAAGATATATCGAGAAAAGGAGGAAAATGCGGGACATGTTGCTTCGGTTACAAGAAACCTTCATCAAATGATCCATCAAAAATAAAAGAAAAGGGGTGCATGAGTTGTTTCAATTGTTGTAAAAAATCATCGAATGATCAACGAAAAGAAAAGGGGTGCAATAGTTGCTTCAATTGTTGCAAGCCATCTTCATCAAATGATCAAAGAAAAGAAAAGGGGTGCATGAGTTGTTTCAATTGTTGTAAGCCATCGAAGAAGGAGAAACTCATAGGAGACAAAGAAAATAATATTAATTGTTGTGCTTGCAGTTGCGCAAAATCTCCAGAGACGAAAAGTTGTCTTTCTTGTTTCAAATCCTCTACAAAGAATAAGAGAAAAAGAGGACAAAGAGAGAGTGTAAAGCCCTTGAATGAAACATGCTCAAAGGCTCTTGGTTGTTCTTGTGGTTGCTCATGTTGTTCTACTTTGGAGAACAAGAATGTGCACAAGGGTAAAGGGAAGAAAAAACATTGTTGGAAGAGGAAGGAGAAGAAGAAAAAGAATCATTTAGCTTCCCTTGTTAAGACTATATCTTTTAAATCTGGTATGTTCTCCTTATTTTTCCTTCTAGTTTCATGTTCTGATAGAATATTGCATTACTCAATTTTATAAGTTTTTATTGGCCAAGCTCGGTCCTATACACAATAAGATTCAATGTATAGTTTACTCTTCATATTAACATCTTGCGAATTACTAATGGTGAAATATGATCTGTACTCTGAAACCATTGTAAATTTCTATAAACGCAGATAGTGGCAAGCATAGGTCTGCAGCTGAAGAAATTCTTCGAATTGGCAATGGTAATATTGCAGCAAAGGTTTTCACATACCGTGAAATTGTAATAGCAACGCAAAATTTTGCACCAAAGTGTTTACTAGGACAAGGTGGATTTGGAAAGGTTTACAGAGGACAACTGAAGGAGACAAACCAAGTAATACGCGCATTGTTGTTTCTTTCACCGTAATTCATAACTTTTTACTTTGAATAACCTCAAACTTGCAATATTTGTGCTTCTTTCAGATTGTAGCAGTTAAGAAACTGGATAAAACTGGATATCAAGGAAATAGAGAGTTTCTAATTGAAGTACTGATGCTCAGCCTCCTCAGCCATCCAAATCTTGTAAATTTGCTTGGATATTGTTCTGATAATGGCCAAAGGATTCTAGTATATGAGTACATGGCTCTTGGTTCTTTGCAAGATCATCTTCTTGGTATATAGATCACAAAATATTATCCCTCTACTTTTTTTCTAAGAAAAAAAAAATTCTGAATTTAGTTTGTTCGTATCAGATTTAGCTCCAAATACTAAGGCATTGAATTGGAACACAAGAATGAAAATAGCTGCAGGTGCTGCAAAAGGACTTGAGCATTTGCATGTTACTGCAACTCCCCCTGTGATTTATCGCGATCTGAAAGCATCAAATATATTGCTTGATCAGGATTATAACCCAAAATTGGCTGATTTTGGCTTGGCAAAGCTTGGTCCTGTTGGTTCTCAGAACCACATATCTACAAGAGTTATGGGAACTTTCGGTTATTGTGCTCCTGAGTACGCTTTAACTGGAAAGTTGACAACAATGTCGGATATTTACAGTTTTGGGGTTGTGCTTTTGGAGCTAATTACTGGAAGAAAGGCGATGGATTCGAGAAGACCAAGAAATGAGCAAAGACTAGTTGAATGGGTATGATTATTTTGATCACTTTCAATAATTAGCTTAACAGATGGTTACACATTTTATTGTTGAAAGAGTAATATACGTACATTTATATACGGCATGTGGTCATATAGTTAAATAATTCTTCCATGTTATATTTAAAATTGTACAAATTCCATGGTCTTTCTTTATATGATCCAGAATACTTAACTAAAGGGTTAATTGCGCATAGACCCCCTTTAATATCAATGTTTAGCACTTACTACCCCTGTAGGTTCATTATTGCAGATAGAACCCCGGGCTAAATTCTTTTATTTATTTATTATTTAACATTGGTGAAATTTTGGCAGATATTGTCCTTGATGAAATTAGTGAGTCTGTCTGAGGGTTAAAGAGTCAAAATATTTAACCCGGGGTCTATCTACAACAATGAAGCTACAGGTGTAGAAGTTCAAAAAAGTAATACTAAAGGGATCTATGCAATTAGCCCTAACGAACAAGTAATTTTACTTGTAGGTGACACTTTTATTCTCAGGTAATTACTACGTACAGAAATATTATAGGACTACTCGGTCAATCTTGGTTTAAATTGCTCGAGACCTGTAGGTAATGTGTCATTTTGCATAAGTAGGAAAATCACAAGATTTATTTGACAGAGGAAGCTAAAAAATACTAGTAATACTACAGAGACACGAATTCTTGTCTACTTTGCTCTACAGAATCACTATACTGATGCATATCTCATTGCAAATATGTAGGCAGCTCCGCTGTTCAAGGATAAGAAGAACTTCCTTAAAATGGCTGACCCGTTGCTCGAAGGGAAATTTCCTGTTAAGTCTCTGTATCAAGCAATTGCAATTGCTGCAATGTGTGTTCAAGAGGAAGATACTACTCGACCGCTCATTAAAGATGTTGCCAGTGCTCTTCAGTTCCTGGCAACACCAAACAACGATTCCCCCTCTGAAGAGGAACCTGAAATTTCTAGCATTGAGAATGAAACTTCTGCTCAATCGCAAACTGCAACAGATTTTAGTGGCCGTGGGAATAAAAATCCATCACATTCACATCATGATTCACAGGACTCATCAGATGGTGATTGGCAAAGTTGTTCAACTGTGAGAGAAGATGAAGATGAACTTGTTGAGTTAGATACTGATGTAAAACTGGAGGATTCGGAACTTTGAAAGGAAGATTAGCGAAGATTTCTTCATTTGTCACTTTTTGTTGCCTAGAGGTTGCTATTAGGTGTTGTATGTATTTTTTATCTTAGGATGATAGGGTGGATGTCATACAATTTTTTGACGGTTTTATTGTAACCAAATGTTGTAGATGGATGGTACAATATTTAATTTGAAGAAAATGAAAGGGAGAAATTTTTGTAGGGAAAACCAAGCATGTTCACATATAGTTAGGAACGAAGTGATGCATGATGACATGACGGAAATTGAGGTGTTTTTGCTTGATAGAAGTAAACATTTGTCAACTACTTCAAAAGTGTATTCAAAAGAGGAACTTGAGGATATGTCAGCATGTTGAGGGCCTTTTTTATGGGCCCAAATCTAGACTCACATTATCTTTTTCTTTTAAATTTTTTTTTACGTAGTTGGCCTGTTTAGAAATGCAAATCTAGACTTATGCAGCATTATCTGATGCCATGTTCAAGTCCCTTCCAAACTTCGGAAGTTTGCCATGTTAAAGTCCCTTCCACCCTTCCAAAATTTTGAAATTGTGGTGAAGATTGAGGGTTATAATTTGAGTAGCCACACCCATAAACGTTAGTTATACACATCCATGACTTGCTCAAAAGTATCTATTTCTCTTCATCCATATCCTGATAAAATTACATGACATATCTTCCCATCCTCCGACCCAGCTTTCTGAACTTTTCCTCTTGTCTCTATGAATCAAATAGCAATACACAAATAGAAAGGAAAAAATCACTGCAAAATAAATCCACTATTCACTCAATTGAGTACAAAACTTCTAAAACCCATTGACCAACGCTTTCAGGAACCATCAAAGAGAAGGGGGAAAAAAATCTATCTCTTGAAGCAAAATTCCCACTAATCTCAATTGTTTTCAATCTGACCAATCAATATTAGGAGAAGCTACGCGCTATGTAATTAGTTGAACTGTAGTGACGTGATATTCTGTCTCTAGTTTATTAACTGCTATTGTCAGATTCAAGTTAGTACAGAACCAAGCATGAAAGTCTTCAGGAGACAAAAAAAATGTTGAGAAATTTACAGTGCCTTTAGATTCACCACTCATCCATAAACACTGAATCGAGAATAGTAAAATGCAGCAAAAATTAACAATAGTTACACATAGCTAATTAGTTGAACTGTAGTACAATTCAATTATTCTTCCCGATACATTATGACATTCAAATAGTCACAAAACTCAGAATCAACACGTTCAAACAACTAACATAATTAATCTCAAACTTAAATCTTAGCAAATTTGTAGTATGCAATAATCTCAGAGCTGAATTGGGTTGAAACCAACAGCGGTTAGCATCGTAAGTGGCTTTCCACGGCCCATGGTGAATCCACGAGTTCCATCAGGCATTCTTGGTCCCTGGGAAGATGACTTTGGTGAATTTTCAGTCAGGTTACCTGCACCAAGTTGTTGCTGACTCTGAGCGAGAAGTCCACGCCCACTGTGGCTATGGACTAGAGCATGAGTTTTTGTGCGGCTTTTCCCCCAATTTTTCTTTGTACTTGTTGGAGTTGGAGTTTCTTCAGACTGGCAAGGCACAATTTTTTGGGGGTTGGGAGCTCCAAACTGGGAGATAACACGGGCAGAGAAGGAGAAAGAAGAGGGAAAATGATTTTAGAGTCGAAAATATAGGACAAGAAGGCTTTTTTTAAGTAGGGGTATTTTGGTCTTTTGACAGCAAGTGATTAGCATGTGTCGCATAAAAATTAACAGTGTTAGTTTTGGTCGTTTCCTGAAAATTTTAATGGGGTTAAGTGGAATTTTCAAGATTATCGCGTATTAAGTGAAAAATTACCCCAGTTATTGAGGGTTTTTTTGTGAAATTTACCCTGAATACATACATAAACTCAGTATCAACACTTACACTGTTTTCAAAGGTATGTTCTACATGTGTAGATGATCCTGATGTCTGAGATTGTGGTGACTGATCATCTTCGGAGATTGTATCAAAATGATCAAACTCTGACCTCTTGTTTCTTATCACTGATCTTGGCTGGAAAAGGAAAAAATGCAAGTGTTAAAATGAGAGCGTTCTCTTAAAAATTTAAATAAAAAAAGGGTAAATGAGAAAACTGGAGACAATGTGAAGGTATTAATTTAATGTCTCATGTACATTAGAATCATTGAAGTTGGGAAAGTTACCGAGCGTCTAAGCATTGACCTAACTCGAAGGCCCTTCCTCCAGTTCCTCTCATCGTTTAGCTTCTCAACCTACAGAAAGCAAGACCCAAGATTTTTTTGGATATTTGAAATTGGTGGAAGACTTATATCGAAGGAAAAAAAAGTAATATAAAAGATTGCATTTTGTTATTGATATATACTCACTGCCTTGTCAGCTTGATCGGCTGTTTCATATTCCACAAACGCATGCAACTTCATAGAAAATGTTAGATAGTTCAGAGAGGGGGAAAAAGAAAAAAGACATAGAAGATGCACACACTTGAGAGGTGAACAGTGAATTTACTCAATTAAGTTTTCATGTTAATGTTGTGCAATAAATTTGATCTTTTCATTCAACTTGAAAGTGGTACAATTATTAGACTTTTTTGCACCAAAAATGTGTGAACTCAACTCTTAAAAATCTAGAAGTTTGAAGGGTCCAGTATAGGTTTTAATTAGATTCTTTTCAGGTATATGTTTAGTTCTGTGAAACTCATACAAATATTATTTGCTATTTATTTCCAAGAAAATAATGCAGGACTATTATTTGTCACCTACATGAATCTTAATTCTTTAAGTTTGAGTTTAATTTCAAAATGTCAGATGTGCATAGTGCATACCTTGTTACTGATGACCATATCACCCTTTGTAGATTTAGAAGCATTCTGTTCCTGTGGATGACATATTCTGATATTCTTCACACTGTAAAAACAAGCAAAAGCCAATTTATTGAGCTTGTACCAAACTATACTTTAGTATTATGAATAAAAAGATGTAATATCAAACCTCCCAACAACACTAAATATCTTCTCAAGATTTTGTCGTGAATAATCTTCAGGCAAATTTTCTACCACCACAATATGAGACTGCAGGTTAAAAGGAGAAAATAAATTACCCATTTGTCCAAAATCAGATCTGTACTTTACCTCTTCATATGTTAACATAGACATGTAGATGTTTAAATGCTCTTTGAAAAAATTAAACATTGGCATGCACCAAGATTTGTGCATGTTGTTATTGCTGTGAATCAATTATGGTGAAATGTTGGAAGGATTTATTCAGAGAAGAGCACATACAAATATTGAAGTAATGCATCAAATTAAACATACATACATACATGAACGTGAGTTGTGTTTATGTCATATCGAATATATGAATTATTCATCTCTGATCAAAATATGCATATGCAATATGATTATAACCTGCAATTCTTCTCTGTCTCTTTCTGTGAAGAGCTGTCTGCGCCTAACTTTTTTACCATCATCACTTACAACCTGAGATAGCCGAAGTTTGTCATGAACAGTTTGAAAATGTAAAACTTAATCATCAATTTCTCAAATTTTGGTGACTAGAAACACTTAAATGGTGACTTACAAGCTTTGTGGAGGTCTTGAGTGCTTTTACAAGTGCCTGGTGGTTCGCGCCAAGAGATTTTATCTTCTTCCAAGATGCAATTACAGACATAGGAACTGTTAAAAGAAAATATAAGAAATGAATTTGTCAATGTTTGAGGTAAAAAGAATGATCATGGTTCCCAAAAGAATGAAAATTATAGTACATTATAGTACATACCATAACCTTCAGGATCTTTATTCATGATCTTCATTAAAAAATCACTGGCAACCAGATTTGTATCACTGAATTGGTACTCGACCTAATTGCATTTCGTGTTACACATCAAAATACTCATTATTACAAATCAAAACATAATACAGAAATGCAAAATAGGAAATCCTGAAACAATTTCGAAAAAGAAGCTAATCAAACTAGGAATATAGTCATGAAAAAAGTCTAGAAAGAACGCTACCATCATCAATGAATAGCCCATAAGCATCAGAAAATTAAGAACAGTTACCTGCTTCACAATCTTCTGACTGACATCATTGTTGCTCCTCGAACTGCCAGTGACCTTCGGTCGCGAATCAGGTATGAACATTACTGGATCCGGATCCCCAAAGTAGAACCAATCCGGGCCCAACCCGTATCCTCCATTGCCCAGGAATGGGAGATAAGGGTAGAAAAAGCCTGAGTCAGGCACCTGGGTTGTCGATCTAGGGACAAACTCAGGTGCATGGACATTGAACTTGAAGCCGGGGCTCTTTGGCATGCTAGATCTACTGATATCTCCGTCTTTCCTCCTCTCTTGTGACATTGATTTCTCCTTTTTCTGCACCGTTTTGCTTCTGTTTTTGTAGCTTGTGCTGGTTGGAATGGGACTTAATAATAATTTGAATGCAGACGTGTCCTCATGGGGATTTTTGTGGTGGGGGCTGTTTCTTTGGGAGTGAATTAATCCACTTTTGGCGCCATAAGGTTGTGGTCTTATTGCATCCGACAGTTATGGTAGTTAGTTTGACCCGGGCCTTTTTTCGGGGGCAATCTTGTAAGATTTTGGGTGGGTATTTGTAAATTCAAAAATAAAGAAAAAACCAAGCTACAATCATGAATCAGACAACAAAAAGCAACAATTATTTCACGTTATTGCAATGGACATGCTAATAACTTTCCCGGGTTGTAACAGTATTCGATATTTTGATCAATTGAGAGATTGTGAAGATACGTAACATGTCTTTATTTGTGCACATTTCTCATGTTCGTTGAGGTTATAGTTTCAATGCGCTCAGTTTCAAAAGAATACTATAAGGAACATGCAGCAATGGGAAAGGATTAAAGGTGAATAGATGATAAGATATAATTTGGCTGAACATTTCAATAGGTTACTACTTTGGCTCATATAGAGAATACAAGACTAATAGCAAATATCCGTAGTTTCTCTCATCTCACTTGTATCCAACAGAATCTAAGATATTGAATACATTTAACACTGTTTGTTCAATCATCTATCTGATCTCCTATTTTGCAACCTCTATTTTATTGGTCAGTCTAGTCTAGTTGATACATTTATGAACAATTAATTTGTTATTAGACAATCTCACTAGAAAGTCATGATAATATTGTCATAACAACTTGAGTTGTTTAGTTTTGTTTTGATGCCCGAAAGTTATATTTGACAATTTGATACCACAAATTGCAAAACAAGTTAGACATTAATTTTGTTCAAGAATATTAACATAGAAAAGTGAATCAGAAATAATTTCCTAAATTCCAATTTTTGAGTTTGGGGAAAGTGAGAAACAAAGTCAGGCAGGATATATCAAGTTAACGTCAATTTGAAAACTTTACGGCACTAAATATTTAGGATAGAATATCAGGGTACCAAACTCAAATGGTGAAACTTATGGGTTATTAAAGTGCAAATAAGCCTTACCATTATTGTAATTAGGTTTCTGGCTAAGGGCTTACGTGAAAAAGACACTACTTTTCTCTTCTTCCCCAACCTCACTCCAAAAGCTCAAGCTCCCAGATCTCTTCAATGGCGAACGCCTGGAAACGAGAAAAACCCTCAAAATTCCTCTCCATCAAATCCCTTCTCGTCCTCCTCGTCCTCACCTCCCTTCTCCTCTTCTTCTTCTTCTCCTCCTCCCCTTTCTCCTCCTCCTCCATCCAAAATCCTAATCCCCAAACCCTCAAAACCCTAACCCTAACCTCCCCAAATTTCCATCCCTTCAACTGCCTCACCTCCCCTCAAGCTTCCCCCGTCATCGCCAGCCTCGTCGAAGGCGTCACCCATCCATTCCTTTTCTCCCTCTCCGATTTCGGGTCGCTCCCCGATAAACCCCACAAAAACATTCAGAGAATTCTCAAAGGAAAACCCTTTCGGAGGCCCGATATCTCGGTGACTATACAGGAGATTCTTGCGAAGAAGAAGGGTATGGATGGGATTGTTGTGGATGTTGGGGCTAATGTGGGCATGGCGACGTTCGCGGCGGCAGCGATGGGGTTTCGGGTTGTGGCGTTCGAGCCCGTGTTTGAGAATTTGCAGAGGGTTTGTGATGGGGTTTTCTTAAATAGGGTTTGGGAGAGGGTGGCGGTTTTTCATGCGGCGGCGTCGGATAGAATTGGGAATGTGACCATTCATAAGGTATAAAATTTTATACTTTGTTGATTTTGGATGCTTGAGTAATAGAATTATGATGTGTGTGCAAAGTGTTAGATATATATTTGGTGGAAACTCAACTTGTAAATCCATAGCGGATTGTGCATCATTTTTTAAAATTCACCTCTGCATTTTATCCGTGGATTTAAGATTGTTTATGGACCCTCTATGCTCTGCATGATGACAATGACTGTGGAAAAATGAAAAGCACAGTCACCTATTTTTATCCTCTATCAAAATTTGGCTTTAAAATGTCTCAAACATTTGAATGAGTTGTTTACTTCATGTTATTGTTGTCTACAAAATAGGCATGTATCATGAATAGTATCTTTATCTTTAATGAAGTCATTGTGAGAAGAATGTCCTGGCCTTACCATTATCACCCATTATAATAAGCTTAAACAATTTGTAATTCATATCCCTGTATCGATAGCGTCATTATCCAATAAATGCTATTCCAAGCTCAGGTTGCTGAAAATAGAAAAAGCTGCGGAACAAATGCTTTGAGATGAAGGACTTTGTTAAATGTTGTACTCATTGTTCAGATGAGGCTCTCCTTATGCGATCTTACCCTAGCCCTCAATTGGGCATGCATGTCTATTGCTGCTCATCTTGCTCTCTCCATCTTTCTGGATGAAAATTCTCTTCTTCTTTTTATGTGGCCTTGTGTAGGAAAATTACTCTTGCTTTCGATGCACCACATTGTTTTTCCTCTCTGTCTCCACTTGGAATTAGCTACACAACGTCTTAAACAAACAGAACTTTATGATCCTCCCCTAGGTTGCTGTTTTTATAATGTTTATGTATGTCTTTCAGCACTTTCTACAGAACCTTCATTTTGTGGAAATTATATTAATCATCAGGGAATTCTTGTTAGTTGGGAATTAGGGTTGTTTTCTTGTAACACTGCTTCTGTGAGCTTGGATATTCGTATTCTTTGGAGGTGATTTCTCCAATTCCCTTGACATGTCTATTGACTCATTCTCATGGGCCATCTACTAGCATAGCCTTATTGAGCACATTCTATGTTACCTAGCTATCAATTACTGCTACCTAGTGGCTTATGTTTTATGTTACCTTGTAGGCTTTAGGTTTACTCTTTGTGATCTGTGGTAAATGTTCCATTCTATCTCAAGACATCCAAGACATAGGAAAAATTATTTTGTGGATGACCTGAGTCTTACTTTTCTCAAGCCAAAACATCAAAGTTTTCAGTCGAAATTGAATAGTTTTTGCTTTGTGATTTTTGTGCCTTGAACTTTCTGCCTCCTTCCAGGTTATGGGCATCTTTTTAGGGATTGAATGACCATTTTCATTCCTTTGTACACTACACTTCACTTCCTATTTTGTTCATGATCTCCACCTTGGGTTTTTCTCCTGAGGCATTCATTATGATATCCTCATTTATCACATTTCTTGCAGATTATAATGATTCTCAAATTATGTTGCACCATTCAGGTCCAATATCAATAATGCACCAAGTGTAGTATGGAATTAAGGTCGAAACAACCCACATTCAATCAACATATGGTTCATGTCAATTAAGACAATCATGCCAATTAAGACAATCTTAATGGTATTAAATTGTCCAACCTAGTATTCTGTATAAATGGTACAAATCTTCCCTGTGGATGAACTACCTAAATCGTCAGTTGGAACACTAGAGTCCTAGTTAGGATAGTTTTATTACTCATTCTCCCATAACATCACATTCTTTTTGTTAAGGATCCCCCACACTTGCCTTGGTTAGAAACTTAGGATCATTCCATCCACCTCAACAGTTTCATTTAAGCTGAACTCATCTTTTGAACCACTTGTTTCTTACTTTCCCAACCTTTTAAAAACCTTTTTGATCTTATTGTCTTGGAAAAATTTCCCTCCAACCTCATCGATATCTACTGCCACATTGTTCTCTAGAAGCACTTGTCTGTTTTACCATCCTGCTTTACTGCGATAAATATCATACTCTGCAGTATAATCATCACTTGATCCTAAGTAACTAAAAAGATTACTTGTAGTTATTTCTGGTCATCGCTTTGAGGAATTGCTTATCTCCTCTCATGATTTGAGATGGCACTGGAGTGACAAGTGCACAGTTGCAGGAGTAGATACACCTAGGCTAGACAAAAGTTAAACATGGATTCGGGGAGCCAAAAGGATATGCGTTTGCTAATTTGTGAAGAATTTGAAACCTAGCTGTAGCTGAATAAGGTTTTGCATAACAGACCCTGAAAAAAATGTTAAAGAGTCTAGTGTCTTCAAGTTAGATGGAGTACCTTAGTGTCGCTATTGAGTATATACGGATTAATGTATATACTTGCATTGGACTTAGTTGAGTATAGGGGATCTGTATTTGTGAAGAGAGACGTACTAACAAAAATGTTAATGTTGCAACCAGTAGGACTAATACTGAAAGGAAATATTAATGTAAGTAAACATGAAGTGATGCACAAGGATTAATCAATCACTTCCAAGTTTATACCTTCTTCATAATTCTGGCCAAGTCTTCCTCTTCCTCTGTCTCCATATAAAAACTCCAACTACAGCTAGAAATCCTAAACTCATGACTCTGTAAGAATATGGTGATGGTTACTATATTGCACAAAGGTAATGGAAAATTTTCACTTACCTAAACAAAGAATGTGGTGATGGTGGTGCAGCATCCTGGGGGTATTGTTATTTACAACAAATACAGTTTCGTTCAGTTCGACTTTTTGATAGGTATCACAAGATTGCAAATAATGTTGCACATCTCTCCTCATTTCTGGCCAATAGAGTGGCCTCCTTCAGTTTATGTATAAGTCTTTCTTCGTAACATATTGCCCATACAGACCCCCGCCTCCCAGCTCCCAGTTGCCATCTAAAGAAACAGCTGATTATGTTTGAAACAGAGCCAACAAATGTGTAAAAACCAATCTCTTACACCTAGAAGCCTCCTCCAGAACCATCTTTGGAGACCCTGAAATTGATAGGAGGCCTAGGCTATACGAAAACATCGAGAAATGGCTGAAATCAGTTTAAGTGGCTGAATGGTAGTGGGTTGGCAACTAATATATGCGTGTCTGAGAAGCTTAATGCTAATTTCAAAGTCGATCACTGAGCATTAATGCTTATACAAACAGACTGAAAATTTTATTTGGAGAAACCAATATCCTCAAATTTTCTGCTACACTGTTACTCTGTTAGAAACAATAGTTCATTGAGACAAATAATCAAATAGGAAACGTGCTAAGACTTCCCAGTATTTCTGAACACTAAACCAACATAGAATTCACAAAGATAATACATCGTTCTTAGTTCTTATACTTTGTCTTTCTATTGATAGCTAACATTTTAAACTACTTTTCTAATAGAAATTAAGAAAAGCAGATAAAAATGATACCTTTGCTGCAACACTATTGTTGCAATAAGCAAAATAGAGATCGAAAGAAAATGAAAATTTAATTGCAATACAACTTGAAATTTCATTACTTCACTTCACTGATACAATTTAACAACAAACAAAACAAAACATACAATCTTAGCCTCCTAAACTCCTTCCAACCAAGCACTAATGTTAACCTACCCTAACTCCTATCCCTTGTACAACCGAACAGTGAAGTTAACCTAACTAAAACCATGCATTGCAACCCACTCAAGTCCTTCCTAACTGATCAATCATACACAAGCACACAAACAAGGATCTACGTACCGAGAAACATCATGTTGAAGGTGAGGAAACAAGTAACCGTGATGATGAATTTCTTGGTGTGAGTGATTGAGTGGAGGGTGAAGATAAGAGTCAAGCTGATGAGAAAGCATATGGCATTAATGATCAGAATCAGGTGGAGAACACGACGGGCATTGACCCTAGTATTATGGTACAGTTGAACGCCAACATTGTGTAGAAATACGCAAAAAATGGCTGCTTGAACTTATTGCTTGCGTGCTCTTCATTCGGACCTCCGGCACCCACTCCACCTCCCGCCTCCAGAACAACGGCTTCTAGGTCGGCCGGTGGTGCTCTCAAAGCCATCTCCTCCATCTCCAGCTCCACCATCCCGTCTTCTCAATGATGAAGCCCTTGACCATGTTACAAAACGCTTGGAAGCCACTCGGAAAATGATAAGCCCATATGCAGCAAGGACAGTTATAGAGCCCCAGGATCGCCATTGTGATTTAGTGGTACTGGAAATTTCTAAAACTTAGAGGTAAGGAGTGAGGCAAGTAGAAAGATACAAGAGGAACCCTTTGTCTATATATATATATATATATATATATATATATATATATATATATATATATATATATATATATATATATATATATATATATATATATATATATATATATATAAACTTAAGTTTATAGAATGAAATACACCAACTTTTCTATCCATTGATGTTGCATTGGGATCCACGAAAGATATGAAGCCCATTTTGAGATTTGTGCATCTCTTGATGGCACAAATATAAAGCAACATCAATGGATAAAATTATTATCTATCCTATAAACTTAAGTTTATAGATTTATATATATATATATATATATATATATATATATATATATATATAGACAATAATGCTTTGTTGGACGGTGTCTCTCAACACTATGGGCTGGTCTTGATATAAGCTTGTTACTTAGCATGAAGCACTTCTTTGGACTCTTTCTCCCCACCTCCAACTACTTTTTCAATTTTACAAAATGATAAGGGGTCCGTTACCCATTATGCTTGATGGTCACAGCCTTGATCTTTCTATTTAGTGAAAGTCAGCCCTAGATGAGTAAAAGTATGGTCATCAAGTGGACAATACTAACAACCATACTAAAATGGCTTAGAATGGCTTAATGGGTTTATTTTTCTTTTTGGGATATGGGTTATTGCCTAGGTACAAAGACCAATTGAAATGTTAAAGAACAAAAATATACAAGGATATTCCTTGCATGCATCCTATGTGAAGCGCCATCTCATAGGGCGGTGTTGTTGCATCAAATGTGGGACACTTTGCCACTACCCGCAATGCAAGGCGCATGAGGCGAAATGAGGCGCATGCCTTTGATCAATGTTATCATTGTGCGATGCGCAAGGCGGTGTGCAAAGTCCCTTTACGCACATGCCCTAGGCGCAATGCGATTCACATGCCCGAGTGAAGTGAGGCGCACAACACACGTAAGTTTTCAAGATAGATAATCAAGCATGAAAGAACATGTTTACGAATTTTCACATAAAAGAAATATGTCAAGTAAATAATATCCACTATCAAATGACAAAATAAGGTCTTAATTCATAATGTTAACACACCTTAGTAAAGTTCATAATTTTTTTCAAATCAAAAGTCAAATCAAGACTAATATCGAAGGAAAATCAAATAGTAAAGAGAACAAGTTAGGGTCCTCAATCGGTCTAGTAAAATAGCCTAATGATTTTATTTTTCTTTTTTGGATATGGATTATCTAGTGTGAGACGCAATTAGGCGCACGTCTTTGATAACAGTGGTTGTATTCATTGTTCAGATGAGGTTCTCCTATCTTTCCCTAGCCCTCAATTCGGCATGGATGTCTATCATTGATCATCTGCTCCATCTTTCTGGATGAAAATTCTCTTCTTCTTTTCATATGGCCTTGTGTAGGAAAATTAATCTTGCTTTCAATGCACCACATTGTTTTTCCTCTCTGTCTCCACTATGGAATTAGCTTCGCGAGGTCTTAAACAAACAGAACGTTATGATCCTCCCTAGGTTGCTACTCTTTATAATGTTTATGTATGTCCTTCAGCACTTATTACAGGACCTTCATTTTATGGAAATCATATTAATCATCAGGGAATTATTGTTAGTTGGGAATTAGGGTTGTGTTCTTGAAACACTACTTGTGTGAGCTTGGATATTCTTATTTTTAGGAGGTGACTTTTCCAATTCCCTTGACATGTTTATTGACTCATTCTCATGGGCTGTCTACTAGCATAGCCTTATTGAGCACAATTCTATGTGGCCTAGCTATCAATTGTTGCTACCTAGTGGCTTATTTTTGGTGTTACCTTGTAGGCTTTAGGTTTACTCCTTGTGATCTGTGGTAAATTTTCCATTCTCTCTCCATACATCCAAACATAGGAGAAGTATTTTGTGGATAACCTGTGTCTTATATTCCTCCAAACCAAAACATCATGGCTTTCAGTCCTTTGTGATTGTTGTGTCTTGAACTTTCTCCCTCCTTCCAGGTTATTTGCATCTTTTTAGGGATTGAATGACCATTTTCATCCTTTGTACACTGCACTTCACTTCCTATTTTGTCCATGACCTCCACCTTGATTTTTTTTCTCCTGAAGCGTTAGGATATCCTCACTTATCACATTTCTTGCATATTATAATGATTACCAAATTGTATTGCATCATTCTAGTCCCATATCAATAATGCACCATGTGTAGTATAGATTTAAGCTTGAAAGAACCCATATTCAATCAACATATTGCTTGTTCATGCCAATTGAGACAATCTTAATGGTATTAATTGGTCCACTCTAGTATTCTGTATATATGGTACAAATCTTCCTTGTGTATGGACTACCTATATTGTCAGTCAGGACCATAGAGTCCTAATTGGGATAGTTTTATACTTTTATTACTCATCCTCCCTGAACATCGCATTCTTTTAGTGGATCCCCCACCACATATGTCTTAGTTAGAAACTTAGGATCATTCCATCCACCTCAACTGTTTCATTTCAGTTGAACTCATCATTTGGACCACTTGCTTCTTACTTTCCCAACCTTTTATAAACCTTTTTGATCTTATTGTCTTGGAAAAATTTCCCTCCAACCTCATCGATATCTACTACCACATTGTTCTGTAGAAGCACTTGTCTGTTTTAACATCCTACTTTACTGTGATAAATATCATACTCCGTGGAATGACCATCACTTTGATCCTAAGTAACTAAAAAGATTACTTGTAGGCATTTTTGGTCATGGCTTTGAGGAATTGCTTATCTGTTCTCGTGATTTTTCTGATGCTTTAGATCATACGAAAATTAATGGATTGATTTTAAATAACGAAAGGAAGTGTAGATTGAGGACAAGATGGAGGGAATTGTTAGGATGTCTAGATGTTTGAGATGGCACTTGTTTGGAGAGACAAGTGTACAGTTGCAGGAGCTGATATGCCTAGGCTAGACAAAAGTTAAACATGGATTCAGGGAGTCAAAAGGATATGTTTCTTGCTAATTTGTTCAGAATATGAAACCTAGCCGAATAAGGTTTCATGTAACAGACCCTAAAAATTTGTGGGATAAAAGGCTTTATTATTCTTTGTTATATCATCTTTATTGGGGTAGTGAAAAGTTGGGTTTCCTTTGATGTGAATTTGCTAATGCGGATTCAATATAGATCTATTTAGCTCTAATCATGGACCAGTGAGTCCTGATGAGTCTTAGAGTTTAACTTATCCAACTGACTAAGGCCTTCACATCTAACTTGAATTTTCACACCCATTTATGTAATTAATCACTTTAAAAGGCTTGTTGAAATACATGCTTTCTAATGTCTGTTTGTTGAATCAGGTGGTTGGACGCCTTGACAACAGTGCAATTTCTGCAACGGGTGCAAAACTAGCATTCAAGTCTAACCAAGATATCGCCGTGGAGGTAGCCACCATTCCACTTGATGAAGTCATTCCAAAGAATGAACGAGTGCTCTTAATCAAAATCGATGTCCAAGGTTGGGAATCCCATGTGCTAAGAGGCGCCAAAAAATTACTCTCAAGGAAAGCAGGTGAAGCCCCCTATCTTATATATGAGGAAGATGAACGACTATTGCAAGCTAGCAACAGCAGTACCGAGGAGATCCAGAAGTTTCTTGGCACTGTAGGTTATCATCATTGTACCAAGCATGGCACTGATGCTCACTGTACGAAGGATTCATGATCAGATGCTATTCCTAAGCTGAAGACCTTGGCAGAATTGGCACCAGGAGGGATGAAAATGTATTAGAAAAAATGGTATCCATGGTCTTAGTTGTGAAGTTATGATGTATCATAGTATGATATGATTTGATTCAATTCTTTTATTCACTGGCCTTAAATGGAAGTTGGTGTTTGTTTGGGATATGTTACTCCCTTGAGGTCCCAAGATTTTAGACTTATTCTTGCTCGGTGTTTCTAAATCCTTATTTCCCGCAAGTGATGAGCTTTGTCAAAAGAAAGTGCAGATGAGACTGTACATTGGCGATAAATTGATTCTGCTACAGTATATAATTGATTGCAACTTTTTCTACTGCAATGAGTGTGGTTGAGTGGTAACATTTGTCTCAAAGATTTTCGGTGGATGACTGATGCTTTTCTGCAGAAAAAGGGGAAAAGGCTCAATGTCTCAGCAGAACTTAATCCTGCAGATGACCTTACTTAAAGCTTTGTTTGGCTAAATTTATTTTATGGTATAATATTTGTGAATTTATGCAAGTGGAGTAAGAGGAATCTTTATGTTTCATCAAGAGTCAGTTACTCTGAAGTTACAAGAGCAGCACATATTCTTGGTGATTTAATATGCATCAATACTAATAATTATGAATTGTCCATGATTCGTGATAACTGATAACTAGACCATATATATATATATATATATATATATATATATATATATATATATATATATATAAAGGAATCAGAAAAGCTTGCATTACATAGCGTCTAAAAGAATTTTATTACAAATATTGTCTAGACCATCACAAGCATCTGAGGAGGTACATTTATATTTGCAAGCAAATCAAGCTAAAATGTGAGCATAAATATTGCTCGAATGATGAACGTGTCTAATATAAGATGAGATGAAATTCTTGATGAGAGCCCAACATCCGCCAAAAAAATCAAATAGATGCTAAGGATAGGCAATAACACTGTGAAGCATGAGCACGAGATTGAGGCAATCTGATTCAAGCTTGACTAGTAGACTACACTTTTGAAACAACTTTCAAACTATTACACCCAATGTATTCTTGATGACTCATCAATTTTAATTGTAGTCCAAGTGAAGTGACCCCACATACTTGCATGTAGTAATGTGGAAGTAATTTAAAAATTATAGTAATGTGGAAGTAATTTAAAAATTATAGTTATAATTATCCTTATCGCACGATCTGGTAGATTTTCATGGCAATGGTTTTCAACTATTTGTCTATATTATTGTCACTGTATATTAGTTATATGACCTAAAATTAACAACTATAGTTTTTTTATGTATTTATTTATTATTTTCCCCTCCCCAATTTCAAACTGGAGCGTCTTTCGCGTGAAAGGGGAAAAAAGAAATAAAAAATTATTTCCTTTTCCAACAAAACTGATCGGTCCAGCTGAGCCCACAATCAACTGAGTCGGATATCCACGCATCACCCCACTATCCAGTTCCAGCAAATAAACCCAAAACCAAATCCAACTCAAAGCTCACTCATCCCCTCTCTTATTGTAGAGATCATGTTAACTAAAATGATCCAAAAAGACAAACTAACTAAATCTAGCTCGACAGAGCAGAAGATGGGCTATAAGTTAAAAATTAAAGAAAGGTCCATTGAGTGCGACACCGCAACGCATACCCCTTGTACCAAAAATTCGGCCTTGAAGAAAATAGAAACTCTCCGAGTCTGTCAAAAGGCCCAGAATTAATTTTGCAAACCCTTTTCACTCCAAGATTCGGAGCTTCACAGGTAATTCTTGATCTAATTAATTTCCGTTTTTGCAAAATAGATCAATTCATGGAGTTAGATGAAATGGGTTTTGTTTGGTTCTTTGTTTGTTTGGTTTTTCGAAAAATGCCGTAAATGTTGCTAGATTGATGGAACTAGGTTTGATTGGGTTACTTTATATAGGGAAGCACTCTTGTTTTGATAGGGTTATTGATGGTGTTGGTTAAAGAAGGGGTTTTTAGTTGTTTTAGGTCATAGAAGTTTGAAATTTTATTCTCATTGTAGGCTTTCATGATAATATGGAGATTTATCTTTCGATTTGATAAATTTATATTGTACCCATAGTAATTGAGGAAAAAGTAAATGACCCCTTTTTTCGACGAGCACCCGTTGGGTTGTTTACCTGATTATTTTTTTTCCAAGTAGGATCAATGTAGCTCTTTATATCAAGCATTTTTGTCATCACTCTTTGTCATATTGGGCTTTGATGCCTTACCTCGACTAAGGAACCAAAATGTAGGTTGTTTATCCAACCTTCATCGCTGAATTTGAGAAAGCTTTGAAATACTTTGCTTGTGCTACATAACTTCTTGGCCATGTTCTATGAATGTGATTATGGAGAGCCTGGCGATAACTAGTTCTAACTTCTTGATATTTTTTCTTAAATCTTCTAGATTGATATCAAGGCAGAATAAGGTGTAATTTGCCTGTTGGGTTTCATAATACATTGTTCAACAGATTGGATAGTGTGTAAGTTGGAACTGCGGTGCATTTGTATGCTGGGATTTATCCGTGAATGCTATTTTTGGTTAAATCTATCATCTTCCCATTATTCCAGATGATTCCTTATTCTAGGAACTTTTTGGAAGGTTACACCTTGGTTGCACAAGCTAAAACTGCATGGGATATGGCCTATATAAGCTAGGCTCTTCGACCAGTCGATTGCTTTTTCTATGACTTATGGAGAACTTCTTACTTGTCCATAGTTTCATAGATGAATTTGGCACCAATTTTCTACGGTTGATGATAAGCTGTATAATTTTTCCCTAGAGCCTAGCGTTCAATACATGACATATGATACATAAAAACTTAGTCAAGATGATAGTGGTGGTGGTGGTGGTGGTAAGCAAACACATGACCATGATACATTTTTATTGACAAATAGAATTACTCTTAATCGGTCTGTTTTCTTATTCTAATTACTAGATTGCTTGCATGGACTTAATGCACTTGAATAAAGTAGAAGTTAATTAAAATCTACATGTACTAAATCACTAAAAATATAGTAAGAAAATTGATGAGGTTTATCATTAATTTCTAATACTTTGACTCAAATGGGAGGAGGTGATATGTAATCACTGTGTATGTTTGTGATAAACAGAATTGTGAATATATTATTTTTAGTAATTTGTTATAGATTAGACATTAGAGTTTTGTATTGAACGGGGCTCAAATTTTTACTTCTTTAATGCAATAAATGTATACTGATCACTGATGTTTCGTATACCATTTTCTGTTCTTTATGTCTAATATGTTTCATTGCCCCTCTTCCTTTCTTCCTTTCACAACTCTATTGTCTCTAGTCTCTTAGGATGATTTGTGGGTTCAAAAGGTAGTGAGTGAGAAAATGAACCAAGTGAAAAAGTTTTTCTTCACTGTTTGGTTGCAACTGAAACTGGTCAAGAAAAGCAACGCAAGAGAAATTCAAAGAAACTATGGCCTTTGATTTTATTTGCTTTGTCATTTTTGAACCTAGTAGAAGAGAGAAGAATAAATGGCAACCAGAATGTTTGCAGACTTTCAAGCTCGCAGGATATTGTTTAAGAGTTCTGTCATCAGTCTAGAATTCTGTAATTTTCTCTTCTTTCCTAGGAGTGCAGACTAGTGAAAACATTTATGATATATTTTCTTTTTGTTCCCTAATTCCTGTTTTCTTTTAAAATCTAACTTTTCTTCTCACCAAGTTCAGCCCGGCTGTTCTTGGTTTCATTTAGAGCTGAATTGTAATTAGAGGGAGAAAAGTGACAATTCTTTCATATTCAATATTTTATAATGACTTTAAAGAAAAAGTGTGTCCTTTACTTGTTGAAAATTGGGGAAACATTTTTTGGCCTTCAAGTCAGTTATTTTTGGAAAAAGAACAAATTTAACAGTTCTTCTTGATGTAATCTTAGGCGTTTAGCTACAACCAGATACAGATGACGAAGCTCTAACAGTAACCTATTGAACTACATAGTTCTTCAAGATGCACTTCCATCTTGATTTAATTTAGGAGTTCATATCTGTTACGAGTTTCTATTCATATTCTTATTCCTAATTTTGTTTGGTAACATAACAGGATTCCTCCAAAGGATTCATCATAAACCGAAACCAGATTCAGCTCACAATGCTCTGACAATTTACACTGGTTTTTGTCAGCTACAACACACACTGAAAGCTTTCTCTTGTTGCTAAACTGAATGGTCATGACTCAAACTCCTGATATCCCTAAAGAAAATGGAGATCAGATCAAGATTGGAACTACCGGCAAAGTTAGTTCTTTAATGTCTAAGGAGCTGGAGTCCATCAAAAATTCACCTCAGGCTTCTTATTCCCCTCGAAAGAAACTTCAGGATCCCCCAGTGTCAGTCCCTTGTGGCTATTCTCCGAGGAGATCTCAACAGAGGAAAAATCAGCCCAATGATCCTAGCAGCAGCAGGAGCAGTAATTGCAGCAACACTGATAGCCAAAGCTCTGCAGATGACCAGAAGACCAAGCCCAAGCCTCGTAGAAACGAGCACAGGTCCCCGATGCTAGCCTCCACCGAAACTACCCTAGAAAAAACCCCTAGCAAAGAGAAACTGGAGAAGAAGAAGAAAGGACACACTCACATTGTGGAAGTTGTGGATCTCAAGTGCAACAATCCCATGAGCAGCCGGCTTAAGAAGCTGGGCTTTTCTAAACTCTCTGAATCGACCATTTAATCTTCCCGAGGCAGTTTTTTGCCTTCCGTCCTCAGGTTTTTGTACCCGGTTTCTGTGATGTCCACAACTGAACAAATGCTCGGTATAAAGCTACTACCGCTGCTGCTAACGCTGTTGCCATTGCTTAGTGTTTTCTTCTTTTTCTTTGGGGTTACTGGTAAAGTAGAGGTTGTTTTTGGTTTGGGCTTGGGCTTGGGCTTGGATGGTCCGCTGGTTGATGCTACACCCTTATGGTCGAACTCGAGCCTTCTGAAGTATTCAATCTCTTGGGAGACGAGGGAGGCGATGGTACCTCTGGTACCGATTTCAACCTGAGATGGTGGTGGAGCTGCCATTTTTTTTGATTGAGGGAGAAGATACTGGTGGTGTTTGGTTTTATGGTGGAGGGTTCGAGTAGCTTTAGGGAGTGGCTTCGGCTATTGATGATTATTGCTTCTTTTTGTGCATGAAAGGGTGGTGGGCAGTTGGTGCCTTCTTTTTTGGATGATTGTTGATGGTGGTAGAAAAGAAGAATAGGTAGGGTCATCTTTTTGTGTCTTTAGCCTTTGTAGTGTTATGGATTATTGGTTCAACCTATTTGTGTTTGAACTTTTGTGTTTTATCTTGTGATTCTTGGGCATCTCATTTAGCAAGTAGCCTGTCAAGTTATAAGTAGTGTGTAGATGATAATTGTGCTAAGAATAAAAGCATAGTCTTAACTCTCATCACAACCTCAGAAGTTTAATGTTGTCCCAAGGACCTTTAACATGATATTAGAGCAGCTTTGCTCAAATCCCACTGGCCATGCATTTAAAAAATTTATATGGTTGTGTGAATCTAAGCTTTGGCCGATAAAAAGGGATATGTCATAATGTTTAACATCGCAATTTAGAAGTTTAGATATTTAACATCGCAATTTATAAGTTTTGATACAGTGACGGGGAACATTTGGGTCCTGTTTGGCGACTCTTAAGGTAAACTAGTTTGCGGAAGAAAACTAATGTACCTAAGTTCAAACCTTCTAATGGTAAAAATGGGACTAGGATTTAAACTTGTTTTGTCAGAATATTTTTTGGACTTAAACTGAGTTTGTTTTAGTCCATCATCAGGTTCGGAACTAAACAGGTTTAGGTCAAAACTGGTTCAGCGGCGGAGTTGCCAAACTAATCCTAACAATTGCAATCATTATTTCTCGTTTCATTGCTTGAAGAATACTTGTGAATCAATTTACTGAAGCTTAAAGCTTATGTAAACTTGAAAGACAACAGCTAAAGAGTTTGGTGGTTGATGGAAAGCAAAGAGTGGTTACTACCAGGATCATCAGCTTCCAAATGCGAGATGGGATTAGAACTGTGTCCAACTCTTGAGTTGAACCTTGGAGATTAATCTTAATGCATCATCAATCATAATTGTAGAGAGAGATCAGTGTGTGCATCTGTCCAACTTTAATAAGGACAGGTTTCGTTAGAGTAATTTGCAGTTGTATGATATCATTTGAAAAGGACTTGAGGGGCCTCAGGACTGTGCCATGATATCTTGCAATTTTCTTTTATTTTTTTATTTTTATTTTATTTTATTTATTTATTATTATTGTTATTATTTTATTTTTTATTTTATTTGCTTGAATACCAAAAGAATTAGGAGGCTAAACATTGGTTTTAGCTAAAGAACTGAAGAGAAATAAAGTGAGTGCACCTAAAAAGGGGAGCTTATGTTTGTTGGTTATTTGATCCTATATAAACAGTTAACAGATACCTGGGAAAGAAGTTCACAAATAATTTATGAGAAACAAGCTGCATCTGTTACTTCTTAATCCTTTAAGAATAAATTTGTTTTCATAGAATTCTCGAGATTTAAGACGAATAAAAATCAACCTTGACTTCAATTAAATAATTCTTCACTTTTGTTAGCAAATTAACTATTGAACATATAAGTGATTGTTTTATAATTAAAAAACCACCGCAAATAGCTATGAAAATATGTCGTGTTTGCATGTTTTATTTCATCCAAAAAAAACATTTCTTTCGAGTGTCAAAGACATCAAGCAAAAAGAAAAGGGCGGGTGCGATTGTTAAAACTAACGAATTCAATATTTTTTCCTTATTGAATTGATAAGTTTTTAAGCTATTCATATGATGATGATTGCCTAAAGTGAAATAAAAATTGCAGTGAATAAGAGTTAAATAAATTATATCGACCATAATTGAAATTAAGAAAGGGTTCTGTTTTGTGAGTGAGAAAGCAATCACATGATTCTTCTTAAAATAGGAGAAACAAATTGTTTGTAGTACATGTAAGTAGTTAAAAACGAGATGCATGTGGTGTCCAAAATTGAGGTTGGGCGCACACCCGACCTCCAGCACACTTGCTCGACTGGTCTCTCTGGACATCCGCATAAGTAGTTTCCAATCAAGTGTTTCCCTTAGTTTGGTATTTTAGCTCCCATTTAAATCCGCTCATTTGGGAGGGATTTCTATTTGAGTAGTTTTGCTTTTGACTGTAATCTCATCATTTTCATGATGGTGCAAGTGTGCCCAAAAAAAAAAAGTTAAATGTATTATGTAGCCCATATAATGTGATAGTTTTTTAAGTTTTCTCTTCAAAATACATGTAACCAAACAAATGGGGAACACACTGCTATTCGTCGGCTATTTGGTTCGCCCAAAACGTATGGGAAAAACTTGAATTTCAGAACCATTTCTTCAAATTTAAGTGACCTTGTGCTTTTTCCACTCATTTCCATAAAGTTTTCTTACTTTAGGTTGTTTACCATTTTGAAATCACAAGGGAAAGTGAGATGGCACTTTCCCATAGGCTGATATGACTATAATTTATAGAAACTTAATTCAAAGCTTTTGTGAAGGAAATTACTTGAAACCCTTTTTCAGGTTTATTTACTATTTCCTCTTTTTAGATTTTTTGGAAAACAAACCGAACAGCCCCTTCAGTAAAAACTTACTGCAACCTAATTGAAGAGTGAGTAAAGCATGTAACGTGACGAGAGAGTTCATTCGGGGGAAACTAGATCACTCCATGGTGCTCACAAAATTCAGTAATCATCAGAATGTTCAAGGACTAAAATGCAACTATGAATTTTACTTCCAGAGAGGAACAGTAACATGTAAAAGTAAACCCAAGTATCTAACTTAAACAGAAATCTTATCTTTTTCTCTCATTCTTCTCTCCCCCTCCTCTCTCCCCTCAGAACTCCTCACCAAAAATGGCATCAATCCCATGTACCATCCATCTCCACATCCCATCATCATCATCTCCTTCAATGGAGAGAACCCCCAGCCTGAGCTCCTCTCCCTTCTTGGCCTTCACGAGGAGGCTGAGCTGGCTGAGACCCACCAAGCTGGGCTCTAAAGTGGGACCCACGTCAGGTGGGTCGGGGTCTGGGTGCGCTGGAGCCAGGTGCTGGTTCAAGTTTGGGAGCAGTGGAGTTGACGCTGAAGGTGCAGGGATCTATGGCAGCCAGTCAAGGGATGACTTTGATAGAGATGATGTTGAGCAGGTTATTTCTTTGTTCATAATTTCTCTTTGTTTTCCAGAAATTTATTTATTGCTTTTATGGGTTTTGCTCATAGTTTGAGATAGTTTTTTTTTTTTTAAAGGTTAGATGATGATTCCACCCAACAATGTATATATCAAAGAAGTTACTAAATTGTTATTGCATAATTTACTAACTCTTGTTCAGTTAAGATTATACAGCCTTCCTATATATCCATATATTACACCTTTTATTTTAATCTTACTTGGGGCAACATGGGTCAATTAACTCAATTCCATCCCAAATTGTATTTTTCTACTCAATATATTCAAAGGAAAGAAATTGAACATTGTTTGTCTATGTATATGACTGAGATTTTTGTTTTGACGTTTGTCTTTGTTTTACTTGCTGTAACATTTACTGCAATTCTCTCTCAATTTATAAATGCAAGAGAAAAGTTTATTTGTTAATCATCTTGTATATGAGAAAATCTTATGGATAATGTTTTTGATCAGTGATTTACTGGAATGCTGGTAGTTTCTCTTGAAATATGCTCTAGCAACAAAATGAAGACTTAAGAAGAGACCCCCAAAAAAAAAAAGATTGGTTAGTAAGTTTAGATGATGTATGATCCATTAGAAGGTACTTTCAAGAATTAAATTTGCTAACAGTCTTGTGTTCAACTACTAGTTATGCTCATAAACTAAACTAAATCTTATCAACTTACCTATTTCTTTTAGACATCTTCCCTATCTACGGAATTTTTGAGGCAAAACTTCTTGGTTTCATTAGCTTAAGCTGTATGAACAAAATTAAAAAGGTTAGTCTAAGGATTTATAAAATGTTTTTTTTCCCTTTTCCCTTATAGCCATATTCGCTATGAATCTGACATTACCTCTGAGAAGACTGATTTCAGATGGACTCTAGTTACGTAACTTCATTGACATCGTTTTTGGGTAGATAGTGTTGGAACTACAATTGTAGATGCAACATTATGAATGTGTTTGGATTGATGTAGTTAGACCACTGTGTAGTTCTAACTGCATCTGAGTGTTTGGTTGATTGTATTTGCAACATGAAAATGTGTTGTAACATTCAAATATGCTCAAAATGTGGGTGTTGCATCCACGCTCAAATTTTAGAGTGGTGCAACACCATTTGAGCTGCAACTACATATAGATACAACTACATTTAATATTACAACATACACGGACCTTTTTCACATCCAGTCATGCTCCGTAGATGATGCCACAACAAAATAACTAGTGAAAATGTTGTCTCATGTTTCTCTCATCAGCAACAAGAGTATAGTATATCTGATGTGAGATGCTAGTGCTGAAAAGAACATTCCTTACAACCTGGATGGATTTTTTTATTTTGCTTTAGTTATTTATTTTGACGAGGCCCTCGGACAAGTGAATTTTTCTTCCAACAGCACACTGATCAATTATCACAAAAAATCCTCCTGAAACTCCTCATTACAGACAGAGAATCAAACTTACGATTTCTTATTTAAAACAGTAATGCTTTTGCCGTTTTGCCTATGTGTTTTAGGTGCAGGATGGCTAGTTGATAGGTAGTTTAAGTAAAATCTCTCCTTTTCTTATAGCAATTGAAGTAAAATCTCTGATATGCAATATAAACACATAAAACCACTGATCAAGGAACAATGCTCCAAATTCCCATAAGACTGTAGAAGTCCATAGCAAAAGGTAAATATAATAAAATTTACCCAAATTCATCTCTAGGTACAACATGCACCCATAAACCCAAAGGCTGAATTGAATCACATTCTACATATCAGCAATCATATGATCGCTAATTATTCTTATCGTTTGACAATCGCTCATGTGCCCGCATGGTTAATGACTTGATGTCTCATACTCAACCTCCTTCATATATGAAAACTTCCACAAAGTCTGCCACAAACTATTTCCTTATTTGTATGTCTTTAGAGCTCTGGTTATTCCTATAAATGATCTTTTCTTTTTAATGAGTCTGGCTTTCTGAAAGTAGTGGTCTCTCCACTACTTTTTTATAGTGGAGAGGATCCAAATTCGGAGCAAATCATGATATATAGTTTCTGTTCTGCAGTACTTCAACTATATGGGAATGCTTGCAGTTGAAGGTACATATGATAAGATGGAAGCGCTTTTGAATCAAAATATTCACCCAGTAGATATCTTGTTGATGTTAGCAGCATCCGAAGGTGACAAACCAAAAATCGAAGAGCTGCTGAGAGCGGGTGCAAAATACGATGTCAAAGACGCAGATGGAAGAACAGCTCTAGATAGAGCATCCAGCGAAGAGATCAAAGACTTCATTGCTGAGTTTTCTGTACAAAAAGCTTGATAACATCTGATATGATTCATGTTGGTTCTATTCTTGTTTTTCATTGTGAATTCAGCTTTTGTAAAATTATGTCCCAACCTTTTTGCAGAGTAGTAACTGCCCATGAATTTGGCTTATGCAGAATGAACAAACAACATTTGCATGATGTATTTTGTCACTGAGTGTATAAAGGTGAAACATGCCACAGGGTGGAGGATATTTGCTATGGTTCAACTTTGCTTGCATTGCCACTATTAGTGAGTATTCAGTCCATCAGAGGAGTTATGAACCAAAGTAGGGAGAAAAAACAGATGAACTTGTAATTAACCTATATTGGTAGATAGAATTCAACATTTCCCTCCCTACTATAGCCAAAATATTTGACTTTTGAGACTGAACCAAACATAAGCATGAGATCACAAATATGATACATCACCCCATGCATAATGGCTTGCATATACTGGAAACAACAAATTGTACAACATGAGAATTCCCAGATAACTATACAATTCACCAGAGATCCTATAAGAGACACATGTGCCAAAGGAAACATTTTGATACAATCCATAAGAAATAAGGTGCTAACTTCCACGTGTTGCTGATAATTAGGAGTACCCAGGGTACCATTACCTTTATTTTATTTTACTTTTCATTGATATTATATTGTAACTGGTTATACACATCTTAATTTTTCGGCACTCAAGGCATCGACACTCTCTCTCATTTCCCTTTTAATTTATAAAATATCCTCTACAACACAAAACTGATCTCTCCCTCTGGTTTTCCTTATTCTCTTGTCTATATCAATTTATTTGTTTTATAATTAATCTACATTTGTATTCCATTCGATTAGAGTACATTTGGTAGATGGCATGTATACCTTAACTTCTGATGGGCACGAAGTGCATGATGTAGAGCAACATTCACAGTTGCTCCCTCACGGAACAGCATGTCGTATAAAAGGCAAACAAACTGAGAGAGATTTTCTTCATAATCATCATCCCAGTCCATTGAATGATCAGTTCCTCCCTTCTCAGCATCACTGTCCTCCCAATCGCTCATTGGGCTAGATGGGTCAGGCTCTGGACTATCTTGCTCTTCATCCTCAGCTTCTTCGTCTCCAATTACGAATTTGCCATTCTCGGAGCCATTGTATTCTCCCGGAGCATGAAATCCTGTAGACCGTGTGTCAGGAGGTTCAGCTTTTGATGCGACAATGGCTTTTGCTCCTGAATCGAAGAAAGCTTTTAAGAGGTTTGAAGGTGGGCCACACCGACCTGTGAAGATGATGATTCGTTCTCTCCATGCTCCCACCTGGAATGTCACAAAGGGAAGAGCAGCAAGCAAAATAGTTATTTAGAGAGAGAACCAAAGAGAGCTAAATGAACTAATTGTTTTCTAATAGGGTTAATTGCGGATAGACCCCCTTTATTATCGTTATTTTGAACTTAATACCGCTCTAGTTTTCTTATTGCAGATAGACCCCCTGAGTTAAATCTTTTCGACTCTTATACCCTCAGGGGGTTTATTTCTCACAAACAATTTTCTCTTTCTTTGAAGGTAAAATAGTCAAAAAAATTTACTTGGGGTTTATCGACAACAATAAAACTAGAGGTAGTAAGTTCAAAACATCTCGACAGGGGGTATATCTGTAATTAACCCTCTATAATATCAGCTCATATGCAGGTTACAGCTGCCTGCTATCTCTGTATGCTCCGTGACTTATACCAGAAAAATTACTATAAGTGTCACTGAACTATGTCTGTGTGGGTCAAGGAAGAAGCTGAAGCAATATATATTTAATATGCTTCCAATTTTTCTTTTAGAAAATTAGCATGACATACTTGGACATATATTTCTACTAGGTGGGATGCACGTGGTTAAATATTTAATTATTTTTTGAGTTTATATCTTCACTATAACTGCATTATGGACATAATTGTTTTATAACTTGAATTTATTTGGTGAACAGAAAAAGTGAGAAAGTTAATCAAAACAAAAAAAAATTAAATTTAGGAGAAAGTATTATAAAAATTTTTGAGAATTTACATATACTAATACATAAATTTATGAGTGAAATGAGTAGAAACAATTTACGAATCCATGTGCCTCAAGGATAACGATCAGTTGATCGATTTCTAGTCGTTATTATAGTCATCACCTCAGTAAATTTTTTTAATTAAGTGATACACACACATGTAGTGGTCTTTCGATATCAGTCCCTTAAATCATCAGTATTTTGCTATCAGTCTCTCAAATCTTCATATTTTCATATGACTCCTTCAAATTGTGGAAATATGTTGATATTAGTCCACATGGTTAACTGGGATTATAAATGATGGGAAGTATTCTGTTATGATTAATTTTTTAAAGGAAATTAATAACTATACACTCGCTCCTAATACCAAACCTCTATACCTAACAGCTTAAGAAACCCAATAAAAGAACTACCCGAACCCGTTTTACAACCCATCTTCTCCAACAGCCCAATAAGATAGCGAACCCATCTTCTTCAGCGGCTCTTTTTATTTTTGGAGGCTATAAAAGCCTATCGGAGCTCCTCCATTGGGGAGAGAGAGAGAGAGAGAGAGAGAGAGAGAGAGTGAATTAAATGAGTGGAGGGTATTTTGGTAGCTAAACACCCATGGTTAGTCTAAACCTAACCACGATTAAGGATACTAAATAATAAACATAACTGAGGGACTAATGTCTACATATTTTTGCAATTTGAGGGACTAATATCAAAATATAAAGGGACTAATGTCTACATATTCTTGCAATTTGAGGGACTAATATCAAAATATAAAGAGTTGAGGGACTAATATAAAAAACTAATGATTTAAGGGACTGATATCAAAAACCCATATATGTATTAATATACTTATTAATGTAAATAATTTATGAATAACTAGAATATAGTTTGCTCTTGTTGCAAAAGTGATTCTGAATAATGATCGTAAATGAGTTCTAAATTCTAATATTGTTCCTTCTTGAGCTTGTTTCATCAAATTTCATGATATTTTCTTGTCATTCATATTCATCCTATTTGACCAAATATTGTGAATTTTAAGGTTTTTTGTAAATTAATGAAACTTCAAGGGTCTTTTGAAGTTTTAGGGTTATTTGTTCTATAAACTTTTAAATTTCTTGTGTTTTATTAAATTAGGGAAGTTTCTGTAAAATTTGAAGCGTTTGTAATTCGGATTTTTACGCAACTTTAAGTAAAATCTAGGTTTTTCTACAAATTTTGTAAAATCTAGGATTTTTACGCAAAATTTTAGTATTTAGAAGTCTTTTGGGTTTCGGTAATTTCTATGAATTTTTGCAAAATATACAATTTCTAAGTCTTTTGTTATTTCTACTAATTTTATAAGTTGCTTTTTTTAAATCTTAAAATTATCGAAGTCCTCTGGATATTTCTACGAGTTGGGTAAGTTCTATGGAGTTTGGATATTTTCTAGCTTAGTTAATGACACATAATTAATATTTATCTCATTAATTATGAAGATAATTTAGGAGGTGAGAATATTTCACAATATCATCTAATTACCTTTATTTTTGTTTTAAATTTAATTATAAGGAAAAGAATGATAAGATAAAGAGTTCTATTTTCCTACTTGTTAGGCACCAAATTCAATCATTAGATTGTCAAATTTTTAAATCTTTATTTGTTTTCTCTAGGAAATATAAATTTTGTAAGTTAGAGATTTTCTATTTTTAACATATTTAAATGAAATCTGAGCTTGTATCATTATTAATTAGGAGAGGATAGGATAATTAAAGCTTATACCTATTAATTAAAATTAATTAGGATAAGATAAGATAATAATATAATATTTAAAAGGGTCAAGGGTATTTTTGTCCACATAAAGTTTTTCCCAAACTCTCACTTTTAAAGGGAGTATGATTTAAACAATTCGTTAGGATGCACATTGCACAGCCTAATTCTTCAATCCGGGGGTGATGTTTTCAGTTCAAAGTCGATCTTTTCTACAAAAAGGTGTGTCTCCTATTAATTTTTAGAAGGTAATCTCGATTGGAGGAGCTTAATGAAAGCAACAACTCTTGGATGAAATAATCGAAGGATTGATACTTGGAGCTAAAACATAAAATGGAAGGAGGGCTCAACAATACTGCAAACCAAGAAATTTTAGCAAATGGAAATTTAGATGGATTTTTTCCCATTATAAAGAGGGTTTCAGTAAACTTGGAGTCAACTCACCATCCAACGAACATCCTCAGGTGTCAGATGAACAGAAGGAACCGTACGTCGAAACATAAAGGCACCAATCTCCTGGTTATCCTCCATAACCTTTGATTTATGATGTATAAAGTTAGTTTCATGATAAAAGAGAAAAACAAAAAAAATTCAAATTGGAAAAATGAAATAGTTACTTGAGTTTGGCGTCCAATATAACGATGAAGGACGCCTCCAACTTGAAATTTCGGCCACTGTGCAACTAGATCAGATACAGATGAAATCTTCGTCAAGGAACAAAGGTCCTTCCTTCTACGACCTCGCATCATTGATGATAAGCTCGACTTGACACTCAGAAGAAATTTATCTGCAAGCTCCCCAGGTTCAGCAACCACAAACACATCATTCTGCCAACTGATGGAAACACCATATTAGACAACAATTACATTGAACAACCAAAATTCACACACACACACACACACACACTCACTCACTCACACTCACTCACACGCACACAGGCGCACACACAGAGGGAGGGAGGGAGTCAGACATGCATGCATCCATCCATCCATGCATGCATGCATACACACATACATACATGTGGGCGTGTCTTGGCAAAGTGAAAAATATATTACCTTAGTATGGAACCAGTTGAGTCATTTTGAAGAGCCAGATGTATTAGGCCCACTTGTGGCAAGTTTTGTAGTTTCTCATGTAATGAGCGCACATGTATTGAAGGCAGCCTGGAAGCTGACGGAGAAGTTGGTTGTGACATTCCAATTTGATGGCCATCCAAGCTAAGTGGTGGGACTAAATCAATATGATTCCCTCGTCTAGGACCATATTCAGGACTGTATAAAAGTGGACTTGATGGAAAGCTTCCAGTAAATAAGGGAGATGTAAAGGGTGTAGGAACTGTATTTGTTAGCTTAGAAATTCCTGGACTCCTGTTAGTAAGTGACAATTTAATGTGGTTACGAGCACAAAATGTCTCAAGAGACTGGACATGGTTCACAGTCTTTCCAGCATCAGGACTATTTGAAGATTCCACAAGTAGGACCATGCGCCTCCAACCTAATGAAGGGCTATTTTCATCATTTCCTGAACACGGAAACAAAGAAAAAGAAAAATAAAGGTGAAGCAGCTATCAGTTCAAAATTGTAATTTGAGCCTAACTTAATTCAGACAGGCAAATCAAAAAAACCATCATGGTGCAATATAAACCTGGATGTGAATTGTTCAACTTTGAAGAGCCGTAGGTCTTCAGTTGCTCAAATGTTTTGTCTTCATTCTGGAATCTCGCAAATAAACGCTCATTAACATTCTTGAATGCTTGAACATTCTTCTGAATGTACTCCTCAGTAGCTGCTTCCAACTTAAGCCAAATAGCAGGATCAGTCTCATCTAGTTCCATATCACACCGCTCATCAACTGAAAACGTGAAGAAGCCACAATGAAGTTATGTTAAAACAGCAGAAAGCAAAAAAACATAAAAACCAGATAATCTAAAGAACAGGAATTGTCCATAGCATGATGAACAGGTAACTGTAGCTGAAAGCAAAATGAACAGATGCAACCGGACATCTGTGCATTTTGATGAAGTAAACTTGCTAAAAGCAATTGCTCACCTGGATTAAAACGGTAGTACTGCATGTCCGGCAGCAGAGGTAGTAATGTGTCCAATATTTCCTCAACTCGCTCTGTTGAGCATGCACTCTCGATCAACACTTGTCCTGTATCCAAATAACGCCAACCTCCTTTACGAGCCTGATTTCACCATCAAAAGGGACAGTTAGAGAAAATGAAGGAATCTATTTGGGAAAAAGAGCACATCAAGTGACAGTAAAACAAGTGATAATTCACAATAACAATCTAGGAACAGAAATTTTTTTTTTTTTTAAAAGCCAGATGTTACTACCTTCCCTTAGACTTCTCTATTGTTCTCACTATGGTACAATAAAATCTTACGATAAATTGAAGCATTTAACTATAACTAGCAGTATACAAGTTTTAACGCGTCTCCAGCAACTACAATGCATGATACATATCTAAATATCCTGAGGCGGTATAGTGAGCAGAAAAACAATGGCACACCTGACACAAAGAGAAGATAAATATACCTTTGTCGGAACTGAACCACATCCCATTGAAACTAGACAATCAATTTGTGTATCAGGCCATAAAAGTTGTGCCTCTCTTATAGCAACACATGTTGGATTGTTTGCTACAATAGCTCCATCCTGCCAGCGATTAACATCTAAAGAAAAAACATATCAAATAATTATCAAACCTTAAACCACTCACATGGAAACTGGAACTCTAAAGATATGAACTAAAATGTTTCATCGTTTCATATTTTTATTATGTTCACTGGACAATTTTGCAAGTTGTATGTTATGAAATAGATCAACATTCTTCATTCTATATTTCACTCTAGAAACAGAAAAGTACAAAAGCTGATTCCTACGTCTGATTACTGACCAACATATATGTGTGCATGCTAAAGATAAAATAAAATCAATAAAAAGAGAGAAAAATTAGGTGACATATTGAGATATCTAGGTAGGATGCAATGAACAATTACCATCTGAATAATCATCAAGATAATATGGCGCAGCAGATGAAGCTCTTATAGCCTGCCATATCCGATGCTTACAGGTTCCCATGAAAGCTCCGCGCCGAATACCAATTTGAGGATTTGGTGAGGTTGTTCCAACTGCACTGATTGAAGGACTTTCAGCCATCACTGATGGCAGCTCTGGAGTGCCAGCTGGATACTAGCGAAATATGGAAGCTGTTATTTACTAATCCAGCAGTGCAATAGCAAAAAACAAAGAACGACTATCACAATATTCACTTCTGGAAACTGGAAAGTAATCAGTCCGTCATATATTACAAACATAAATCTACACCTTATCTGTCCAAAGCATCTCAAACAACTTTTGCAATCTTGTTTTCAGTCGATGATGCTTTTCATTTTCATTTATTTTCTATTATATACTCCCACATTTTGCTGCTTGCCCATCCCTGTATTCTCCTTGTCATTTATGGCCCAGGTAGAACGGTATGGGTGCGGACACGGACACGGATAAGAACACGAGACACTGCAAATTTGTAAAATATAGGATACAGGGACACGGATATATATATATATATATATATATATATATATATATATATATATATATATATATATATATATATATATATATATATATATATATATGATCAAATATTGAATTAAAATATGTATAACATTTGTATGTTTCTTTCTATACCTATAACAATTAAGAATCAAGTTAAATCAAACTAAAAATAAGTTTTAACAACAAAAGTTTAGTCTTGATCGATAATACGATTGGATATTTTTCAAATATTTAAGCAATGGGTTTCAGTTTTCGGGTTCAAAAACCGGTTGGTTTTGAACCCAATATTACCAAAGAAACTAGTTTAGGGTATAAGTAATAAGGAAATCGGGTTTTTCTTTGAACCACACGTGTCCATGGCGTGTCCGTGGAGAATCCATGTCCGACATGTGTCGGACACGGACACGGCACCCAAAACGCAGTGTCCGAGTAACCTAGTTTATGGCACAGGCACTCCCTCAGGTCTTCCAACATTACTAGCCTATAAAAAGTTCCTGGCCTTATAATCATCTTATCTATGTTTCCAAAGCAACCACCTAGATGCTCAGGTGGTCTGTCTAGATAGTTGGAAGGTGTCGGCTGCACTGCTTTGTTCCGCTTAAGCCTCCTCACCTATAATTTTATTGACAGAAGCAAAAACGTCTTGCAGCAAATGCCTGTTTAAGTACAATATGGGTGATCAAACTCATTTCACCCATTATTACATAGTAATAGCATTACAACATTATTACATAGTCACAGCCTTACAATATCAAGAGCTTTATATGGAGTAGGTACATTTGATACCCAACATTGTAATTATTCCCAATGCTAGCAGAACCTTTATCCTCTTAAATTTAGTATCAGCAAGCAATTAATGAGCAACCAACCTCTGACAAAACCAGGTGTTGTTGACCTACAACCTCCAAGGACGTGCTGCCTCTTGTACTAGCAAGCCACTTCTATTAACTACTTCCCTAGAAAAAATCAGAATTTTTCATTCTTTTTTTTTTTAATGTCTCATCTTTCTTTCTTCTCTCTTGCTAACTTTTCTTAGAATGGTGCATGACTCACACTTTAGGGCGAATGGGTAGTCCAATAGATTTATTGCTTGAGTAACTTTACATTGAGATCTTGTTAAAATAAATCAGGAATTAGCAAGTTAATGTTACGTAGAAAGAAAATAATAACTTGATTCCTGAGCGTCTGAGTCATTAAGACACCGCCTAGGGAACTAGGTGTTCTCCTATTTACTGAAATTAATAGGCAGACAGGCAAGGACAACCCTCTCAAGCTGAACAAGAAATTAATGAAGGAGCTTAGCATATCATTAATTTAACAAGAAATTAAGAATTCTCACCTAGTAAGATGTCCTGTCACTAATTAATTGTTTCGAAAGGTTAGCATAATATCTCGTTGAATATTTACAATAAATGCTTTCATGAGTGCATTTGGATGCAGAAGAGTTAAAATTACTCCAAGTATTCATTATTGTGTTTCTTATTCACTGGATTTCTTATTGAGAAAGTTTCTGAGCCTGTATTCTGAAGAGCATTCAAGGAGTAATGCTACACAGGGGCATATTCACTTTTACCGTTTCAGATAGATTAATAATGGGAATGATATATTTGGTCTCTTGGTCTATCTGTGCCACAAAAAAGTAAGATGTCCTGTCACTAATTAATTGTTTCGAAAGGTTAGCATAATATCTCGTTGAATATTTACAATAAATGCTTTCATGAGTGCATTTGGATGCAGAAGAGTTAAAATTACTCCCAAGTATTCATTATTGTGTTTCTTATTCAATGGATTTCCTATTGAGAAAGTTTCTGAGCCTGTATTCTGAAGAGCATTCAGGGAGTAATGCTACACAGGGGCATATTCACTTTTACCGTTTCAGATAGATTAATAATGGGAATGATATATTTGGTCTCTTGGGCTATCTGTGCCACAAAAACTGGCATATACCTTGTTATCTTACTCATTTATCAAAGCTTTCCTAGCAGGGAGGAGTGTTGCTTCTTAGTGACATGAGGATTCAGTTGCATGATCAGGGAAAGATAGATTACCCTACCAGGCAAGTGAATATCAAGATTTTACGTATTATTCACTGTTCTTCACAGCTAATTAGGCTAAAGAAAATGGAAGTAATGAAAAGGTTGTTATCAGGTTGATAACTGGTGGCAAAGGCTTGGTTAATTCTTTCTGTAGCTTTCCTATCTTTGTATTAAACTCCACAGATGATTGTCTTTGATGAAAAAGTTTCCTGATGAAAAAATGTCCATCATGATTTAAAGCTTGCACACACTTTTTCTGATGTACAGAATAGGTATGCCTCGGTGAACTTGTTATAAACACTCACTAAACCAGACTGTTGACAGATATGTCATTTAAAAGATTTATCTTAATGGAGCCATTTTTCAGGATGGCATGGTTCCCATGTACGAAACACCATTTTCTTAAAGAAACATAGAATATTATAATTTATACGACTGAATCAACACAGAACATTGAAAATAAACTAACCTGATAGTTTCTGAACAGAAATGGTTGAGCTGGCACGGCACTGACCAGTGTTGAAACAACAAAGACCTTAGGAATGTTTTTCACAGCAGATTCTATTAGGAGATCACCATCATCATCAGCACACATCTCTTTCAGCAATCTTTCAAATTGATCTGCACTGTGCTGCAAGGAAGTTCTAATATAAGGCATTTCGCAGAATGAAATGAATTGAAAGAAACTTTATAGTGTATAATACTTTTGACCCATGAACAACAACTCTAAAGCTTTGTGATGAACTTTTATAAAGTTGATCCAGCTTTTCCCTCCAAGTTGCAGCTTCATCTTTTGGGATTGGTTCAGCAAACACAAGCTTTCCTATGGAAAAGAATCATAACTATGAGGAGGGATAAATAATTAGAACAAATCATGTAAATATGAGAAAATTTAAGGTTCTAGATTGAAATAGCCTGTACCTAATTGTTTGTATATTTCTTCACACTGGTCCAAGGTCATTTGTTTTATTGTAAGAGCAATTGCAAGCATACCACCAGTGGATGTGCCACAGATAAGATCAAATAGTTCATGTATTCGTTTTCCAGTTCCTTGTTCAATTTGTTTGAGCATCTTCACTGTTGACAAACCTTTCATGCCACCTCCATCCATTGAGAGTATGCGCAGTCCTTGCTTACCAATCGGCTTTCCTCTTAATGCTCGACGCAAAGCTTCATTTTCTCCTGGAAAAAGACCAAATTGATAGCAAAATCTACTGAAAGAATATATCTAAAATGTGATGAAGAAAGGGGGGAAAAAGCATACCAAGGATTGCTAAGGCACGTGCTGCAGCTTTACTCACACGTGGCTCCGCTGTTACTGTCAATCGTAGGAGAAGTTCATGCAAACTCTCAGATTGAGTTAAGATGCGACGATTCTCCAAACAGAAAGCTAAATTGCCAACAGCAAATAGAGCTAACCGCTGGACCTGATAATCAGAAAGGGGAGAGAAGTACAGAAAACATATGATATGAATTATGCCAAACAATAAAGCAAATCCTTTGTGAGGAACAACTTAAGTCTGGTTTTTCGCACCTCCGCATTCTTGTGAGCACAGAGTGCTTTTAGTGATTTCAGCACATCTTTTGTAAGCATCTTTTGAGCAACACTATCAGAGGCAAAAGCCAAGGTAACTACTACTTGCAACACAGATATGAGTTCTTCTTGGTCAATAGATCTAAGAACAAATTCAACGGGCTGCATGATGTCAGCCTTAATTAACTGCATTGCTAAAGGAACATCTGCTGCTAGGGAAGAAAGAGCAAAACAAGCTTGTTCAACCTGCACCACGAGATAAGTATTAGAAAAAAATTCATGAACAGAGAACTTGAGCTAATATATCAATGCCTATATAATATAGGAAAGTAATTGTTACTACTTACAACATGGCGATTATCGCTGCTAATCATACTTATGAGCTGTCGTACAGCATTTTCTTCTTTGCCAATGGCTATATGATTGCCACGATCTTGCATCATTTTAGCAAGAGCAGAGGCCAGTAAAGGATGATGGCATGAAGAAAAGCGGAAAACAAGAGAGAAGAAGGTACTGAGTTTCTGTCTAGATGCGACGAAATAGGAGCTGTTATCTGTCTGCAATCAGCAGTGAATTTCTTAAGCAAACTCATTAAGTGCACGGTAAATGGTTCCTAAATTTAGAAGATAAATTTTTACCTCTATATGCACATTCACAGATTTAAGATTTTCAGTTGCCTCAATTCTGATATTGGCCAGAGATAAATGCCGAAGATTATGCAATGGCAAAATTTCAGGAAGAAACTCAAGAGGATTACCGAAGAGCCTAAGAACACGAAGCTCAGACATAGACCTGTCATACAAATGAAGATTGGTTTTCAGATTTTGCAGCCCAACCACAAGGGTAGGTATCTATAGACCAAAGCCCAGAGCTTGCTAGGTATATCAGAAAGAAAACTTCTGTTAAAATAACCTGAAATCCAATAGCGGACGGACAAGTTTGTTATTTTCCAGCGACAACTCAACCAGCACAACACACTGTTTCAGTTCAACTGTTCGAGAATAATGGATGTATGAGTAGATGAGATTTTCGGCCAAACTTAAAATAACCGCACAGGTTTACCAGTGAGGAGAACAGTAGAAGCCTTTGTATTTATTGTAAAAGTTTCAATCACATACCAGGGAGAGAAACCAGCATGTTATTGTCAGCGTTTAGCACTTTCAAGCTTTTCACGTCACCAAGTTCTGCTGGCAAATGTGTGAGTTTATTGTTATCAAGATATAGCCTCTCGAGTAGTGGGAATCGTGTTAATTCTGCAGGTAGCACCTGTGCAGTTACGACAAAGGAATTTATAGATGATAATGGAAATATGCTCGATTTCACAAAACAACTACTCAGGTTAACTGTTCAGCAGCAGTATTTCCACAGCAACATCAAGAACAGACAGAATATAACATTTTTTCAATAGAAGCAAGAGTCAGGATGTCTGCTGAGAGAGTAAGTAAACTTCTCTGATAGAAGTAGGTAACAAAGCTATAATATTAGAATATTTGTGTAATAATCGGTAACACGATAAGGATTACAACCCAATTAACAAGACCATGTCCATACCCATCAAATTGTTTTTCCAACTACACCCTCCTCCACCCCCTTCACAAAGAATGCAGAAAAGCGGTCTGGGGCTTGGGAAGTGTTCATTTATGGTGTCAGAAGCAATGTTTAAGTAACGTGTTATGTTCTGTTACATAACTTGACATGAGTCTCGCATTACGTAACATGATGAAAAAAGTAATGCCATGAATTACATGTTGACAAAAAAACTCTAATGGTGTTAAAGGAGTGTCTTTCTTTCTTTCTTTCTTTCTTTCTTTTTTTTCAGACGAAGGATGGAACCTCAAAAGAAGAGACCCCAGCCACTACTACCACCCAAAGAGATTGGATACAAACTTTAGAGATTACACTCCCAACCCTAGGGTGTAACCTGTAGCTGGGTTTTCCTTATATTAGTCCCCCAAATCTACCTTATTTTCAAATAAGTCCCCAAATCACAAATATAAGTTCCCCAAATCAATAAGCATTCTTAAATAAGTCCCCTAAATCTCATATCTTTAAATAAGTCCCCCAAATCTACAAATTCTCTTAAATAAGTCCCTCCAAGTTAAAATTATTAACCTTAAATTAACTAAACTACATTAATCTTCATAAATATTCCCCCATTTTCCTTAGATAGTTAGACCTAATACTTGCAACAGAGTGCAATAAAGACTTCATAATTAATAGCAAGTCGGGGAAGAGGCAGAGAGATTAGTTACGGGGAAGAAATATCTAGGAAAGAGGAGGACAAAACACTTAAGATTAACCGAATTAACTTAATTTAATAGTTTTTATTATAGAGGAACTTAATTAAGAGAGCTTGTAGATTTGACGATTATTTAAAATATATGAGATTTGAGGGACTTACTTAATAATACTTATAGATTTAGGGACTTATTTGAAACTAAGATAGATTTGGGGGACCAATATAAGAAAAACCCTTTGTAGTTTCATATTTACCTCAACAAAACACCACTCCACCTAACATCTATCTTTAAACATACTACATAACAAAAAGAGTCCAAAAGATAGGCTATCAAATAGATACACCATATAATTCCAGTTCAATAGGACAATCAGTCCCACTTCCCACTTCTCCATGCTTCGAATGTTGAGCAGCTCCGTGCATCCCTGATTGAATCAGCCACCATATCGCTCCAATATATGACAATAAACCCCAAATATATATAGGTACTATTCAAACCCTAGTATCTATACAGAAGATGTTAGGTTGTTTGTCCCTAAAAAATACCATGTGCAGGTCATCTAATCATGATGCACCAAACCTCACAGATCATATCTTTTCTGACAAAAGTTCATGATAATTTTTCGATATTTAAAAACTTTATGGCGTTGTTTAAATAGTGATGGAAGTTTTGTAAAATTTACTCGTAAATTAATGAACCACACGTGCCTCGTGAACCATAACAATTTAACTCTTCTTTTAATCTTCCTTTTATTTTCTATCACTTCTAATCATAGTTGTGCGATTCCCTAAACCACACCCCCCCCCCTCCAAACAAAAAAACAAACCACCGTAGAGTTCATACTAACCGATTCCTAGTACATTTACGAACCGATTCCTTCCGATACACGAATTTGATTCCCCAAAATTGGTGTACTGCTACAAGTATGCGGGGCGCAAAGTCCCTCTAAGTGTACATGCGCAAGACGCAATGCAATGTGCACAATCAAGTAAAGGGAGGCGCACAATAGAATATATGAGTAAATGACTTTACTGTAACTAAATACCTATGTTAATCAAACGTGGAATGAAACCTTTCCCAACACGAACTGTGTGAAAAGAAAAACAGAACAAAAAATGAACTCCATAAAAACAAATCATTTAAGCATTTTGTATGAAAAAATTTTTAAATGCATAATTAGCTTTCTAATTTCTAGTTTTCTACTATACACTTTGGAAAACGGTAAGCGCACCCAAAAAAATTTTACAACGTCCCACTAATCGAACCTGCGTACCAAAGCAAGCTACCCACATTGAATCTAAATTTTCTAAGTGGCGAATTGCGTACCCGAATTCATACCCCGATCCGCTACATACCACGTACTGAGTAACTATGCTTCTAATTTCCATTCACTCACTCTCTCTGCATCCAAAGACATCAATAATCGGATAACTATGCTAGATTAAAATAAATCGTTTACTATGCTTCTACAGATATTTTTACTTTAATTTTATGCTGATATTAGAGAGCTGGAATGCACACTACTCATAGTTATACTAATAAGTACTAGTGGGAGATATTAATTAGGTCAACAATCTTTCTCTCTTCAAATTAGAGTCTTACATGCCTTTTCTACAATAACAAGGATATGAGATAAAATCCAAACTTAACGGCCATCCAAAATCTATGTTTCCTGATATCAATTGAGTCATACTCATCAAAATCATTATCAAAATCAACAAAAAAATACAAATCAATCAAGATGCTCACCGAGAGGCCGCAACTGCAAAGACTGAGCACAGTAACGCTCTTCCAGTGCTCAGAAGGCACGACATTAGAGCTCACAAGCCTGTTCAAAACCCCGATCCCATCATACTGCCCGGACCCAACGGCCTTCGTCATACTCACCGCCCGCAGCGGCTCCCTCCGCTTCAACACACTCATCGAAACCCTAACCCTCTCCTCTTCATCTAGCTCAAGATCGATCAAGACCGTATCTTGAGGCTGCGGGAGGGCGACCATGAGTTGAGACTGAAGGCGGAGGGCGACCTGGTCCTCATCGTCGTAGCCCGACCAGTCGAGGTCGATCCGAAACCCTAGATCGCCGGGACTCGATGGTGAGGATGGGGTCTTCGGCGTAGAGGCGCCGGCATTGGGTTCGCCGGAGTTGCGATGGCCGCCGTACTCGAGGGAGAGGTGGAAGATCTCGGTGGCGCGCTTCCACCCGAGTCCCCAAGACATTTGGGGGCCAGATCTAGGGCTAGGGTTTCAGGGGGTTTTAATAATCTAGGGTTTCGGCGATCGGAGAAGATGGCGGGAGAGAGAGGTGGGGGATTTGTTCATTTGTAGCGTTACTGATGTTTGGTATTAAATGTTCGGTTTGTTTTGTTTTCATTTCTTTGTTTTTTTCCGATTTTTAGGGGTTTTGTTATTTACGAAAGTGACCTTGGAGAGGGGGTAGAAACTAGAGATTAATTAGGACTAGTTAGTTTTTTTTTTTTTTTTTTATAATAAAGTGAAAATACTGAGATGGCAAAGGCTTGACTTGCGTCGTAAGAAAGAAGGGGACTTCCACCCAACTCGAGGAAAATTAGAGGAAAATCATAGTTGATATATATATATAGCTTTTATCATAAACGATTTCTTTTTTTTATTTTTTTATTTAAGGAACTAGATGTCTTAGTATTAGTACACTATGCATGTTCAAATCAGCTTGATAAGGTTATATTATTCGCTGCTTACGTAAGAGAAAAATTGTTAATTAGTAGATGATAGACGTCACCAATGATCTGTTAAATACTAGTATTTCATTACAAATTCTAAAATTGGACGAATTGCAATATGAAATTAGATATGAATTACACATTTCAAATTTAAGAATTGAATTCTAGAATTTCAAATCAGCTCTTTGAATCCGATAGTAACATAATACATTATCATCTTCATCGTTTTCATAACTTAACAGTCCCTTAAAAAATGACTTTTTTTTAAGGTTATAATCACGCGCAAATGTAAATTTTGGGCATCAGTTATTAGTTTTGCTAGTAATTTGGTAATGTGTGGGCAATTCTAGTGGGACTTTGCAGGCATGAGGTCCACGGTCCACCTGGGATGCGAGCGATTGAATTACTTGCAAGGAACGTTCCTTGTGTCTCCAAGCGCAGCGTAGCTGCGTATGAAAGCGCTTATTGACCTTTGAATAAGCAAAACTTTGGGCCTAAGTTCCATCCATGTTGTTCTCAACCAAAAAGTCTTGATTTGTTTATGAAACTTTTGTTTTTTCAGTTTCGGATATTGCCAGCATTAGCGATTCTCTAACTTTAATATTTTCTGTTGCTATTAAGTTTTATTTCTTTGAATATGTCACTTGCTTTATATTAGAAGAATCTATAAATGATACGTAAACAATCAAACAACATCATGTCACAAAAAACAAATTGTGGTATGCTAATTTGAGGGCTTAAAGCTCAAATGGTGATATGGCAATGCTTACTTAGCATAATAGCGTTTTCTTCCAATAAAGTGCATATTTATACTTTTTTCTAACCGAACAAGCTGCAATCTTCAAATGTGATAGAAATTTTCTAATGTTGTGTTGGTCACCTAACATATATTTATCAACTCTTTCTAGTTTATTTATTTCTATTCTAGATGTGAATGTGTTGAATATTTATATCTTGAATTTTCCGGTTAATTGGATCGTTGGTCATTGTGTTTCTCCTAATTTGACGTCATATCTATATCTTGATTGCTTGGATGATCGATCATATAATTAAATAGTAATTGAACCGATAATCACTATAATGTTTTTTAATTGACATAACGGATTTTGATGACGTGACATACAAAAAGTCGTGATCATTAACATAAAAGATTTTATTGCTATGTGTAATATCTTCATCACTTACGAAATAATAATTTGTGACATGTTGGGCAACTTGTATTTGATAATTATATTGCATTTAGCAGTTCGTTCTTGAAAATATTCACTTATGACATATTTGATAAGTTGTATTGCTTAAAATGAATGAAAATGTACAACTTAAATTGACAAAAGTGTCGAATTAGCTAGCAATCCAGTTAGTATTTAGTTACATTATTGTTTATCCAAACAATTAAAACATAAGTATGAAGGTCAATTAGGATATAGATACAGTAACAAATGATCTAATTAATACCGATTATTATTTTTCCATAAGTTTCCGACTTGTTATAATATTGGGATACACAAATGATTTGCATAAAAATAAGCCAAATTGCTTGACATATTAGAATTTTATTATATGGTTAGGTCTTGTTAGTTTTAGGCTTGGAATTTCGATTTTCTAATATCTCATCAGTCATCCCTTTTACATTGAACACGTCTTAACTGTAATTTTCCTTAAATTTTCTTGGATCCATTTATTATATACAATCCCAACCCGATCTCGCTCTGATTTTGATGAACTAGGCATTGTTCAGCAACCGTATATGTGGTCACATCAAGATATATACTAATTGATCAATATTTTAGTTTTTAGTCAATAAGTAATACCAAACCTCTGATGTACCTTAATTTCTAGCTATCTACTCACAGTAAATAATTCTTAAAATCACAATATATATCTCGTTGACGGACTATACAATGACACGTGTCAACTATGAAATGATTAGAAATGAATCTCGAACCTAAAACTATGTGTCAAAACTACAAGACATGTATATTTATGATAGTCATTGATCTAAGTTAAATTTCAAGAAAATGACACGTGTCTGCTTATCCTTGTAGGTCCAAAATACTCTAATCAAATAGAATTATACCTTTGTGCTATTTTCCTTTGATTCTCAAACTCACATATTTCTAATTTAATATGTTCAATAATAATATAAATAAGAAAACTTGGTCAAATCGTTATATCTCAAGAGAAGATGACACATTAAGTAAAATGTTTAGCTTTTGATAATCCAAACCCAAAAAGGAGTATATGAATATTTCTATTTATATAGGTTAGGACTTTGTTTTTTTTAAGCGGGTTCTTAAATTTTTAGCGGGTTCGGATCTGCAAGTGGGTCTTATAGGACCCGATCCAAATCCGACCAGTTGCATAAAAAAAATAGGTTCTTTTATTCGAGGAATGAGATCTTGCCCAAACGCCAAGCTTGTTCGAGGATTTCCCGAGGTAATAATTCTTTCCTTCTTCTTAGAAACCCTAAATTTTGTTGAGAAATCAATTTCCTGTTAATCTAATTATATTTTATTTTTATAATTTAGAATTTCATTTTCTTTTTATAGATTTTGATATTCTTAACTGTGTTTTGTGTTTTAATCGAAAACGCCATGATAATAATCTGATCTAATCTTCTCATTTTTGAACTTGATCATCTCATCCAAGATAAACTAAGGTTGATGTTGTTTCTTTTGTATTCAAGTTTTCTTTGTAATTACATGCTTTATCTAAACTACCCCATCTAGCTCAAATCTAATTAATGATGATATGGAGAATTATCTCATATTTACGAAGGTTAATTGTGTGGTGAATTATTTAAAATGTTTCTTAGTAATGAAACTTGTTGTGACTGAAGCTTATATAGCTATATGAGCTGCTTCCTCAATTGAAGTTTGCACAATGTAATCTTTCCTTTATTCAGGCAATCACATCTTATATCCCTCTCTACTCTCCAGTAAGGCAATCATATACTCTCTTAAATTTGTAGTTTATATGTAGTGTTATTCGTATATTACACAGTTGAGGAAGGACGATGGATTATCGAAGTATCAAGGCATTGTCAAATTTAGGTTTTGCATCATATTGCATTTGACGAAATGTTTTTGAAGAATGATGATCAGAAACATGAGAGTTCCTAAGTTTAGCAGGAATACACATCTTTTGAATAATTCATGACTATAATCTAGTAAAACAGTAATATACCTTCTTGGAAAGTTCAACAAGACTGCAAAAAAGAATTATTGATATCACTATAGTAAGCATCATTCATCTCGAAGGTTATAAAGTGGACAGTGTTAATAGACTTAGATTTCAATATATTTAGAGCGGGTCAGAAGGGTTGCTGATGTGGAAATGCTTTATGATGTTATTTGTCAAAGTTTCCGATGAAGGTTAAGAAAGAAGTTGGTAGATGATTATAGACCAGCCATGCTTTATGGTTAAAAATGCTTGGTGATCAAGAAAGTAGATTTCCATAAGGATAAAAGAGTAATGCAAAAAAAAAATTGTGTGAAATATGATGACGCAAAGAAGGTTTAGATTGCAAAGTATTCCATGTAACATAGGATGGTACATCATGTAAAAGAAGAGAAGTCTAAAGATATTGCAGAAAGTCAGGTTCATGTATTACAACTAAATGTTTAAGAGCAGCTTCCTGCCTTCAGCTTAACTTCCTATAACTCGAGTTTCCACAGGTAGTCGTTGATATACAAATTCTTACAGTTTGATATAAAATCAATTAGAAGCTCAAATTCCATATTTGTGACAGCATTCAGAAAGATATCTTTGTACTCTTTTGAAACTTAGTCCACCCAGCAGACATTCCTTTCCATGGCCTTCTTTTATTACCCCTTTTCAATCTATTTCCTCAAGTATGATTATGCTCTATCCCTGCTTTCCCATCAAAATCTATATCATCTCTGATGTAGATCAAATGCAATAGGGAAACAAGTGCTGAGACTTGCATTTCTGACTTTCATATACAGAATGATCTCATTACCAAGAATGTTATTTAAGGAATTAATTTGGTTGGCACCGGATCAAAAAAATTAAAAGATTAAGTGGACATCCCAAGCACTTGAAAGGCGTGAACAACGGAGCTTTGCTATGGTGGAATAAAAACTGGTTATCAATATTCAATACAAGGTCAATTTGTTAATCTCTGTTTAGCAGTTCACTCAAAGGTTGAGTTACCACCGGTTTTAGAAAAGGTTCTATACAAAGAACAATGGAAGTAACTCTTTTATCTCCCTCATCTCAAACAAAAAACCAGTTAATTTTCTTTACACATCTCAAGCAAGAAATCAGGACTTATGTCTAAGCTTGTCTATGAGTTTTGAATTTAAATTTTGGCCTCTCTATCTTTCTCTATCTAGCTGATTATTATCATTGTATTTGATAAAGTGGTTGCTGATTTAAAAGTTTAAAAGCACTTCAACTCTATTAGTGAAACTTATCTTGTTACAGAAAAGGCACCAACCATATAACAAAGATTGATAGTACAACTAAAATTACTCGAACATTGTTGTGTTTCCGCCATGAGGAATTCCTATCCTAGAGGGCTGTGTTATAACACTGCATTAAATACCACCATTACTCTAATCTTGTAGTCATAAACTTGATCAGGAGTTACTGCATCATGTCATTTGAGCTTTTTGGTAATTTACCTCTTAAAAATTTCATAATGCTGCTAATCCCTAAACTAAATCACTCAAGAATAAAATATCTTCCATGCCAATTTTCATCATTTTCCACAAATCATATACTAATGCTACCGTATACTGTAAATCAGTAGGCTCTGTAACCTTAATTGTACCTCTTCCCTCGGTTATAATCCCGTGGGTGATATTTCCTGGTATAGCGGTAGTGACACTGATTTACTACATGCTACAAGGGTATCATATGCATGCATTTACTGCTAAACATTATTCTGAAACATTAAAGTAATCATATTTCTTCTGTCATTACCTGTGATTTAGAGAAACAACTCAAGCAAGTAGAGTTATAAGTCAAGTTAGGTTGGTCATGCTTTGTTCAGTGATGGTGCCTGCAAGAAATGAGTTAAAAAGCTTCAACTATTATCTTTGTGGAATCAGTGACTGTATAACTCTATGCACATTATTATTTGTTATTTTCTTTCCACTTTACCGTGACCTGGAGATAGTGACTTTTCTATGCAACACACTCGGGTCCCATATTCTAAACTGTAGAAAGTGCCGCAATGCAATATATATTGACTTATAGGATGACCGTGGTGTGTGTACAGTGCACACAAAGGTGCTTGTATACTGTGACTCCATTAGCTTTTATGATTAGCATGTGTTACTGGAGTCATCTTTAAGTTTGTTCACTGATTATTTTTTATTGTGTGACATTGATCGTCTGAGGATGCATTATAGTCAGAAATTAGTGTACTTTTAGATTTTTTATTACTGATAATTCTACATTTCAACACCAGGATTGTGCGGGTTGAAGATGGACGCCCCATTTGCACTTCGAGGTATGAGAGTCTGAGACTGCAATCCCGTCTCGTTACTGATTATACCATATCTTACAATTTAAAATTAAAAAATTTGATATTCCTAAACCAAGTAGCTTTGCATAGCTAAGAAGCTTATGTTTTATAATCCCAGGTTATCTCGCTGGCAAAGGCTCGAAGTCTAGACTTGAACACAAAACTGCAATGACAATGCCCAGAGGCTCTTTTTTCCATACAAAGACCTTTCAGCAGCCAAGTACTGTACCCCATGGAAGCAGAGCACTCCATGGAACCCAGGCTCTTTCATCATCCGCAAATGGAGCTTCCTCAAACCGTCCATTATCACCTCATTTGGCTCTCAAGAAACCACAGCTGAGCGCGACTTACTCAATCTCTCATCGTATATTTGGAGCTGCTTTAGCCAGTGCGATCATGCTGAGCCCCATTGCTCTGAAGTTCAAGACTCTACTTGATGTATGAAATGCAAAGCTAATGCATTGGATTTCTTCAGTTATAATCTAGTCCTTCACTGGGCAAACATTTTTTTGTCAACAATGGGTGACTTCTGTTTATGTTTTCAAACTTTGATGATTAGCTCTGCGCATGGTGGTGTAATAAGTGTTTCAGACTTTTTGAATGGTTGGACCCGTACTTATCTGATTTATCTTTTAACTTTCAATATTTTTGGTTGTGGTTGACTCCATTCTTTACTTCTTCAGATCATTGGGTGTTGTGTTGGAGAAGGAAGAGATGCATTATACTGCATAATTAGATAATTAAGTTATATTATGATTTATGACCCTACTATAAATCAAGGTTGAAGGAAATTTCTAGGACCGTGAAAATAAGTGAGCCAACATGAATAACTTAAAGTGGAGCCTTTTCTTCCTTCCTTAGTTGGGAGCAGCCCAAATCATTTCCCTATGGATAAATTTCACTTAAATACACTATTGTTTGCTCGTTATTGCTCCAAACTACCCTAAGTTTAAAATCCTACACTTAAATACCCTAAAGTTTAAAACCCTACACTTAAATACACTATTGTTTGCTCGTTATTGCTCGTTTTAGAAAGTTTAAGATATTTAAGTGTAGGGTTTTAAACTTATGGTAGTTTAGAGCAATATCGGGCAAATAATAGGGCACTTTAGTGTAATCTACTCTTTCCCTACAGGGTCAAGAACTAACCAATATAGTTCAAACAACTCTCAAGAAAATAAAAATGAAATGAAATAGATAGGAAACATCAAACGACTCACAATTTCATGTGCGTGTTTGGCTAGGAAGAGTTGGGATAACAAATGTTTTTACAACATCGTGTTATTCTAACTCCTGTCGTTGGAATACTCTTGAATTTGAGCATAGTTCCAACACCATCGATTTACTAAGAATGTCAATAAAATCAAATCAGGGAAAACTGCAAAATTACAGAAAATCCACATTACTCATGCGACATCTCAGTAAAAATTAAAAAAACACATCCATCTTCAAACTGATAATATAAAAGATCAACAAAATCAATAGATCATGTTGCATCTATCTGAGCACCATCGTGTCCTGTAAGCGATCTACAAGTAGGGCAAGTAGCGCTCTCGGCCACCCACTTTTTAATGCACGTGACATGAAAAATATGGCTACAACGAGGCAAAATCCTACAATTATCACCTTCAATAAAATCCTCAAGGCAAATAATGCAGTCGGAGTCCGAGTGAGCGTACTCTTCGGACTTGTGCTCAAACTTCGGTATCTTCTCCAAGATTTTGGATCGACTATTTCGTCTCATGCATTCGAAGCACTTAATAACTATCAGAAAAAGACCTACTAAGATTGAAAATAAAACTACAAAACTGAAAAAAAAAATCCAAGTTAAAGAGCCTAAGAAGAGAAGGGGTAATGGTGTTTTTGAAAGAAATAATATAGTCCTATGATTGGATAGATATTAAGAGTTATTATTATAGAATATATTTGTTACTTTTAAACTTATAATCTATATAATTGTTTCTAGAGGGAAACTAGATATTTTGCATGTTGCCTACGATTTTCTCGTTGTTGAAGAGGAGATACTTACTATGCTTAAATTTGGATTCAATAGTTATAAGGCAGTTTCCAAGGTTTCCTTGTACCTTTTAGGCTAATATGCAGTAATCTCATTGCATACATGCCTTAGATTAAAGATTTACAAATTACTTAGTGACTAGTGAGTCAAATATTTTTTGTTAACAATACGCATATGCTTAAAAACAAACACAAGGGTAAATATCAGAAACCTCTTAACTTTGGACGATTAATTACCAGTAACCCCCCTTAACTTTCAAATATCCGAATATCGCCCCTAAGTATAGGGATTATTATAAAATTTCCCTCCAACTTATCAGAAAACCCCCCTAATTTGGGGATCGGGGGTTTTCTGATTAAATCTCAAAGTTAAAGGGATTTTTCTAATAACCCCTAAACTTAAGGAGGGTTTTCTGATATTTTAAAAATTAATTAAGGAGGGTTTTCTAATAATCATCCAAAGTTAAGGGGGTTTTTATGATACTTAGCGTAAAAACAAGAACTTGTCATGCTTGAACCTGGAACTTGTTTTTGCTCCTCACAGATGTAACTTGTTTTTGCTCCTCACAGATGGAAGAAGCATTAATATATTATTTTAGGACACATCCTGTAAATCATAATTTCATTCATGATCAGTAGTTCTATTACTTTAGCTTCTCAGTGTGCAAAAACAATGATTAAACGTGGTAATGGTATTATTATTGTGAACGTGCATTTGCAAACTGTATTTTGCTTCTATTTGATTGGATCATATATATACACCCGAGAAATTCAACTATTGCTTGCTCAAGTATCTTTTATAGGCCAAATATACGAAGCTTGAGCAAAATCTTTAGGCTCGTGAAACTACTCGAACGAACCTAAACGATTTAGAACTTGAAACCAATGAGCCGGTTCTCAAAAATAGGGGAGTGACATGCGAAGTATCTCAAATAATACATAGTTATAGCCAAAAACAACATCCATAAGACAAATCCTATTCAAGAAAATAACTTGTAATAAGTTCAATTAACCAAAAATAATAATAACCATCACCTAAATCCAATACAATGACAAATCAAAATAAACCCATCATTAAAGTTCATGAGATTAAGCCAATAAAATCACTTCAGAGAAAACAGCAAAACTACAGAAAAATCCGCATTAATTAAGTATGCAACGCTAAGAAAACAATTAAACAGTCGATCGATCATCAATCTGAATAAGCATTCTACAGTACTGGGGACAAGTAGCGTCCTTGGGGACCCACCCTCCAATGCACGCGCCGTAAAAACCAGGGTTCTGGGCGACCCACTCTTCAATGCACGTGACAGGAAAAATATGGCGACAGCGAGGAAAAATCCGACAATTATCGCCTTGCACAAAATCCTCTCGGCATATAATGCACTTGGAGTCCAAGTTAGCGTACTCTTCGGACTTGTGCGCAAACCTTGGTATGCTCTTGATGGTTTTGGATCGTGCATTTCTTCGTCTGCATTGTACGCACCCGTGAATTATCAAATAAGCACTTAGAAAAATTGCACGTGAGAGTACAACACTGAGAAGAATACAATAATCAGAAGGGTAGGAAACATCCTCCTCCTTCATGATTATGGAAAGCACAATAACAATGTTTTGGGAGAAATTAGAGTAATATGATTGAATATTATGGGCAGTAAATAGCTTTTGAACTAGGACATATTTATAGTACTAGGTGGAATACACGTGCATTGCATGTGGTCAAATATCTTAATTGTGTATTTTAGGTTTATTTGTTTATTATAACATTGTTGGGAAAAAGTTTTATCATAACCATAATATATTAAAGCTTTTCAAATATTTTCATGTATAAACCTTATTAACTTCAACATTTTGCTTTATAGAGGAATAGTGAAGTTCAAAGTCTTAAAATATTAATGATTTAAGAGCAATTTTAATGATTTGAAGGACTAATTTCAAAATATTAATGATGTAAGAGACCAATATCGAAAAGACTCTTGTTATTAATAAAATAAATAAATTCTTGAATTCATCAAAGAAAAATGATAGGTTTTATCTAGTCCTATCGGACTTTATTTAGTTAAAAAATTACTTCCACTTGTACAGTAGGTGTGAGTATTATAGTAATTCAAAAGCTTTTTAGAATTCTCTAGGTCAAAACGTGCAACTTTAGGGGAAAAACACAAACTATGTGATCAATTTCAAAATCTAATATTTACAATCCTTCCACATATTCCCAACTACACTAAATGTTTATCTAAAATTTTCAAAACGATTACTCTCTAGTGTTAGAAAATTATAAAATATTATCTCGAGAATGATTTATACATATTATGTACTCATATGGATTGTATTTTAATAAAATATTTTAGATCTATCCAATGTCAAACAACATCTAAAAATTTAAATTAAGGAGTTAAAAGAATCCAACATCCGCAACAGTATCCATATCCAAATTATGTACTTCATAAACCTATAAGAAGGTGAGTAATATAAAATGAATAAAATAATTTATTTTTTCAAATAATTAGTTTCAGATCGTGAAAGGCAAGGAAAATCAGAAGGATCTCATATCATCCCAAATAAAAAGTAAATTTCTCTTAGAAAATTTTTAGCAATATATTTTAAAGTTAATGTAAAGGAAGTTAATGTAAAGGATAAATCTAAGGATAAATAACCCAAATTAATCCATTGAATGGTAGACTTGGTATAAAATCCACTCGTATAAAATCGATGTCACATGTGCTTAAGTCGTGCTGTGTTTAAGGGTTAAATTTGTAAAACTCCCCCTCAACTATTGGGGGATGTCAGAAAAATCCCTCAACTATCTTAATTTGAGAAATCTCCCCCAAGTTTGGGGTGCATATAATCCATCTCAACTTTAAAACTTTGATTTAGCGCCCTTGAACTTTTCTCACTTAACCCCTCAAAACTAACACCGTTCTAATCTATTATGCAACAAGTATCCTTCAACCACAAAAGAATTACCTTAGTTTTTACTAGATGAAAAAAGAGATGTAGAGGGAAAAGGCATCATAAATTGGTTCTGGTCCTTTTACTATCAGTTGAGGGTTTCTTTTTAACTAAAATAAGTTTTTTTCAAAGAGGGCATTTTGTCTAAATCACATACTGAAGTAACTACGTTCAGGGAGTCGGTTGAGAGAAGTGTAAAAGGTCAAGGGAGTTTTTGTGGGATACAGCAAAAGTTGGGGGTTTCTACAATTGTTGTCGTGCCAAAGTTGAGAGGAATTGTCTACAACATCCCCATAGACAAATTAAATGAATGGAGTATGTTTTTTGAGACAACCCCCATACTTGAGGGGTTTTTAAAAATTAACCCTTATTTTAAATATGACTTATTTATATATTTGTTTCTCAAATCTTTATTAATTCAATATTAATCCCTAAAATTATGAGCAATTTCAAAATTTTGGGGACTAATATAGAATTATTGAAGATTTAAAATCAAGACTAATATCTAAATAACCTTTAAATATTTGTTCTTATAGATTGCTTATAGTTCTATAAGATATCCTCAGTTATAAAAATTTGACAAGTAGCATATAATATAATTAATTAATAATTAATTTAATTTAGTTAGGATTAGAATGTAATATCAAAAAGAATAGGGTAATATTGTCTATGGAAAGTTTTTCCACAACTCACATTATTAAAGGGAGTATATGATTATGCTTGGTATTCCTAAAAATTAGAGTTATGTATGTTATATAGAATACAAATTTCTTGGAAGTCTCAAAATTTAATAATGTTCAAATCTTAAAGTTTTCTCCAATTTTTCTTTTATAACTTGCTCAAAATCGAACCCAGACCGTAGGAGCCACATTGGAACCTCCCAACAATCCGGATCACCTGTGGTGGGTAAAGTTTTCTCTATTTTAATCACTCCTTTCTATACACATATTAGAAGCTTTCAAATTATGTGACAACTTTTTCCATACTAATATAAAAATGAAAACTTCAATAAAATTTCATTAGCATTCAGTATACGTTTGATAAGTTTTAAATCACACATCTTAGGCCATGATTGTTTTTTATCCTTGGACTAAGAGGTATTGTATTCCCTGGACTATAGTACTGGGAGAATATTACCCTGGATCTATTTTAGTCCAATCCAATGCTTTTTTCCACACGGACTAACATTCGGAGTAATTTAAAATAGTCCATACTAGTTTTTATTTTTAGGGGAATTATGACCGTTCGGACTAATATTATAATCACAATGACATTTTTGCCCTTAAGTTAACTTATATTGTATTAATATAGCGTCTTATTACTTGAATTATGTGAGCAATTTAGGCAGAATAATAAAGAATAATGGCTTAGGTAAGCTTCTTAGCCGCCTTAATCTAGATTTTATCAGTAATGATTCATGATAAAATTTATTGAAATTTCATTCTTGTAGTTAGTTTTTTCTATTGATTGCTAATTTCTTAAGCTTCAAAATCCTACTTTTATATATAATCAATGTTCCATGTAGCTAACCTTTCTTGCTTTGAAGGCCATACTATATGATAGGCGGCTAGAAGACAAAAATGTAGGAAAAATTAATATAAGTTCAAAAAGACGTTTCAATGCGGCCACGAGATTAATTTGCCGTATGAAAAAAAACATGTGGCCCCGAGATTGAAGCTGTTTGTTTGCCACTGTGCAAAAAAGACCAATGTGCACTCCAGTTAAGAGGAGGAATAAGAATAAGAACTAAGTCGATAATGATGCCGATGTATTGGAACAAAAATTGCTAAAACATAAAGACGCTAAAAAAACATGGAGAAAAACCCGTAGAAAGAGCCACGGAAAAATGCAAGGAAAAAAAGAATTCGTGAAAATAAAAGTGATGTGAAACGGGACGGGGTCTATCAGAATCAGCAATCTAAAATCGAATAACACACCGTTTCGCTAAAATTCATGATCTTGTGAGGAAATTAAATTCAAAACGATTAATGTGACAGACGGATTTAAGAAGATTTGCATCAACAATTATAAATAATTCCTTCTCAATCAATTTAATCGCAATATTCATTATCATGCACAAGTTCTACAATCAATATCAAATGTTAACAATACATGCTCAATTACTCTCAACTCACAAATGTAATCAAAACAGTGAATATATGATAAGAGTTTAGAGATGGAATACTCATGCAATTAACTAATAAAATGAGATTAACTTGAGAAAAATCTTAATCCGTGTAGATGATTAGTACCTCGATTGTAAAGGTGGGGGGGTGGGCGGGTTTCATTTAGTCCCTCCCTTAGGTATTAATTAATCCCTACTTAAATATAGTCCGACTCGGATACTATTTTGAAATAATAACCTCACTATCCAAAAAACAAACATGATCCTAATTAAATTCCGAGTTATAATTATCTTAAATTCCCAGGAGGTAAGGATTCCTTCCCGTGCTTGAAATTGTAATTTGATGGGTCCCTTTTTCAGAAAATCTAAATTTATTTAGTGAATAATAGTCAACATTTACTGACAAAACAAACGAGTTCCATATGCGTATGCATGTATTTTCGGTAGTCCATCAACATCATTTTAATAATTGTCATATTTATATGAATATAATATAGGGATGAATAATTGATGGATAATACTCATGACAGAGGACTAAGGGCTCACGAAAGACGAAAATATCAAGTTGTCCGAGGATAAGCTCACTCATGAAAGTTAAAGCGCTCTGAGGTACCATCACTCCGAGAATATATATGGCGAGGACGGCGGAGGGATATTCGAAGTGCATGAATAAAATTAAAAGACAAAAAGAAAGGGGGCTTGGGCATTGTTATATTTTAAAGGAATCAAGGAATACATTGATTGGGTCGAAAGCAATTCCAATTTTAAAGGAATCAAGGAATACATTGATTGGGTCGAAAGCAATTCCAATTTTAAAGGAATCAAGGAATACATTGATTGGGTCGAAAGCAATTCCAATTTTAAAGGAATCAAGGAATACATTGATTGGGTCGAAAGCAATTCCAATTTTAAAGGAATCAAGGAATACATTGATTGGGTCGAAAGCAATTCCAATTTTAAAGGAATCAAGGAATACATTGATTGGGTCGAAAGCAATTCCAATTTTAAAGGAATCAAGGAATACATTGATTGGGTCGAAAGCAATTCCAATTTTAAAGGAATCAAGGAATACATTGATTGGGTCGAAAGCAATTCCAATTTTAAAGGAATCAAGGAATACATTGATTGGGTCGAAAGCAATTCCAATTTTAAAGGAATCAAGGAATACATTGATTGGGTCGAAAGCAATTCCAATTTTAAAGGAATCAAGGAATACATTGATTGGGTCGAAAGCAATTCCAATTTTAAAGGAATCAAGGAATACATTGATTGGGTCGAAAGCAATTCCAATTTTAAAGGAATCGAGTCTTTTGCGCGAAGCTTTTGAAGAAATCTCTCGCTGATTATGAGAGGAGTTTCGCCGAAGTTACATATAAATATATTAAGTGAGACGTTAATTTTTCAGTTGATGGACTTGCCAAAATTAAATTACAATTAAATTCAAAACGATTAATGTGACAGACGGATTTAAGAAGATTTGCATCAACAATTATAAATAATTCCTTCTCAATCAATTTAATCGCAATATTCATTATCATGCACAAGTTCTACAATCAATATCAAATGTTAACAATACATGCTCAATTACTCTCAACTCACAAATGTAATCAAAGCAGTGAATATATGATAAGAGTTTAGAGATGGAATACTCATGCAATTAACTAATAAAATGAGATTAACAAAAATAACTTGGTCGAGAGAAAACGAAACCTTCGGTGAAGGCAGCTCGGAGGACCTCTGGTGGTCGCGGCGATGTGGCAATGGCGAAGCAGCTTTCTGTGGCTGAATGGCAGCGGTGTCCGGGAGAAGCGGTGAACGCCGAAGTGGAATCAGGGTGGTTTGTGGAGGTCTTGGCGAGGTGCGGGGAGAGGCGAGGGGGATGAAAGCGGTGCTGGAGGAGGAGAAGAGATAGAGGGCGGGCCTAGGGTTTCACACCCTCGGCCTAGGGTTTCACACCAGGCTTCACACCAAAATTTAGTTAACAAAATATTTCATTCAAATCTTTATTATCCTCTTTCAATGGCCTCATACAACCTTATTTATAAAGGAAAACTTCAACACAGCGTGCAATAAAAATGGAAACAAACCAAAAAAAAGATATAGTCAAATCCCTCAATAAAACCTTACCAAAATAGAAAATCCCTCAAATCTCTCACTACCAAATCTAAACCTAATTCAAATTCAAATCTAAATTGCCAAAATTAAATTACAATTCGAAATTCAAATTTCAAAAATTAAAATAAAAATCAACTAATCAAAATTTGTCATTTCTTGTCCTCATCAAAAAGTCACGAAAAGAGAGGAGGAATAAGAATAAGAACTAAGTCGATAATGATGCCGATGTATTGGAACAAAAATTGCTAAAACATAAAGACGCTAAAAAAACATGGAGAAAAACCCGTCGAAAGAGCCACGGAAAAATGCAAGGAAAAAAAGAATTCGTGAAAATAAAAGTCACGAAAAGAAAAAAGATCGATAGAATAAATCGAGAAAGAAAAAACATATCGATGGAATTAAGATTGTCGGGGTTATTTTGTCAAAAAATCTTAATCCGTGTAGATGATTAGTCCCTGGATTGTAAAGGTGGGGGAGTGGGGTGGGTTTCATTTAGTCCCTCCCTTAGGTATTAATTAACCCCTACTTAAATATAGTCCGACTCGGATACTATTTTGAAATAATAACCTCACTATCCAAAAAAAAACAAACATGATCCTAATTAAATTCCGAGTTATAATTATCTTAAATTCCCAGGAGGTAAGGATTCCTTCCCGTGCTTGAAATTTTAATTTGATGGGTCCCTTTTTCAGAAAATCTAAATTTATTTAGTGAATAATAGTCAACATTTACTGACGAAACAAACGAGTTCCATATGCGTATGCATGTATTTTCTGTAGTCCATCAACATCATTTTAATAATTGTCATATTTATATGAATATTATAATATATGGATGAATAATTGATGGATAATACTCATGACAGAGGACTAAGGGCTCACGAAAGACGAAAATATCAAGTTGTCCGAGGATAAGCTCACTCATGAAAGTTAAAGCGCTCTGAGGTACCATCACTCCGAGAATATATATGGGGAGGACGGCGGAGGGATATTCGAAGTGCATGAATAAAATTAAAAGACAAAAAGAAAGGGGGCTTGGGCATTGTTATATTTTAAAGGAATCAAGGAATACATTGATTGGGTCGAAAGCAATTCCAATTTTAAAGGAATCGAGTCTTTTGCGCGAAGCTTTTTGAAGAAATCTCTCGCTGATTATGAGAGGAGTTTCGCCGAAGTTACATATAAATATATTAAGTGAGACGTTAATTTTTCAGTTGATGGACTTGCCAAAATTAAGCTGGGTTATTTGCATATATACCCCTTACATTATGAGTATTTGCAAAAGTATCCTCCAAATCTTAATATTTACAAAACTACCCTTCAAATAATCAATTTTCAAAAAAAAGTCCCCAAACCAATCAATCATCGACTTCGATAAACTAATTTGCGTCTAGAATGTAAAAATATTAACAAAATAGTTAAATTTTTTACTCACCAAGTTGAGTATTTGTTGCTTTTAGGGGTACTTTTTTTCAAAATTAATATTGTAAGGGGTAGTTTTGTAAATACTAAGATTTGGGGGGTAGTTTTGCAAATACCCATGATTTAAGGGGTATATGCACAAATAACCCAATTAAGTTATGTTTTTCTTTCTATAACTCATGGGTCTCAAAAAGAAAAAGAAAAAAAAAATCCATGAGAGGGTTCCTCTGTTCTTACCACATTTATATTTTAATAATGACATTGTTTAGGAAAATAATAACTTGTAGACCGTAGAAGTACTGCTTCCGTTCTGGGTAAAACAATGAGATTGTAATTTTTTCTTATACAAAGGGCCACGTCAAAATTCTATCCTTTCTTCTTTTCTTTGTTGTTTTTCCCCCACTGAACTGCACATTACATGTTCGATCAAATGCGCCAAAGAGATCAACATCATCAGCCTGAAGAATGTGCGTTTTCTTATAAAGGGCGCCAGATTAAGGCTTGACATTGCAACTCTGATGTCAATGGCGATTTCATGGGTAGTATCTTGCACTGTTGTTGAGGAGTTGAGTCCATAGGAATTTTGACATATTTTCTAATAATATCAATTGTTGGCATATTTTACAACGGACTTATAGTAGTTGCATGTGTAGAGGCACAATTCTGTATTGTGAATATTATCATGCTACTTAAAATGCATATCAACTAATTATATCTTGCTACTAGCTTACTTGCTTTATATGCTTCGTTGCTTGCACCTTTATCGTTCATATCCATTTTCTAAGGATTAGGCCGGGGGTTGCTTGGTTTCACGTGCTTCATACACACAAGTGTGATAGACAAGCCTCAGATGTTAAAGCTGATGGTTGTTTTCCATAAGGTAAATATAATTTGTTTTCCTTCTATGTTATCTATCTTTTTCCAGTATAAATTTGGTTTAATACAATAGCATATATGGATGGATATTGTTAGAATATAAAATTATATCCCTCAATATTCACCACAACTTCGAAGTTCTGGTGTAGTGACTGGATCCTTTGACATGATATCGGAGCAACCGGTTCGAATCCCACATTAAATAATTGATACTGCTACTTGACCAGGTTTGTGTGTATATTTTCAGAACTGCTCTTGCATAAAAGATAACCTATCTCATATCCGAACTGACTTTGTTTACTGTTCCTATTGCTTAAAGTTGCTAAAAGTGGTTATACTCACCTTCTATGTGATTGTTCGTCAACTATGATATGAATTAATTTCTTTTATGATATTCTTTCTTTTTTAAGGCAACAATGGCCTGTGTATTTAACCCCATCCTCCAAGTAACAATGGTCTGTATTATTCAAATTTGTGTTTCTTAAATTCATCCGAGAATCATTTTCTTTTCAAATAATGTAAAGTGTTGAATTTGGACACATGGCCTCTTCGTTTTGAACATCTTGACGAGTTGTATGACTTGCAATGTCGAGCAGGAGTCAACTACTTTCTGTTTGAATGGACCAGAATAAAGTTAAATTAGTGCAAGAAGAAATCTGACTAGAAAAGTATGTTGGTTCTTTTCACACAGTTAAGTTATTCATTTTTTTCCTTTAAGAAATAAGTCGGATAAAGTTTCTATTAAAATGTCTTATTTTCTTTTCTTTTTCTAGGAAATAGAAGGCCATAAGCCTTTACGTCAATCCCTTGCAAATTAACTAGAGCAGCTAGGAACTCCTGTAGTAGCACGTCATAATCTCGGCATGTATGTTACGAGCATAAAAAGTATATTTACTGAAAATAGAGTAGCTGTCTTGAAACAAACAAGATTTTTGTACAAGAGGTTTAAAAAAAATGTTGTCCCTCTAACTAATTGGACATTTTCAGGTAAATTCTTTTCTTAAAGCCTAATTTTGTGATAAAGGTGATTCGTGACTGCTGTTGGCTGAACATGGAGACCCTTGGTCCCCCACAGTGTGTCGGAGGTTCTGATAGGATAACTACTTCCTTGTAATGGCTTGAATAATAGCAGCAATACTGTAGTGAGGTTCTCCCAACCAGACAATGTATAGTGCTCCACTCTTAGAAATGATGCAGACGTTTCAGGTTCTTCTCTGTAAACGGGATTCCCATTCATGATCTTTAAATTTGTTTAGCTCTCTTGTTGTAGCTTGGAAATTATCCTTATATGTGACTTATTGGTCTATTACCAATTTTTTAAGCATCCTATCAATATTCCTAGCTTGTTGTCATGGAAGATTTATATGGTGCCCTCTATTTTTCTCCCTCTGAAGGCCTGAAGAAAGCATGAGCTTCTCTGATGAATATTAAACCTCACTTTTCTCTCTTTTTCCTTTGTCTTGTGTAAAACCTTCGAAGAATTTTCTCATCTGGGTTCTGATAATTTTTACACATGAAATTATAAACAGAGAGAAAAATCCAGCCAAATCACCAATCTTGCCAACTAGGTCAGCTCAATACCCAGAAATGGGTTTGGTTTCAGCTAGGCTGTTGGTTTTGTGCTATTTGATTTTTCTAGTTGAAGGTTCGACCGGGAGCCAAAACAGCAGTGTTGCCCCCTTGAGGCAGAGTGTTGTGAATGTGGGTGCTCTTTTAACTTTTGATTCCACAATTGGAAGGGTTGCAAAGCTCGCAATTGAGCTCGCAGTTGAGGATGTGAACAAAAATCCGAGCATTCTTTCCGGCACAAGGTTGAATGCAATTATGCAGGACACAAACTGCAGTGGATTTATTGGGACTATTGAAGGTATTGGTATCTTCTGTTGCATTGTGTAAAATTTCCTGTCATTCTGTTGTATTGGTATCTTCTGATTATTGCTGTTTTATAATGCCATTCTGTGCCAGACATTTAAATTCGTTGAATCCTGTCATTCTTTGACCATATTTTTGACATTTAAAATTGTTGAATCCTGTCATTCTTTGACCATAGTTCAAAGGCAAAAACCCCTTACTTTTAATGTTATGATAGATGTTATTTTTGTTGGGTTTGGGTTAAGAAGGGGGATGTTTATGGTATTATGTCTTCTTTTCTCCTTTTTTTTTTGGACCAGAATTTATGGTATTATGTTCAAATACGGAGCTTTGAGTCACTGTATTAAAGTATGAAATGAATCTTCAAATTAACTGAATCCTCATAAGCTATATTTTTGGGTTTTTTGTCAGTTCCAATACATGTGTTTGTGTGTATATTTTTAATAATTGTAAGAATATGTGCACTTAGTGCCGACATATGCATATCAGTAGAAGTTCCTGCTTGAGTTGGCTTAAACTCTGTAAGTGTTTGCTATTTGTTTCTTAAATGAGTTTTATTAACAAAGCTCCTCTTCTGCAGCCTTGCAGCTGATGATGAATGACGTTGTCGCCATAATCGGCCCACAATCATCCGGGATTGCCCATGTAGTCTCCCATGTTGCGAATAAACTTCATGTCCCTCTTCTCTCGTTTGGAGCCACAGACCCCACCCTTTCTTCAATGGAATACCCTTATTTCGTTCGAACAAGTCAAAATGATCTTTTCCAAATGAACGCGGTAGCAGATATAATAAAATATAATGGATGGAGAGAGATAATCGCCATCTTTGTAGACGACGACTACGGGAGAGGAGGGGTACAGGCATTAGGTAATGCTGTTGAAAGTTATCGCTCAAAGATCAACAAAGCTGCTTTTCCCCCCAACGCTGACAGAAGAAGGATAAAAAATTTGTTGTCAGAGATCAATCTAATGGAATCAAGGGTTTATGTTGTCCATGTAAACCCTGACTCAGGACTTACAATTTTCTCCATTGCAAAAGAATTGGGAATGATGGCTAGCGGCTATGTGTGGATAGCAACGGATTGGCTTGCTACAGTCTTGGATTCTTCGAAGGCCACAGATCTTGACATAATAAAAGGGGTGGTTACCCTTCGTCAACATACCCCAGATTCTGACATCAAAACCTCATTTATGTCACGCTGGGATAATATAATTCCGAAAGAAAATACCAGTTTCAGTTTGAACACTTATGGGATGTATGCATATGATTCAGTTTGGTTAGTTGCTCATGCTATCGATCAGTTTCTTAGGGAAAGGCAGACCATTTCTTTCTCCAGTGATTCAGGTTTGCCTCGTGCCAATGGAAGTGTTCTTAATTTAGGAGCACTTAAGTCCTTTGTCGAAGGTGCTAATTTACTTCAAAAAGTGCTGCTTACTGACTTTACGGGCTTAACTGGTCGAGTTCAGTTTAGTTCAGATAGAAATTTAATCCTTCCAGAGTATGACGTTCTCAACATTGTAGGATCCGGTCCACACAGAATTGGATTCTGGTCTAATTATTCGGGTCTCTCAGTTGCTGCTCCAGAAAAATTGTATGGAAAACCAATGAACACTAGCTTCACTAGTCAACAACTCCTTAGTGTCACTTGGCCTGGTGAAACAAAAGTGAGGCCACGTGGCTGGGTGTTTCCAAACAATAGGAAGCCTCTGAGAATTGGAGTTCCCTGCCGATCCAGTTATAAGGATTTTGTAACAAAAGATAGTGACTCTGGCGGCGTAAAAGGGTATTGTATTGATGTGTTTGAAGCTGCAGTTGACTTGTTGCCGTATCCAGTTCCACATGTATTCATCCTATTTGGAGATGGTATAAAGAATCCAAATTACAGTGATCTTGTGCAGAAAGTTGCTGATAATGTGGGTTTTTACTCTTATAACAGAACTATATTTACATTTCTTTTTTTACTTATATCAAGTCTTTACTTTGCTTGACCCTTGGAATTTTAGTACTAATGTGCATTATTCCTTAGTACTTTGATGCAGCGGTCGGGGACATAACCATTGTGACCGCTCGAACAAGGATTGTGGACTTTACACAACCTTTCATGGAATCAAGCCTTACTGTAGTTGCTCGTGCAAAAGAAACTAATTCGAGTCCTTGGACTTTTCTCAAACCATTCACTCTACAAATGTGGTGTGTCACAGGGGCTTTTTTTATTATTATCGGAGCAGCAGTTTGGATCCTGGAGCATCGTCTGAATACAGAGTTTCGTGGATCTCCAAGGGAACAGCTTGTGACAATTTTCTGGTCAGTATCTTTTACCATTCAATTTATGATCAATAGAACACGTTACTAGCTAGTAGCTTCATCTGGACTATCTCTGCATTATTGCAAAAATAATGACAAGCAAAAAAGTTTTGAGGAAAACGAACAACTAATCAATTTGCGTCATTGCAGTTTATGTAAATTGGTGTGTAATATTAACAAAAGTTGAGGTCCAATTGCTCCTAGCTAATTTTCCTTCGAGTTCAATTTGTTTATTTAAAGCCATGACCTTCTTCTGAGAAAGTACAAATGCTCACCCTCGGTCTTGTTGAACTTGCAGGTTTAGCTGTTCAACAGTGTTTTTTGCAAACCGTGAGTAAATCATATGACCAGCTTGAAATCTATTTTTTTCCTCCTTTTTTCTATAATTCTTCTTTCTGTTTTATCCTATAAAAGAGTATCTATATTTATGAACTCATCAGTCCCAATCTAATTTTAGGTTTTGTAATTTCAGGACAGAAAATTAGGAGCACCCTTGGAAAGTTTGTGCTCGGTGTATGGCTTTTTGTTGTACTCATAATCAATTACAGCTACACTGCAAGCCTGACATCAATCTTAACTGTTCAACGGCTCTCATTAGGGATTGAAGGTATCGACAGTTTGGTTTCAAGTAGAGATCGTATTGGGTATCAGGTTGGATCATTTGCAAAGAACTACCTAATGAAAGAACTCCACATTGCCGAGACGAGGTTGGTACAGTTAGTGCAACCTGAAGATTATGCCAATGCCTTGGAGCGTGGACAGAACCGTGGTGGAGTTGCTGCAGTTGTAGATGAGCTGCCATATATTCAGTTCTTTTTATCCCGTCACTGCAAGTTCAAGATGGTGGGCCAGCAATTCACAAAGAGCGGATGGGGATTTGTAAGTATATCCTTCTTCAATATGAGGAAAAAGTTCAAATGCATTGTTTCTTAAAAAAATTTCTCTCAACTAGTTGTTATACTAATTTTTCAAATGACACATGTTTTAATTTCCCTGTTCAGCTGAATTTCTATGAATGAATAGTGGAGGATCTTGGATTTATGGAAAGTGGTGTCACTACATAATTAATAATTAAAACCCTTTGCAAGTGTCCTGACGAGTTTACATATTTTGAAAAAAACTACATAATCGCATTATTAGTATCACTATAAAATACATAATTGCACTTTAGTAAAATAACTATAAGGTATATAGCCTATGACATTGAAGGCCTTTTGGTCTACAATATCCCCGCACATATGCTTGATGGCCTTGTGTTATTTATGATTCCATGCGGTGATGGAAGCTTATCATCATGGTATAGTTACATAGACAACTTGTGATATTCAGCTAGACTTTAGGGGGTGTTATTCATTTGGGATTGTTTGGTAAGACTAGGATTGTTATCCAGGAATCCTATATTTTAGGATTCGGATTAGGATTAGGACTAGGATATTTTGGTTAGGGTCCTGCACTTTTAGAAGGATTATTAAACTTTTGAATGGATTCTAGAACTGAGTGTTAAATAATTGTTAACAAACATAACAATTCTTTTATCAATAAAACATAATTATTATTTAATTAATAATTTTATATGATTACAATTTAAGATAAATTTTACTATTAATTTGTACATATAAATATGTAAACATTAAATATAATGGAAATTTTGTCAGACATTCAATATAAATATAAAATTATATAATAAAATTTTTATTTAATATATGAAATATTAATTATTGTTAATACTACCTATTTGATATATTTCTTATCTTATATTAAATATATAAATATTGAAAATAAACTGAGATAAATGTTAAATATATATTTAATAATTAATATTTAATAATTTATTTACATATTTAACATATGATAAATAATTAATATATATTAATATCAAATATTTTAGACTATTAAATGTATAACATTAAATATAAAGATATGAATACTAAATAATATTAAATATTAAATATTTACATGTTTACTATATTTCTTATCTAATACTTAAATAAATATTATATATTAAATACTAATATTAAATATTTAATAATTATATATATTTAAGATATGGTAAATAATAAATGCATTTAATATTTAAAACTTAATATAATATATTAAAAATAATAAATGATTAAATAAATTAAATATAAAATGATTAAATAATATTAATTATTAAATATATTTCATTTATGTACTACATGTATTTAATAATTAAATATAGTTAAAGTTGAATATATTCACTATTCTACTAATTAATTATATAATATTAAGTATTAATATTTAATATTAACTAGAAATGTGTTATAAATATTAGTTAGTAGTGCTTTTTAATGTGGCCTCATTAAAGGAAGGGGAGAGAAAATCGTAAGAGATCTCCAATTTTAGCTTGGACATTTTATGGAAATTTTCTCACTAGAATGTATAGAGTAGGATTGGGATTTGGATTGTTAAATTCCAGTCCTAATCATAATCCTAAACAACCAATAACACCATAAAGTTAAATCCAAAATCTTAATCTTAAACCAATAACACCTTAAAGTTAAAATCCAAATCCTAGTTCTAAAGCAATAACACCTTAAAGTTAAATCCTAGCAAAATTACTATCCCAATTCAAAATCCTCAACTAATAACCATCCTCCCACAAGACCGTCCCCACACACACACACACCAAAACCCCCACACCCAAAAAAAAAAAAAAAAGGAAAATCTCAACATAAGCCTTTGAAGCTTTGATATACATGAGGAATTCCTTGGCGGAAGTGGCGTCAGGTGACACCACTTCTACCAAGGTAGATCCGCGACCGCCCCTGTGAATCATTTACTATGCAGAGGAGGAGATACACCCTGCATTTGATTCTTATCACAGAACTCATTCTCTGTAATTCAAGTTGGAGGACAGCCTGTATTTAATTACTCGACATAACTTAAATCTGAAGTGAAGAGGGGAGATACCTCCAATCAAACTTCTTCAACTATAGGGCCATGGAGGGGTTTGGGGGATACAGGGCCATGAAATTAGGCTATTTCCTAGCAAATGTCTGTTGGTGGTTGATTGCAAGGGGACATTTATACTCTTTCTGTTGCTAAAAAATCTGTGTAAACGTCGCTTGCAACTGGAGGCCTTCTTGAATTGCAATTACTAGTTAGCAGTATGAAACAAATAGGGTAAATTTCACAACCGAAGTTTTGAGATAACCCCACTAAACTTTAAAAATGTTACTTAACCCCATTAAGTTTGGAGTGGTTCAGATAACACCCTAAATGTTTTCAATTTTTTCAACTAACCCCGTAATGGAGTTAGATGAATTGGTAAAAAGACCAAAATACTGATTTTCTGAACTAAATTCCTTTTTCTTCCAGGCTTTCCCAAGAGACTCTCCTCTCTCCGTGGACCTCTCAACCGCCATCTTAACATTGTCAGATAACGGAAAACTCCAAGAAATCCGTGACAGATGGCTGACCACAACGGGATGTGATTCACAAAACGACACCAACAATTCGACCCAGCTTAGCTTTAATCGCTTCTGGGGTCTCTTCCTCATCTGTGGTCTCACCTGCGTCATCGCTCTCATTGCATTCTTCCTACGGATATTCTGTCAGTATCTCAGATGCAACAGCTCAGAAATGGCAGAGGCTTCAGTTAATTTTCAGGCCGTAGACAGGAATTCAACTCGGTTAAATAGTATCAAGAGTTTGATGAGGTTTATTGATAAAAAGGAAGAAAATGTGAAGAATGCTATTAAGAGGAAATCTAGTGAGAAGCAACTGCAACTGGAGCAGGCTTAGATGAGTCACTAGCGTAGCCAATTCTGTATACAGTTATCTATGTAGTTCTTGGAATATTAGTACTTGGAGAGGTTGGATCAGCATTGACGAGCTCCACATAAATTATACTTTAAAAGGGATAAATTTTAAATGCTGTCTTTTGTATTTAGAGAAAAAATTTAGAATTTTTATATGTGCATGTGTGTATGCAAATCTTACATTTTACAGGCTCATGAAAGACAGGTTGTTCTCCAAATTATTAAATTTGTTGTGCCTTCAATTCTGAGTTTAGTTTATGTGACCACTTTGAGCTATTTTTAGAATTATGTATTTTTGGGGTATATACTACCGATACATACATGTATTTACATCCTAAAACTAAAAAGATGTCGATGCACTGACAAGCAAAAGTTTAGCCTGGCACAGCAATGGCCTTTTCTTTTTCTTTTCTTTTTTTTCTCTCCATTTGATTCACTTATGAAGAAGTTGATGGTAGCCACATATTGGACATGCTACAATACGCAATATGAAATATCATAATACATATATCGTATTCCTTTCAAGCATCATTAAAAGACCTAAGGGAGGCAATGTTTACACCCAAAATATTTTTTCTACTTAGAAATATGTATCGTATTTATACATTTTGGTATTGGGTAGGTTTAAAATAGAAGTCAATAAGTTTATCATTTCAACAAACATTAAAGATTAAAAATTCTTATATTAGCACGTCAGTGTAACATAACAGAAGGTTCTAAAGTATCAATTTAAAAAGGATAAATTTTCACTTTAGTCCACTTTTGACTTTTATTTTTAAAAATCGACCCTATCCCATCTTATTTGTCAATTTAGACCAGTTTATTAGCGAAATTGGCTGAGTTTGGAAACTTCACGGAATTCATTTCCGTGAAGTTTAGCTGCTTTTAAACTTCACGGGAAATGATTTCCCGTGAAGATTTACGCTCTCAAATCTTCACGGGAATTCATTTCCCGTGAAGAATCCACCCAATCAACTCCCGTGAAGAATCGATCCAAATCACTATGTGGTGTGGCCATACAACTTCACGGGAAATGAATTCCCATGAAGTTGCAAGCCCGACACGGCAACTCTGCGGAAATTCGGCCACTTCCATTCATTTCATTATTGGCCCACCTATCGCGTTCCCCCTCTCTCTCTCTCTCTCTCTCTCTCTCTCTCTCTCTCTCTCTCTCTCTCTCCCCATAACTCCGTGAACCCCTCTCTCTCTCTCTCCCCATAACTCCGTGAACCCCTCTCTCTCTCTCTCTCTCTCTCTCTCTCTCTCTCTCCCCATAACTCCGTGAACCCCTCTCTCTCTCTCTCCCCATAACTCCGTGAACCCCTCTCTCTCTCTCTCTCTCTCTCTCTCCCGGATTTTGGTAAACCCTAACCCTAGTTCTCCTAAATTTTTAATATTTTTCAGTATTTAATCATAAAATCTTGTTTATATTTAGATTTTGGAATAATTTTGAAATTTACTTGTGAATAATATTGATATTGAGATTTATTTCATTATAATAACTTGTTTAATTTTAGATTTTGGAATAACTTTGAAATTTAATTGTAAATAATATTGATAATGAGATTTATTTCATCATAATAACTTTTAATTGTTGATTTTGGAATAACTTTGAAATTTAATTGTAAATAATATTGATATTATTATGAAACTATAAAGTAGAATAGAGAAAATAGACAAGAAGTAGAGAGAACTCAATCGCTAATTATTATTGAGATTGATTGAGATTACAAGTGAGGTAGGAATACCTCTATTTATAGGCAAACCGATACATGAACCATATTAACTACTCATTAATGAACTTATTCATTCTAGAACATGTATTGAGTTGTTCCAAAAGAAGGTTAATGTACTAGGGGAATGTCAAGGAGTAATACATGTATCAATCTTCTTGAGAAACTAAATGGACATCCACATCATTGAATTGTTTCATAACACTCCCCCTTGGATGTCCAACAATACACAAAGAATATGCCTCGTTAAAACCTTACTAGGAAAAAACCCAGTAGGAAAAAAAAATCCTAGTGAAGAAAAAAGAGTACACTATTCTTGTGTATTAGTTTCTCCCCCTGATTCAAATATCATTTGAGATTTTTCAACCGACGCATGCCAATATTTTTCACTAATTTCTCAAAAGTTACAGTCGGCAATGCCTTGGTAAATAAATCTGCCAGATTATCACTCGATCGCATTTGTTGCACATTAATTTCACCATTCTTTTGCAAATCATGTGTAAAAAAGAATTTTGGTGAAATATGTTTTGTTCTATCTCCTTTAATATATCCTCCTTTTAATTGAGCTATACAAGCCGCATTATCTTCAAACAAAATAGTCTGAGGATTTTCATTTTCGTGAGACAATCCACTATTCTTCCTGATATAGTGAATCATTGATCTTAGCCAAATACATTCTCGACCGGCCTCATGAATTGCTATTATTTCAAAGATGATTCAAGAAGTGGCAAGAATTGATTGCTTCAGATCGCCATGAAATAGCGGTATCACCACATGTAAATAAATAACCGCTTTGAGACCTTGCTTTATGCGGTCGATAAATACCCAAAGATCGATATCCAAGCAATTCAGATCGAGAATTATAAGAATAAAATAAACCAAGATCAATTGTTCCTTGGAGATAGCGAAAAATATGCTTTATACCGTTCCAATGTCGTTTTGTAGGAGATGAACTAAATCTTGCTAATAAATTCACAGAAAATGATATATCTGGTCTTGTACAATTAGCAAGATACATTAGTGCACCTATTGCATTGAGATATGGTACTTCAGGACCAAGAATCTCTTCATCTTCCTCTTTAGGTCTAAAAGGATCCTTAGCAGTATCAAGTGATCTGACGACCATTGGGGTACTCAATGGATGTGCTTTATCCATGTAGAACCGTTTTAATACCTTCTGGGTATAAGCAGTTTGGTGAACAAAAATCCCATTTTCTAAATGCTCAATTTGTAAACCAAGGCAAAATTTAGTTTTTCCAAAATCTTTGATCTCAAATTCTTTCTTCAAATACTCGACCGCCTTTTGGAGCTCTTCAGGAGTTCCAATCAGATTAAGACCATCAACATATACAGCAATGATCACAAAATTTGACCCATTCCTTTTTATGAAAACACATGGACATACAGGGTCATTTGTATAACCTTCTTTAACTAAACATTCATTGAGGCGGTTATACCACATTCGTCCAGATTGCTTGAGCCCATACAAAGACCTTTGCAATTTAATGGAGTACATTTCTCTAGGATTTGATTTACATGCTTCAGGCATGCTAAATCCTTCAGGGATTTTCATATAGATATCATTATCTAATGTTCCATACAAATAAGCAGTGACTACGTCCATCAGACGCATATCAAGTTTTTCATGCACTGCTAAACTCACAAGATATCTAAATGTAATTCCATCCATTACTGGAGAATATTGTAGGCAGTAAAAATTGCCTTAATCCTTACACAGCAGCTCGGAATGAGCAGAAGAGCTTAGGGGTCCATCCGAGTGAAGTCAGGCCCGCCTAAAGGTTAAATTCACCTGAATGCTTGACTTTACAAAATAGACAAAAGTACTGATATCTCTTGAACCGGGAGGAACTGGGCAAAATGACCGAGCAATCGGCCCGCCTCGCCGAGATGGTCGATTTCCATATATAATTCGGCCCAATTCGACGCACGGTTTGAAAGTTACGACTGCTCTTCGCGGGCGCACGAGGCTCGCCAAGCGCCGAGGCTCGACATTCGACGAGGCTCGCCAAGCGCCGAGGCTCGACATTCAACCGAGGTTCGCCTACGCCAGCGAACCTCGACATTCGACGAGGCTCGCCAAGCGCCGAGGCTCGACATTCAACCGAGGTTCGCCTACGCCAGCGAACCTCGACATTCGACGAGGCTCGCCAAGCGCCGAGGCTCGACATTCAACCGAGGTTCGCCTACGCCAGCGAACCTCGACATTCGACGAGGCTCGCCAAGCGCCGAGGCTCGACATTCAACCGAGGTTCGCCTACGCCAGCGAACCTCGACATTCGCACGAGGCTCGCCAAGCGCCGAGGCTCGACATTCAACCGAGGTTCGCCTACGCCAGCGAACCTCGACATTCGACGAGGCTCGCCAAGCGCCGAGGCTCGACATTCAACCGAGGTTCGCCTACGCCAGCGAACCTCGACATTCGACGAGGCTCGCCAAGCGCCGAGGCTCGACATTCGACGAGGCTCGCCAAGCGCCGAGGCTCGACATTCAACCGAGGTTCGCCTACGCCAGCGAACCTCGACATTCGACGAGGCTCGCCAAGCGCCGAGGCTCGACATTCGACGAGGCTCGCCAAGCGCCGAGGCTCGACATTCGACGAGGCTCGCCAAGCGCCGAGGCTCGACATTCGACGAGGCTCGCCAAGCGCCGAGGCTCGACATTCGACGAGGCTCGCCAAGCGCCGAGGCTCGACATTCGACGAGGCTCGCCAAGCGCCGAGGCTCGACATTCGACGAGGCTCGCCAAGCGCCGAGGCTCGACATTCAACCGAGGTTCGCCTACGCCAGCGAACCTCGACATTCGACGAGGCTCGCCAAGCGCCGAGGCTCGACATTCGACGAGGCTCGCCAAGCGCCGAGGCTCGACATTCGACGAGGCTCGCCAAGCGCCGAGGCTCGACATTCGACGAGGCTCGCCAAGCGCCGAGGCTCGACATTCAACCGAGGTTCGCCTACGCCAGCGAACCTCGACATTCGACGAGGCTCGCCAAGCGCCGAGGCTCGACATTCAACCGAGGTTCGCCTACGCCAGCGAACCTCGACATTCGACGAGGCTCGCCAAGCGCCGAGGCTCGACATTCGACGAGGCTCGCCAAGCGCCGAGGCTCGACATTCAACCGAGGTTCGCCTACGCCAGCGAACCTCGACATTCGACGAGGCTCGCCAAGCGCCGAGGCTCGACATTCGACGAGGCTCGCCAAGCGCCGAGGCTCGACATTCAACCGAGGTTCGCCTACGCCAGCGAACCTCGACATTCGACGAGGCTCGCCAAGCGCCGAGGCTCGACATTCGACGAGGCTCGCCAAGCGCCGAGGCTCGACATTCGACGAGGCTCGCCAAGCGCCGAGGCTCGACATTCGACGAGGCTCGCCAAGCGCCGAGGCTCGACATTCGACGAGGCTCGCCAAGCGCCGAGGCTCGACATTCGACGAGGCTCGCCAAGCGCCGAGGCTCGACATTCGACGAGGCTCGCCAAGCGCCGAGGCTCGACATTCGACGAGGCTCGCCAAGCGCCGAGGCTCGACATTCGACGAGGCTCGCCAAGCGCCGAGGCTCGACATTCGACGAGGCTCGCCAAGCGCCGAGGCTCGACATTCGACGAGGCTCGCCAAGCGCCGAGGCTCGACATTCGACGAGGCTCGCCAAGCGCCGAGGCTCGACATTCGACCGAGGTTCGCCACAGCAGCGAACCTCGACATTCAACCGAGGTTCGCCACAGCAGCGAACCTCGACATTCGACGAGGCTCGCCAAGCGCCGAGGCTCGACATTCAACCGAGGTTCGCCACAGCAGCGAACCTCGACATTCAACCGAGGTTCGCCACAGCAGCGAACCTCGACATTCAACCGAGGTTCGCCAGCAGCGAACCTCGCCACAACGCGAGGTCCCTTGAAAAGAGACGAGCCTCGCTTAGCGAACCTCGCCCACAAGACTAACGCCGCCTACCGCTAACCTCGCCCACAAGACTAACGCCGCCCATGCCGCGAGCCTCGTCCAAGTGGCGAACCTCGCCACAACGCGAGGTCCCTTGAAAAGAGACGAGCCTCGCCAGTGGCTAACCTCGCCACAACGCGAGGTCCCTTGAAAAGAGACGAGCCTCGCTTAGCGAACCTCGCCCACAAGACTAACGCCGCCTACCGCGAACCTCGCCCACAAGACTAACGCCGCCCATGCCGCGAGCTCGCCCAAGTGGCGAACCTCGCCACAACGCGAGGTCCCTTGAAAAGAGACGAGCCTCGCTTAGCGAACCTCGCCCACAAGACTAACGCCGCCTACCGCTAACCTCGCCCACAAGACTAACGCCGCCTACCGCTAACCTCGCCCACAAGACTAACGCCGCCTACCGCTAACCTCGCCCACAAGACTAACGCCGCCCATGCCGCGAGCTCGCCCAAGTGGCGAACCTCGCCCACAAGACTAACGCCGCCTACCGCTAACCTCGCCCACAAGACTAACGCCGCCTACCGCTAACCTCGCCCACAAGACTAACGCCGCCCATGCCGCGAGCTCGCCCAAGTGGCGAACCTCGCCAACATGAGGTCCATGCCGAGCCGATGAACTCGCCGATGTGCTCGAAGCTTTGGTCTCGCTGGACGGATTCCACTATCGTCCGAAGAAAGCCGCTGAACCTCGCCATCATCAAGAGGTTCATTCAAACAAGACGAAGGCCGCCTACCGCTAACCTCGCCCACAAGACTAACGCCGCCTACCGCTAACCTCGCCCACAAGACTAACGCCGCCTACCGCTAACCTCGCCCACAAGACTAACGCCGCCCATGCCGCGAAGCTCGCCCAAGTGGCGAACCTCGCCCACAAGACTAACGCCGCCTACCGCTAACCTCGCCCACAAGACTAACGCCGCCTACCGCTAACCTCGCCCACAAGACTAACGCCGCCTACCGCTAACCTCGCCCACAAGACTAACGCCGCCTACCGCTAACCTCGCCCACAAGACTAACGCCGCCCATGCCGCGAGCTCGCCCAAGTGGCGAACCTCGCCAACATGAGGTCCATGCCGAGCCGATGAACTTCGCCGGATGGCGAACCTCGCCAACATGAGGTCCATGCCGAGCCGATGAACTTCGCCGGATGGCGAACCTCGCCACAACGCGAGGTCCCTTGAAAAGAGACGAGCCTCGCTTAGCGAACCTCGCCCACAAGACTAACGCCGCCCATGCCGCGAGCTCGCCCAAGTGGCGAACCTCGCCAACATGAGGTCCATGCCGAGCCGATGAACTCGCCGATGTGCTCGAAGCTTTGGTCTCGCTGGACGGATTCCACTATCGTCCGAAGAAAGCCGCTGAACCTCGCCATCATCAAGAGGTTCATTCAAACAAGACGAAGGCCGCCTACCGCTAACCTCGCCCACAAGACTAACGCCGCCCATGCCGCGAGCTCGCCCAAGTGGCGAACCTCGCCAACATGAGGTCCATGCCGAGCCGATGAACTTCGCCGGATGGCGAACCTCGCCAACATGAGGTCCATGCCGAGCCGATGAACTCGCCGATGTGCTCGAAGCTTTGGTCTCGCTGGACGGATTCCACTATCGTCCGAAGAAAGCCGCTGAACCTCGCCATCATCAAGAGGTTCATTCAAACAAGACGAAGGCCGCCTACCGCTAACCTCGCCCACAAGACTAACGCCGTCCTCATGGCCGAACGAGAAGAAGAGATGGCACGAAGAATTGAAGAGCAACAAGCTACTATTCTTGCGCAACAAGAATCTATCAGACGCTTAGAGATGATGATGGAGAAAGTTTTGGGCAAGAAGAAGATAGACGAAGGAGGATCCGGATCGAAGCAAGAAGGCTACGACGGGGATCATGATGTTCACTCAATGTCATCGGAAGCGGAATCGAATCCGCGTACGAAAGAGCAGGATCATATGTTGCGGGATTTCCAAAAGCAGCTGGACGCCCTGAAACTCCAAGGGCAATCTAAGGAGCTGGGGGTGGCAAGGCCATACCCTATAGAATGGGATGATGTCCCATATCCTCCGAAATTCAAGCCACTTAATTTAGTGCGCTCGACGAAAAAGCTCTCCGTCGCAACACATCTATTACTTCCAAGCACAAACCGGGCATATAACGGGTAACGATCCTATCATGACCCGGTTATTCATTAGCACTCTTAAAGGAGTCAATGGTTTCAAGGTTAGAGCCCGGTTCTATCGCTCTTGGAAAGATGTACAGAGGCTTTTTATGGCCCGATTCTTCGATGATGACACTGAGGTGTCTATGGCCACTTTGCTGGTCGAAAAGCAAAAGAAGACGGAGTCCGCCGACGCTCACAAGCGATTCCGGAATCTGTCTTTGCACTCCCGGGACCAGCCTCGGAAGCGACATTCATCGGGATGTGCAGAGCCAACCTCTCGATCAACATACTTTCAAAGATGGGTGCAGTTGAAGCACACTCTTGGAGAGAATTGGTGAGGCAGGGCGAGCAAGTTGAGAACATGCTTATGAGGATCGAAGCCGAGGAACCCCAGGATTCTCGTCATAAAAAGGGGGGTAATCAGAACAATTTTATTCCCCAAAAGCAGTCGAAGGGGAAGGAGACTTTGGTCGTGGAGACCCAACCTACTTCGAGACCCTTCAAGCAGAAATCGAATGTTTTTGACAGCCATCCCCAGAGGAAGTATGACTTTAAGGATGACCAGGTCATACCAATCCTCAAAACTTTACTCAAGATGAACAAGATCACGCTCCGAAATGAGGAAGCCGGAGGAAGCTTCAAGGACGGATGATCCAAAATATCAGATGTACCATCGAATGGTACACCATCCGACGGGGTCATGCTACATCTTGAAAGACAAGATCCAAGTCTTGTTAGAAGCAGGTGTTATGACTCTGCGGGAGGATCGAAGAAGGTGTCCGCAAACATGGTCGCCTCCAATTTGGCTTAATTTCGAACTCCAAGTGCAAGATGGGTAAAGCCGATCCTCAAGCAGGCCAAAGTTGTGAACTTTGATCTCCAAAGCGGGAAGCACAAGGTATGGTCCCTTATACTACTCAAGGGCTTAAATTATGTGGGTCCACCCCGACTTGTTATCGATGAACAATGGACCTCTTCAAAGCCTAAATGGAGGACTTGTAATGCCACCTCCTCACACCGAAAAGGAGCAAATCATCCCGGCCGCACAGCCTGTACCAGCGTTTGCTACCCGAGGTGGGAAAGAGTTCTCAAGGGAGTATCCCGAGGCAGTACCCGATGTACCATCAAGGGTGCCGGTCATTGAGCCCAAAACAAGGGAAATCCGCTACAACAGAGCGCTTAGGAAGGACACGCCTGAGACCTCGAAGGCCCCTTTCCAGTTTGATGTTTTAGCTCAACTCTCCAACATCCCGGCGAGGATCACGTTATTCGAGCTCTTGAGCCTCTCTCAATCTACCAGAGAAGCTTTATGAGAAGCATCATGGATAACGGCTGCCTCGCCATTTCCCGTAAAGCTCAATGTAGTTTGCTTCAATGTCACTGTGTCTTCAAGGGGCCAATACCTTGCATCACCTTCTCCTGAGGACATGCAAGTGAAGAACCCAAGCATGATAGGCCATTATACTTTACGGTTACATTGGCTCGTCCAATCAACCGAGCTCAAGTTGATCCAGATCCGCATTGAGTATCATCCCATTGAGAATCATACAACATCTTGGGATACCACGATCGTTTGGCGACAACCGACTACCATCTACGGCTTCAATGCCGCCAATTCTCGCCCCTTGGGCAAAATCAAACTCGATGCTAGATAGGAGACTTGAAGACGATGTCACTTGCTATGTCATCGACGCGACACATCTTACAATTTGCTCTTGGGTCGACTCGATCCACTAAAACTTGATCGCCCCATCTACGCTGCATCAATGCATGAAGTACGTAGACGAAGAAGGGTGGTTAAAACATTGGTCGCGAAAGGCAACCGCTCAAGGGGTGGAGAATTATTTCACCGATTCGCCCACTACTTTGGGAAGGCCAAACCGTGAACCACAGATCGAGGACTATGACAAATGGAATGAAGTCGACATAGAGTCCCAACAAGGAGTTGTGTTCAATGATGTAAAACCCTTTGTAATCGATCCAATGATCCCGATGACGATATCGCCATTTTCAATGAAGATTATGATTTAGCTTACGCGGGTGTTGAAAGTCATATCGACTTAATGTCGAAATTTCGCCACTGCTGTATGTCAACCCGCATTGCACGTGCCAATTCGGTCGTCGTTCATGATGACCCAAAGGCATAATGACTCTTCGCAAGCGGTTTTTGTGGTACCAGCCAGGGATAGTGATCAGAAAGACATTATCCTTGGCAAGGACAAATACCGCTGCAAAACAAGCTCGAAAGCAGCCCAAAGCGGAGGAAGAGGAACCCCAATTCTCATATTTCTCGCCAACGGCACGAAATTTGATGAAGAAAATGGGGTATGACTTCCTTCGCAAAGAAGGACTAAACTTCGGGAAGGGCATCAGGGCACCGATCAGATCCGCCTATGTCCCGTAAGGCCAGCCTGATGATTACTATCATAAAACTCGTAAAGGGTTGGGGTATGAATCACCATCGCATTCATGGCATGTCGAGACCGAGCGCATTCGAGCACTCATCGCCCGAACAGCTCGATTCAAGTCAAGACAGACATGAATTTCGATCCCCGATGGCCAATATGACCGCACCATCAACTTGAGATTCAAGAGGACGATCACCGTCATTATTCAAGATCCGCTAAGTCAACACGGATGCAAGGGGAACATCGCTTTGAACAACGAACCGCCCACCGATGACAAAATAGTCCGAAGTTGATATGGGGATGAAGCTAATCCAAGCCCATATTCATAAGCAATAGTTTGACAAATGAAGAAAAGGAAAGCCTTATCGCTTTGGTACGGAATATATCGATGTCTTGGCTTGGAGTTATGAAGATATGCCCGCTTAGACCCGCAAGTGGCTATGCATTGCCTTAATATCGAACCAGCGCTTAAGCTCGTTAAACAACAAAGAACGACGCATTTGCCCCTCGTGTCATGAAGGCCATTGAGAAAGAAATCGAGAAGCCGATCAAAGGTGTTTCATTCGAGGTTCAACACCTCGACCGGGTAGCCAATATAGTACCCGCTTTGAAGAAAAGCGACGATCCGCCGCGTCGACTATCGAGACTTAAATTCAAAGATGTCCGAAAGATGATTTTCCTTTACCAATCACGGATATTATCGCCGATAACACGGTGGGTTTGAAAGGATGTCTTTATGGATGGCTTTTCGTGGTACAATCGATCAAAATGCACCCCGATGATGAAAAGCACACCGCTTCCAACACCGCCGAATATATCGTTATACGCTTATGCCTTTCGGCTTGAAAACGCAAGGGCAACATACCAACGCAGTTATGACCACTATCTTCCAAAACGCTAAGACAAGAGAATGCTACGTAGACGATTTAGTGGTCAAGAGTCGCCACAAAAGTGATCATTTACACGACTTGAGGACAACATTTGAGATAATGCGCACATCACCAAGATGAACCCAACTAAGTCTTTCCCGGGATGTCTAGTGGCAAATTCCTAGGGTTCGTGGTCACAATGACGGTATACCGACCGGATAAAGTCAAAGCTATCCAAGAACTTCCACCTCCTAGAAGCCTCGAGAGCTTCGTGGTCTCCAAGGCGCTTGGCTTACATTCGCAGATTCATTTCCAATTTATCGGGAAATGTCAACCATTCTCAAGCTCATGAAGAAAGGTGTATCGCTCATTTGGGACTAAGATTGCCTAAGGCATTCAAGAGATCAAGACATATCTTTCTAATCCCCCTGTTAGTTGCACCTAAATCAGAAAGCCCTTTCGATTTACATCCGCTACGTAGTATGCAAGTAGCGTGTCTTTTAGCACAGACGATGACAATGGCCACTTAACAGCGATCTATTACCTCAAGAGGACATCGGCGGGGCCGAGTATCGATACCCTCCCATTCAGAAGGAATGTTTGGCTCTGGTCTTCGCCATCCAAAAGATGCGGCACTATCTAGTGGGACAGACCATACACGTCATCTCCAAAATTGACCCTATACGGGTATTCATGACCCAGCCTGGCACGTTGAATGGTCGAATGGCTAGATGGGCATTGTTATTGTCTCAGTACGACATTCACTTCAAACCTCAGAAGGCGATGAAGGGTCAAGCTGTGTGTGATCTTATGGCTAACCATCCATTGAAAGGGAAAGTCGAATTGTATCAAGACATGCCTGATGAACCTTATGAAGCTAATCTGGTCTCTAAGGAACAGGTGTGGCAGTTGTTCTTTGACGGAGCCTCGAGAGCAACCCCTGATGGCCCCGTTGTAGCCGGAGTGGGGGTAGTATTGATATCTCCACAAAACCACGTGGTACCACGAGCTGTGTCGTTATCAGAACCATGCACCAATAACGTAGCAGAATATAATGCGTTGTTGATTGGTCTCGACATAGCCAAACATCTAGGCGTGAAACACCTTGAAGCATTTGGGGATTCGCAGCTAGTCGTAAAACAACTAAGAGGAGAATACGGTCGCACGAGGACCTTATCCTCATTATGCCAGCCATAACTTTAGGCGACTCCTTTGAAAGCTTTTACATTGATCATGTACCCCGCTTATGAACACTTACGCCGATCGTTGGCGTCTCTTGCGCTTCGCTAGCCACGAGAATGCTACTCGGCAAGTTATTGTGTCTAGTCGGCAACTATTTCGGCCAAAATATGCATTACAGGTCCAAGCAGTCGAGGACGAACCTAAGTCACTTGAAGCACGAGACTGGCGGTTTCCGATCATCGACTATGTCTTGCATGGGATATTGCCCGAAGACATAAAAGAGAGGGAGTCAATTCGTCGGCGAGCGTCAAGATTTTACTACGATTCCCAACTACAGACCTTATATAGAAGGTCATATGATGGGTTACTGCTCCGATGTTTGTCAACTAAGGAAGCAGAGCAAGTCTTGAAAGAAGCTCACGACGGTGTTTGTGGAGCACACCAGCCTGGACCCAAGTTATGGGACCGGTTGCCTATGACTCGGTTATTATTGGCCGACAATGGTAGGGGATGCTGTGGCTTACGCTAAACGATGCCATGCGTGCCAAATACATGCTAATTACCTTCACCAACCTCCGGAACACTTGCATCCTACCGCCACGTCCTGGCCATTTGAAACGGGGAATGGACATCGCCGGTCCAATTTCTCCACCTTCTTCAAAAGGACATCGCTTCATATTGGCGATAGCGAGTATTTCTCAAAGTGGGCTGAAGCCGCCCGCTGAGATTGGTCAAGACAAGCGATGTGATCAAATTTGTTAAACATCATGTCATATACGGTATGGTGTGCCGAGGCGATCGCCCACGATAATGGTTCGCAATTTGTCGGCCATGCCTTCACGCTGATTCGCGATAAATTTTGATCCGAATTTAGCATCAACGACTTACTACCTGCTGCGAATGGGCGGTGAAGCTTTTAATAAGACGATCATCAAAATCCTTACTAAGATGGTCTCTTCAACAAAAAGGATTGAACGACAAGTCGGGTAAAGCTCGGCTTAATACGGTTCGCACAATCACGTGTTCCACCCCATATTCTCGGTTTATGGTTGTGAAGCCATTTTACCGATAGAGATTCAAATTCCATCGCTTCAATGGCGCTATCCACCGAATGACAACCGAGGAAAATCATCGCCGACGCCTTTGAGGAACTTGAAATGCCGGATGAAAAGCGATTACAGCAAAGACATCGAAGCTTTACCGCACTCGATTTCTAAAGCATTTGACAAGAAAGTCCGATGTCGTATTTTCAAGGAAGGCGACTCGCCCTCGCCGTCCGACGCCGATGATTTTGAACTCCAAAAGAAGGGGAAGTTCGAGCCAAAATGGGAAGGACCATTCGTGGTAGAGTCTGCTTACTCGAATGGAGCATACCGCCTAACCAATCAAGAAGGCAAATGTAATCATGATGCCTATTAATGGTAAGTTTCAAAAGTACTACCCGTAGTCATCTTTCAAACTCCCCAAAACTATCATGTTAACAATCACCTCGATAGTTCCCCAGTTTCCTTCGTCAATCCTCTCAAGTAGGATAACGGACCACTCCCACCGCCATGTTAATATTGCACCTCGACAAATCAACTTACCAATCCTCTTCAATGGGATGGTGAGTCCTCAAAGTGGCCCCAATCACAACAAATTCTTGTCGGGTTAACAATCACCTTTGACAAACTCCCTTCCAATCCTCGTCAATAGGTTGGTAGGTCCATATAACCGCCATGTTAATATTGCACCTCGACAAATCAACTTACCAATCCTCTTCAATGGGATGGTGAGTCCTCAAAGTGGCCCCAATCACAACAAATTCTTGTCGGGTTAACAATCACCTTTGACAAACTCCCTTCCAATCCTCGTCAATAGGTTGGTAGGTCCATATAACCGCCATGTTAATATTGCACCTCGACAAATCAACTTACCAATCCTCTTCAATGGGATGGTGAGTCCTCAAAGTGGCCCCAATCACAACAAATTCTTGTCGGGTTAACAATCACCTTTGACAAACTCCCTTCCAATCCTCGTCAATAGGTTGGTAGGTCCATATAACCGCCATGTTAATATTGCACCTCGACAAATCAACTTACCAATCCTCTTCAATGGGATGGTGAGTCCTCAAAGTGGCCCCAATCACAACAAATTCTTGTCGGGTTAACAATCACCTTTGACAAACTCCCTTCCAATCCTCGTCAATAGGTTGGTAGGTCCATATAACCGCCATGTTAATATTGCACCTCGACAAATCAACTTACCAATCCTCTTCAATGGGATGGTGAGTCCTCAAAGTGGCCCCAATCACAACAAATTCTTGTCGGGTTAACAATCACCTTTGACAAACTCCCTTCCAATCCTCGTCAATAGGTTGGTAGGTCCATATAACCGCCATGTTAATATTGCACCTCGACAAATCAACTTACCAATCCTCTTCAATGGGATGGTGAGTCCTCAAAGTGGCCCCAATCACAACAAATTCTTGTCGGGTTAACAATCACCTTTGACAAACTCCCTTCCAATCCTCGTCAATAGGTTGGTAGGTCCATATAACCGCCATGTTAATATTGCACCTCGACAAATCAACTTACCAATCCTCTTCAATGGGATGGTGAGTCCTCAAAGTGGCCCCAATCACAACAAATTCTTGTCGGGTTAACAATCACCTTTGACAAACTCCCTTCCAATCCTCGTCAATAGGTTGGTAGGTCCATATAACCGCCATGTTAATATTGCACCTCGACAAATCAACTTACCAATCCTCTTCAATGGGATGGTGAGTCCTCAAAGTGGCCCCAATCACAACAAATTCTTGTCGGGTTAACAATCACCTTTGACAAACTCCCTTCCAATCCTCGTCAATAGGTTGGTAGGTCCATATAACCGCCATGTTAACAATCACCTTTGACAAACTCCCTTCCAATCCTCGTCAATAGGTTGGTAGGTCCATATAACCGCCATGTTAATATTGCACCTCGACAAATCAACTTACCAATCCTCTTCAATGGGATGGTGAGTCCTCAAAGTGGCCCCAATCACAACAAATTCTTGTCGGGTTAACAATCACCTTTGACAAACTCCCTTCCAATCCTCGTCAATAGGTTGGTAGGTCCATATAACCGCCATGTTAATATTGCACCTCGACAAATCAACTTACCAATCCTCTTCAATGGGATGGTGAGTCCTCAAAGTGGCCCCAATCACAACAAATTCTTGTCGGGTTAACAATCACCTTTGACAAACTCCCTTCCAATCCTCGTCAATAGGTTGGTAGGTCCATATAACCGCCATGTTAATATTGCACCTCGACAAATCAACTTACCAATCCTCTTCAATGGGATGGTGAGTCCTCAAAGTGGCCCCAATCACAACAAATTCTTGTCGGGTTAACAATCACCTTTGACAAACTCCCTTCCAATCCTCGTCAATAGGTTGGTAGGTCCATATAACCGCCATGTTAATATTGCACCTCGACAAATCAACTTACCAATCCTCTTCAACGATTCGATCATTTCGAATAGTGGCCTACCATGCGATGTGCCACTATTCGGGTTTGTCTTTGCCCCAAGAGAAGACACAAAGGGTTCGCTCGCCCCAAGAGAAGACACAAAGGGTTCGTCTTAAGCCCCAAGAGAAGACAAAGTCTATCTGTGGCCGTTCCACGTGTAGCCGGTTGTTGTTAAACAACAACTGAATCTATGCCTCGGCGGGGGACTTTATCTCGATCCCTTATTAGAGATAAGTCTACGCCTAACACACGAGCCGTAGTCTATTCCCGTAAGAAGGACAAAGTCTACGATTCAATATCGTGGCTAAGAGAGTTAACTCTTTAGCATAACGTTACATGTAGAACGGACTTAGATGATCTACATGCTAGCCCGATTCAAACGGTAATCGGTAAAGGCACATCAAACTGCTGATAGTCGGGGTTTGCTAAAAATCCCGTGAGGGCTTATCATTAGCCGCAGTGAAGAATTCAAATCTACCGTGTTCGTTAGAAGGTTCCTCGCCCGCCTCGCCGAGATGGTCGATTTCCATATATAATTCGGCCCACCCGACGCACGGTTTGAAAGTTACGACTGCTCTTCGTGGCGACGAGGCTCGCCAAGCGCCGAGGCTCGACATTCGACGAGGCTCGCCAAGCGCCGAGGCTCGACATTCGACGAGGCTCGCCAAGCGCCGAGGCTCGACATTCGACGAGGCTCGCCAAGCGCCGAGGCTCGACATTCGACGAGGCTCGCCAAGCGCCGAGGCTCGACATTCGACGAGGCTCGCCAAGCGCCGAGGCTCGACATTCGACGAGGCTCGCCAAGCGCCGAGGCTCGACATTCGACGAGGCTCGCCAAGCGCCGAGGCTCGACATTCGACGAGGCTCGCCAAGCGCCGAGGCTCGACATTCGACGAGGCTCGCCAAGCGCCGAGGCTCGACATTCGACGAGGCTCGCCAAGCGCCGAGGCTCGACATTCGACGAGGCTCGCCAAGCGCCGAGGCTCGACATTCGACGAGGCTCGCCAAGCGCCGAGGCTCGACATTCGACGAGGCTCGCCAAGCGCCGAGGCTCGACATTCGACGAGGCTCGCCAAGCGCCGAGGCTCGACATTCGACGAGGCTCGCCAAGCGCCGAGGCTCGACATTCAACCGAGGTTCGCCTACGCCAGCGAACCTCGACATTCGACGAGGCTCGCCAAGCGCCGAGGCTCGACATTCAACCGAGGTTCGCCTACGCCAGCGAACCTCGACATTCGACGAGGCTCGCCAAGCGCCGAGGCTCGACATTCGACGAGGCTCGCCAAGCGCCGAGGCTCGACATTCAACCGAGGTTCGCCTACGCCAGCGAACCTCGACATTCGACGAGGCTCGCCAAGCGCCGAGGCTCGACATTCGACGAGGCTCGCCAAGCGCCGAGGCTCGACATTCAACCGAGGTTCGCCTACGCCAGCGAACCTCGACATTCGACGAGGCTCGCCAAGCGCCGAGGCTCGACATTCGACGAGGCTCGCCAAGCGCCGAGGCTCGACATTCAACCGAGGTTCGCCTACGCCAGCGAACCTCGACATTCGACGAGGCTCGCCAAGCGCCGAGGCTCGACATTCGACGAGGCTCGCCAAGCGCCGAGGCTCGACATTCGACGAGGCTCGCCAAGCGCCGAGGCTCGACATTCGACGAGGCTCGCCAAGCGCCGAGGCTCGACATTCGACGAGGCTCGCCAAGCGCCGAGGCTCGACATTCGACGAGGCTCGCCAAGCGCCGAGGCTCGACATTCGACGAGGCTCGCCAAGCGCCGAGGCTCGACATTCGACGAGGCTCGCCAAGCGCCGAGGCTCGACATTCGACGAGGCTCGCCAAGCGCCGAGGCTCGACATTCGACGAGGCTCGCCAAGCGCCGAGGCTCGACATTCGACGAGGCTCGCCAAGCGCCGAGGCTCGACATTCGACGAGGCTCGCCAAGCGCCGAGGCTCGACATTCGACGAGGCTCGCCAAGCGCCGAGGCTCGACATTCGACGAGGCTCGCCAAGCGCCGAGGCTCGACATTCGACGAGGCTCGCCAAGCGCCGAGGCTCGACATTCGACGAGGCTCGCCAAGCGCCGAGGCTCGACATTCGACGAGGCTCGCCAAGCGCCGAGGCTCGACATTCGACGAGGCTCGCCAAGCGCCGAGGCTCGACATTCGACGAGGCTCGCCAAGCGCCGAGGCTCGACATTCGACGAGGCTCGCCAAGCGCCGAGGCTCGACATTCGACGAGGCTCGCCAAGCGCCGAGGCTCGACATTCGACGAGGCTCGCCAAGCGCCGAGGCTCGACATTCGACGAGGCTCGCCAAGCGCCGAGGCTCGACATTCGACGAGGCTCGCCAAGCGCCGAGGCTCGACATTCGACGAGGCTCGCCAAGCGCCGAGGCTCGACATTCGACGAGGCTCGCCAAGCGCCGAGGCTCGACATTCGACGAGGCTCGCCAAGCGCCGAGGCTCGACATTCGACGAGGCTCGCCAAGCGCCGAGGCTCGACATTCGACGAGGCTCGCCAAGCGCCGAGGCTCGACATTCGACGAGGCTCGCCAAGCGCCGAGGCTCGACATTCGACGAGGCTCGCCAAGCGCCGAGGCTCGACATTCGACGAGGCTCGCCAAGCGCCGAGGCTCGACATTCGACGAGGCTCGCCAAGCGCCGAGGCTCGACATTCGACGAGGCTCGCCAAGCGCCGAGGCTCGACATTCGACGAGGCTCGCCAAGCGCCGAGGCTCGACATTCGACGAGGCTCGCCAAGCGCCGAGGCTCGACATTCGACGAGGCTCGCCAAGCGCCGAGGCTCGACATTCGACGAGGCTCGCCAAGCGCCGAGGCTCGACATTCGACGAGGCTCGCCAAGCGCCGAGGCTCGACATTCGACGAGGCTCGCCAAGCGCCGAGGCTCGACATTCGACGAGGCTCGCCAAGCGCCGAGGCTCGACATTCGACGAGGCTCGCCAAGCGCCGAGGCTCGACATTCGACGAGGCTCGCCAAGCGCCGAGGCTCGACATTCGACGAGGCTCGCCAAGCGCCGAGGCTCGACATTCGACGAGGCTCGCCAAGCGCCGAGGCTCGACATTCAACCGAGGTTCGCCTACGCCAGCGAACCTCGACATTCGACGAGGCTCGCCAAGCGCCGAGGCTCGACATTCGACGAGGCTCGCCAAGCGCCGAGGCTCGACATTCGACGAGGCTCGCCAAGCGCCGAGGCTCGACATTCGACGAGGCTCGCCAAGCGCCGAGGCTCGACATTCGACGAGGCTCGCCAAGCGCCGAGGCTCGACATTCGACGAGGCTCGCCAAGCGCCGAGGCTCGACATTCGACGAGGCTCGCCAAGCGCCGAGGCTCGACATTCGACGAGGCTCGCCAAGCGCCGAGGCTCGACATTCGACGAGGCTCGCCAAGCGCCGAGGCTCGACATTCGACGAGGCTCGCCAAGCGCCGAGGCTCGACATTCGACGAGGCTCGCCAAGCGCCGAGGCTCGACATTCGACGAGGCTCGCCAAGCGCCGAGGCTCGACATTCGACGAGGCTCGCCAAGCGCCGAGGCTCGACATTCGACGAGGCTCGCCAAGCGCCGAGGCTCGACATTCGACGAGGCTCGCCAAGCGCCGAGGCTCGACATTCGACGAGGCTCGCCAAGCGCCGAGGCTCGACATTCGACGAGGCTCGCCAAGCGCCGAGGCTCGACATTCGACGAGGCTCGCCAAGCGCCGAGGCTCGACATTCGACGAGGCTCGCCAAGCGCCGAGGCTCGACATTCGACGAGGCTCGCCAAGCGCCGAGGCTCGACATTCGACGAGGCTCGCCAAGCGCCGAGGCTCGACATTCGACGAGGCTCGCCAAGCGCCGAGGCTCGACATTCAACCGAGGTTCGCCTACGCCAGCGAACCTCGACATTCGACGAGGCTCGCCAAGCGCCGAGGCTCGACATTCAACCGAAGGAATTTAATTGTAAAACATTCATTCAATCAAATAAACATTTTTTCGACCCTACAAATATGTCTCATCATAATCAAATCCTGGTCTTTGTGAAAATCCTTGGGCTACAAGTCTTGCTTTATATCTCACAATTTCATTTTTCTCATTTCTTTTCCTCACAAATACCCATTTATATCCTCTTGGTTTTACACCTTGGTGTTTGGACTATAGATCCAAAACTTTTCGCTTAGCCGCTGAATCTAATTCGATTGATCGCATCTTTCCATTTTGACCAATCATTATTTCACGACATTCATCAACCGCTCGGGTTCATGATCCTCGTCTTCTTCCATAATATCAAGTGCTACATTATATGCAAATGCATTATCGATAATTACTTCTCTTGGTTCCAACTCTTTCGTAATGACAAAATTTATTGAATTTTCTATAGTTTCATTCTCTTTAGGAGTTAGCTCTTTAGGAGTAACCTCTTCAGAGGTTGAATTTTGTCATTTGTAATATTTTGATCATTTGATCCTCTTTTCTTTCGAGGATTCTTATCTTTGGAACCAAGGGGTCTACCACGCTTCAGCGCATTTTAGACTCAAGTAGCACTTTTAATTTGTCCTTCGGGATATCAATTTTACCGAGCATTTTCTCATTGAATAAACGATTTCGTAATTTTCTCGAATCACTAAAAGCATCCCAGAATTGGTTTGCAATTTTACGTAAATGTATAATCCTTTGAACTTCCAGTTCACAATCTTTTGTACGAAGATCAAGGAAGTCTAATGATATTTTCCAAGTAATTTCCTTTTTCGGTTGATCTTTACCTCCCCCTAATGTCGGGAAATGTGATTCATCAAAATGACAATCGCAAATCTTGCAAGAAATAAATCACCGTTAATGGTTCAACATATTTAATTATAGAAGGTGATTCATATCCGACATATATCCCCAATCTTCTTTGAGGGCCCATTTTAGTTTGTTGAGGCGGTGCAATAGGAACATATACCGCACAACCAAAAATTCTTAAATAAGAAATATTTGGCTCATGGCCAAGAACTAATTGTAAGGGAAATAAGTATGGTAACTTGTCGGCCTAATTCTCACAAGCATCACGCATGTAATATAGCATGTCCCCAAGCGATAGAGGAAGTTGAGACCTCATTAACAATGGTCTTGCAATTAATTGAAGCCGCTTAATAAATGATTCGGCTAGACCATTTTGTGTATGAACATGAGCTACAGGATGTTCAACACTTATTCCAATAGACATGCAATAATCATCAAAAGCATGTGATGAATATTCACCAAAGATTATCTAGACGAATTTTTTAATGGAATAATCGAAATTGTGCTCGTAATTTAATTATCTCGAGCAAGCAATCTCAAGAAATGCCAAGTTGCGACTAGATAATAAACATACATGTGACCATCTTGTTGATGCATCAATTAGCACCATAAAATATCTAAATGGTCCACATGGTGGATCTACAGCCCACATATATCACCATGAATTCGTTCTAGAAATGCAGGGATTCAGCCCCACTTTAGTTGGTGATGGTCTAACAATTAACTTCCCTTGGGAGCAAGCAACACATGAGAATTCATTAGAATTTAGTATCTTTTGATTTTTCAATGAATGACCATGTGAGTTTGCAATTATTCGCCTCATCATTATAGAACCAGGATGTCCAAGGCGATCATGCCAAACTATAAAATCATTAGGATTAGTAGACTTTTGGTCTACAAGGTGATGAATTTCAGCCGCACTTATTTTTGTATAATATAAACCTGAAGACAGAGAAGGCAGCTTTTCTAATACGCATTTCTTCTCAGAAATGATATTTGTAATCAATAAGTATTCACCATTTGTCTCATTCATCGTCTCGATATGATACCCATTTTGGCGGATATCTTTAAAACTTATCAAATTTCTTCGAGACTTTATCGAGAGTAGTGCATTATTTATGACAATTTTAGTTCCTTCAGGGAGGAATACAGTGGCTCTTCCGGAGCCATCAATCAATTTAGCACTACCACATATTGTGTTAACATTTGATTCTTCCATTTTTAAATGAGAAAAATACTTCATGTTTTTAAATATAGTGTGCGTAGTAGCACTATCAATGAGACAAATATCATCATCACCATTATTTGATCCTAAATATTTGGCATCCATATCTTCTTGAGAAAGAAATGACAAAGAAAATTACAAACAAAAGTAAATATTAATAAAGTCCATAAATTACGAAATTCATAAAGAAAATTACATAAAAGATGCGAAAATAACAAAATTCAAAATATTGGGTATTTGTCATAGGATCATTTCAGAACTTCAAGTTGCTCAAGGAAATCAAGAACATCGAGGTGTGTGATATCATCATAAACATTGTTTTGATCAATGAAATTTGTCTCAAAGATTTTACCTTTCCCTTTTAATGATGCCCGATAGAGGTCAACAAGATGTTTTGTCAGACAGTGCGACCAATGACCTTCTATTCCACACCGGTAGCATATTTCTTCATAATGTTTCTTTTCTTCACTTTTCTTATCATTATTGTCCCACTTTTGGGAGTTGTCCCACTTCTGGAGGTTGTTTTGTCTTTTGCCACGGATATGATCATTGTGATTATAAGGCACATATCTACCACGACCTCGTCCACGACGATGGTTACGCCCTCCTCCACGGCCATGTCCACGCCCACGACCACGATTTTGAGATTGAGTTGCATTCGCTTCAGGGAATGGAGTAGCACCAGTAGGTTGGGATTCATGATTTTTTAACAATAATTTATTATTTTGTTCAGCCAAAAGGAGGCATGAAATCAATTCGGAGTATTTCTTAAATCCTCTCTCTCGATATTGCTGCTGCAAGAGCATATTCGAGGCATGAAAGGTGGAGAATGTTTTTTCTAACATATCGTCATCAGTGACATTTTCTCCACACAATTGCGATTGAGAGGTAATTTTATACATTGCAGAATTATACTCACTGATTGATTTAAAATCTTGTAGCCTTAAGTGAAGCCAATCATACCGGGCTTTTGGAAGCACGACCAACTTCAGGTGGTCAAACCTCTCCTTCAAATTATTCCACAGAGTAAGTGGATCTTTCACAGTTAGATATTCTGTTTTTAATCCTTCATCCAAATGATGGCGAAGGAAAATCATAGCTTTGGCACGGTCTTGATTGGATGTCTCATTTTCTTCCACAATAGTATTCTCAAGACCCATTGCAGCAAGATGTATTTCAACATCTAACATCCAGGATAAGTAGTTCTTTCCAGAAATATCAAGAGGCACAAATTCTTGTTTCGTAAGTTTAGTCATTGTGAAAAATGATTTGAATTGGAAAGAGAAATTTTACCTCAAAGTTTACTCAAAATATGAACACGTGCCCAACGATGAATCCAATGGACTTGAAATGGATTGCCTCAATGGTAGATCGTCGTGCTGATAACGTATTATGAAACTATAAAGTAGAATAGAGAAAATAGACAAGAAGTAGAGAGAACTCAATTGCTAATTATTATTGAGATTCAGATTGAGATTACAAGTGAGGTAGGAATACCTCTATTTATAGGCAAACTGATACATGAACCATATTAACTACTCATTAATGAACTTATTCATTCTAGAACATGTATTGAGTTGTTCCAAAAGAAGGTTAATGTACTAGGGAATGTCAAGGAGTAATACATGTATCAATCTTCTTGAGAAACTAAATGGACATCCACATCATTGAATTGTTTCATAACAGATATTGAGATTTATTGATATTGAGATTTATTTCATCATAATAACTTTTTAATTGTCGAATTTGGAATTTTGACATTTAATTGTTAGTAATATTAATATTGAAATTTTTACTATTTAGGGGTAACAATGAGCCATCGAATCATAATTCTTTGTTCGTATGATGGGAAGATTAAATATCTAGAGAATAATATGATATATCGGTTAAGGTCAATTTAAACCGTTGTTCATATCCAAATCATGTACTTTCGATGAATTGGTTAATGACTTACATAAACTTACATTAACCAATCCACGTGAGTATCATCTCAACGTGATTTGTAATTATCCCGTTACGGAAAACAGAACAAGCGGTATTCAAATTTCAAGTGACTACGATATGGGTCTCATTGGAATATTAAATGAGGAGAAGCGTTCGGTGGAATTATTTGTTGAAAAACATCAACGAAATTTGGGCAAAGCGGTTGATCACGATAGAGCATACTCTCGCATGTTGGAAGATCTTGATGTTGACTCCACCGGTTTTTTTTCTCCGCAACATGATATGGGATGGACACAGTCACAATACTTGGATGGTCCTTCATTTGTGGGAACTTCGAGTGCATTCGATGATAACGCTCCTCATCAAGATATAAGACATTCCACAGGAGTAACGATAGAAGATGATAATGCAAGCGTTGAATCAGAGGATGATGACGTAGAGGATGGCTTACAAATTAATAGTATGACGTGTTTGAATGATCCGGTTGAACGGGAAAACCAATTGACTGACCGATGTTATTCTAATAATGAGTATATCATATTAGAAGATCCGCCGCCCGATGAACTTCATGGTGATGGATGGATTGATGATTCCACAATGGAAAATATTCCTATTGGCACTAGTTTAAATGATGATACCCAAGGTGAGGACTTCTCATTCAAAAAAGGCGATCTATTTGAAAGCAAGGAGAAATTGATTCATGCGCTTCGTTTGTGGGCCATAAAAAATAGTGTCAAGTTTAGACAGACAAAAAGTAATGCAACAAGCTATAACGTAGTGTGTTTTTACCGCAAAGATGGTGTGGAGGAAGACAATGGTGGTCACCACGACGGAAATACAAACTGTCCTTGGAAGCTTAATTCCCGCTTGGGGGTAAGAGTAGGCAGGCAATTTAAAATAACACACTACAACGGACGTCACACATGTAGCAATCCTCGATTTGAGATGAATCATAGACACGCGTCCACTTCTTTCATATATCGATTGATTATGCCTGCACTAAGAGAGGATCTCGATCTAAGACCAAAGGATATTCGTCTTCTAGTATACAAAGAGACCGCATGTGACGTATCCTATAACAAATGTTGGAATGCTCGGAGGAAGGCGATGATAAAAATTTTCGGAGATTGGGACAAATCATATGAGATCTTACCACATTATCTTGAAGCACTTAAAAAAGAAAATCCTAGGACAGTGTACGAAGTATCATAGGATCTGGTTGACGACGGAGATAGACGATTCACGGGTGTATTTTGGGCATTTGGGCCTTCCATCGATGGATTCAAATATTATCGTCCTCTTCTTAGCATCGACGGTACCCACTTGTATGGTAAATATAAAGGCGTTTTGCTCGTTGCAACCGGAGTTGATGCAGATGGTGGTTTATTTCCTTTAGCATTTGCAGTGGTTGATGTGGAAAATATAGAAAATTGGACATGGTTTTTTGCATGCATTAGATATCATATTCCTAGTGTGGGAATGCGGCCGATTACATTCATCTCTGATAGGATGAAAGGAATTCCAATAGCACTTCAACGACATTTTCCATCACCGCATGTGCACCGCTATTGCCTACGACATATTAGGGACAACTTCAAGAGGAAGCATGGACAAGGGCATCTCCAAGATCTTCTTTGGCAGGCTGGATGTGCAACGGAGAAATTAATTTATGATCAACTATGAGAGAAGATTAAAAATATTTCACAAACTGCACATGATTGGATCGAGACTAGTTTGGGCCCGAACAATGTCAATAGGTTGGCGTTATGTGAAGACGGCGGCAAACGTTTTTATATGATGACCACTAACGCTTCTGAGAGTTCAATGGTGTGCTTAGGGGAGCACGCGATATGTCAATACAATCATTAGTTGCAAAAACATTTTACTGACTTAATAGATTTTTCCTCAGACGACGCACATTGGCAGCAAATATTCAAACGGAATTGGCGCCAAAAGTTGAAGGAATATTGGCGAATCAGAGTAAGCAAGCTCATTCATATGATGCTAGACGATTCAGTTTTAATGAATGGGAGGTCATTGAAGGATCATCACATAGAGAAAATCGCTCTTACAAAGTCAATATACTAGTGGATCAGACTTGTACATGCACTTGCAACGTACCACAATTACAATGGCTTCCTTGTTCTCATGTTATAGCAGCTTGTTCGGATGTACAATGGGGTGCGAGATGTTCACACTATATATTCGCCGCAAATTGGTATTTAACTTATAACTACCAACAAACATACAAGGAGTGCTTTCATCCACCATACGATAGTCGATACTGGACACAAGGCGGGCCGCGGATATTACCTCCGTATCGAGATCAGCGGCGACTCGCCCGCACGAATTAGAAATACTATGGACGAAAGACGAGAAGGAGTCAGGTGGAAAAATAAGTGTAGTAGGTGCGATCAACCAGGCCACAACAAAAATAGTTGTCCAACTAGGATTAGGCGTTGATTATTTCAGGCTTGAATGTATGAAATGTTTTGAATCTGACTTTTGTAATATATAACACTTTATTTTCAAACTTTTCATTCAATGTGTCTTTTATATGAAGTAATTTTACTAAGGCAATTTAACTTTTCACATTTGTAGCCTTGATGAAACATGATTTTTTTTTAATATTGAATGAGATTTCTATGCAGAGAGATATACTATGGATCCTGGACCGATCCAACCAGATGTATTATACCTTTAGACAGAGCATCGTTCCCACAAGATTGGGTTAGGAGAGGTAAAATATTTACGTATATATTTATTATTTTTGCACATGATATAGTTTTTTGTATTCTAAAAGAATTTAATTAATGTGCAGGCTGTAGAAGATATCAACATAGTGGACCATGCAGCTAGTCATTCTAGCTGGCAGATTGAGGATCCTCGAGTTTCACAGTTGATAGATCAGGCTGGTTTTGCAGAGTGTTCATCGGTGCTATATATTAGGCTTGATTGGGCCCTTATCCGTGCTCTGATTGAGAGGTGGAGGCCAGAGACTAACACCTTCCATATGCATATAAGAGAGTGTACCATTACACTACAGGATGTAGCCATCATACTTGGGCTCCGGATTGATGGCCCTGCTGTTATAGGCACTGATGACCATAATTGGGCCGAAGTATGTGAGAGGCTTCTAGGGCAGGTTCCTGGATTGAGGAGTGGTGCCATAAAGCTATCGTGGCTTCGTAACACGTTTGGGGGAGATATACCCGACGACGCCACGGTGGAGGTTGTTCAGTATTATGCTCGTGCTTATATATTGCACACAATTGGTTGTATGTTATTTCCAGATGCGAGCAAGTCCCGTGTACATGCACGATGGCTGACACTACTGGAGAATTTTGAGCTATGCGGCACTCTATCGTGGGGCAGTGCGGTATTGGCATACCTTTATAGAGAGCTATGTAGGGTCTCCTTGTCGGAGAATAAAGATTTCAAGGGATGCATGATGTTGTTATAGGTTTGGTTGTGGGAACACATCCATATTGGACGACCTACTCTGCAGATGCATGTCGATCTACAGGGTCGGTATCCTTTGGGATGCAGGTATAATTTTGCATGAATTTAAATTTTAATTATCAATTAATTTTATTCATATTGATCTCATATATTCTTTATTCCAAAAAGATATAATGTGAGGCACAGACACTCACAATACAGCACTACGACCCGACATATTGAGTTTTACAGAAATGAGCTTGATGGCCTCCAAAGACGCAATGTAAATACAAAACTTAACTTATTATTTATATTTTCATTTTTACGAAGATGCTGATACAAGTTTTTTTAAATTTCAGTTCAAGTGGACGCCTTATTCTCCGCCGGATTTCGATATCTATACCCTAGCACCTATTTATAGAGCTAGCGCTAATTTGTGGAGAGCTAGAGTCCCGTTGATTTATTGGGAGATTATGGAGATGCACGCCCTGATCGTGTCCGCCAATTTCTTTTTCAAGATGTGCGATCCGTTGAGCGAATCGTCATGTCGACGCTAACATCGTGATCATACTGATTGGGCCATCTCCGTATGCATACATACAGAGGTGGGATAATAGGTTGAATCTCATAGAGGGTCAGAGAATTCCAGCAGCTGATCACACCGCGTATATGCGTTGGTATTGGAATATCACACGCAGATGGATAGGACGCGACCCACAACCCTTAGCCTCATACGCACCACGCCCACCGACGAATACTTATATCCCTAGTACCATGATCGAGAGGGATTATGTAAGTTTTTTTAACTCAATTAAAATGTCAATTCTTTTTTTGTAATTATATTATTACTTAGCTGCGTACATATTTTGGATGTGCTAAATTACAGGTCCATATTATGGATGAGATTGAGGCTGATATATCACAGCATATTGTTGAGATTCAGGATCCAATATTGTTAGGGGTCTTCAAAAGAATCAGAATGAGAATAGCAAACGTGTTCCATAAGACTCAAATCGATAGGTTTGAAGGACGTGAGGACAGGTCACGCCTTTTTGGTCTCTCGTATCAGCGAAGACGTAGGATGGCGGGTGAAGATGGAGCCGGCACTTCTCGTATGGCGGGGCATGATGGTGATGGAGCCGGTACTTCTCGTATGGCGGCGCATGATGGTGATGGAGCCGGTACTTCTCAGCCTCATACACAATCAAATACTCAGATCATCGAGGCTCATGAGCATGAACATCGGGGGCGGGGACGGGGGGGAAGGGGACGGGGAAGGGGTAAGAGGGGAAGAGGAAGGAGGGGAGGACTTTTAGGCTGTATGTGATTTATATTGTGATTCTGAAACTTTTTAAAATTGTATTGGTTTCTTATATTTGAAAACTGTTTGTGTGGATCGATTATTGTTTATATATGTGACTTTCTTGTGTATTATTGTCATTTATGGTTGAATTTTCCCGTATAATGTTATAATTCAGAATATGCGCGATAAATTTAATGTTTATGGTTCAATTGTCGTGTATATTGTCGTGAATAATGCTGAAAGTTTGTTATATACACAGGATTTGAATTTGGTGGAACGTGCACTGTATGTGTCATTTTCATGTTTAATGTTATAATTCAGTTTATGTGCGATAAATTTGATGTTCATGGTTCAATTCCCGTGTATATTGTCGTGAATGAGGCGGAAAGTTCATTATATACAACAGGTTTTGTATTTGGCGGAATTTTATACATTGTGTGCATGTTTTGTGCAACCTGCAGCTTCACGGGAAATGAATTCCCGTGAAGTTGCAATCAAGACTTCACGAGAGCCGAAGTCAGCCCTCGGTGTTAGTCGCAACTTCACAGAATTCATTTCCGTGAAGTTGCAAAGATTCTTCACGGAAATGAATTCCGTGAAGATTTGAGCGTAAATCTTCACGGAAATGAATTCTCGTGAAGTTTAAAGTTTAACTTCACGGAAATGAATTCTCGTGAAGTTTCTAAATCCATCATTTTCTGGATACCACCGGCCAAACCGGGTCAAATTGGCAAATAAGTTGGGATAGGGTCGATTTTTAAAAATAAAAGTCAAAAGTGGGCTAAAGTGAAAATTTGTCCATTTAAAAACTTCAGGGTCTCTATCCTCTCTCAAAACGAGTGGGGATGTAAGTGCAAAGGTTGGTGAACTATAAGGTATTCAATTTCTAATTAGCCTTTTATTTTTGGGGGAAAAAGAAAAATAATGAACATGGGAATAAAATTGGGGGTATTTTAATTATCTCTCGTGCATGAAGAAAGGACCAAAACTGTTGATTTCTCTCTGCTTTTTTCCCTCTCTATTGAAATCTGAACGATGTTATTCAATTCCGTGCCTAATATCAAACTTAGCGCTGGAATTTGATCAAAAGTTGAGCATTTAGGGGTTCAATTGTTTAACCATTGTGAAGTCGCCATTAGAATGTAAGTAAAATTTTCACTTTTTAATTATTATTTCATTCATTAACTGTGATTTATCAAGTACTTGTCTGTTTAATTTTATTTTTCTGTGTTTGTATGTTGCAGAGAACTACACATACCCTCTATTTACATACTCTAAAGTTTGAAGTTTAGCCCTAGGAGCCCTAATTTAAAAAACGATTCCCAATGTGCAAAACTTCTATTTTATCTCTAAAATAATAAGATCAATACCTGCATCATAAAAAAAATAACAAAATTATTAATAAAATCTAACAGAGAAAAGGCTATATTTATGTTTTACCCATCTTTAGACTAATCAACTGAGTGTATTATAAAGTCTTCATCTGGTCCATAAACTCAAAAAGGCAACTTGATGACCCTCAACTTACAAATTGCATTTAAAAAACCTTGTTCAACTTACCATAAACAGTTATTTTCCCTTACTAGGCTAGTTTCCACATTATGTTAGAGATTTATCATGCTAAAATTCACTAAATTTTCATTTTTATTCTTTAGTTCTAGCTGATTTCAGCCAATGGAGAGTTCAGAAATTAATCAACAAAGTCAAGAATCAGCCAATGGGGAAGAAATTCCTCATACTGTCCATCTTGAAGAAGATGAAGATGACGGAGTGCCTAGAATTGGGATGAAGGTGAATAATGAGGAAGAAGCTTACAACCTATACGATGACTATGCTACACGAATTGGTTTCAACGTTCGTTAAGGAGACCTTCGGAAAATACAAAAGGAGTTGTAAGACAACGCATCTTTCTTTGCTCAAAAGCAGGATTTAAATTGGATGATGAGCCTAATGGAGCAAGAGAAGTTAGTAGTTTGACAACAAGAACAAACTGCAAAGCAAGTATCCGTTTCACCGTGACAGATGGTGTATGGGAGATCACATCTTTCAATCCAGTTCACAATCACGACCTTGCTGATCCCAGCCAAAGAAAGTTTTTAAGGTCAAATAAAAGAACATGGTTTGCGAAACCATTGAGAGCAGCATTGTCAGCATAGGGCTTGGTGGGCCTAATAATTTTAAGATGACATCACATGATTGTTGTAATATATTGCATGTAGATAAGTTGAATATGACCGAAGTTGGGGATGTTCAAATTTAACTGGTGCTTACTGTTGATGTTTCAAACCTGAAATTTCTATCAAAATTTGACTACTTCACTTATTACTGAATCTTTTTCACAGAAATTGCATTTTTCATTTGTTTTTTCTGCTTGTCAGAGCATTTGTTGTTAATTTGTTAAGACATCAGAACCCATTTAGTGTGGATCTTGTTTCACACATTTTAATTTGTGCATTAAACTATAAGCCTTCTATTCTAGTATACCTTTTTTATTAAAATTGCACTAAATAATGCACAAAGATTTTTAACTTTTTCCTTGTTATTGGCTAGTTTCCTCTTTTCTTAGAGAATTTTCATGCCAAGATTCTGAAGGTTTCCTTTTAATTCTCTAATGCTAGCTGGTTTTCAGCAAATGAAGAGTTCAGAAAGTAATTCTCAAATTCAGAGATCAACTGATCGGAAAAAAATTTCTCATAGTGTCAAGCATGGAGAAGATGATGGAGTACTTAGAATCGGAATGAAGGTTTACAGTGAGAAAGAAGCCTATGACCTATACAATGACTATGCTATACGAACTGGTTTCAGTATTCGTAAAGGAGACCTTCGAAAAAATACTAATGGAGTTGTACGACAACGTACCTACCTATGTTCAAAAGCAGGGTTAAAATTGGATAATGATCCTTGTGGAGCAAAAGAGGTTAATCATTTGCGGACAAGAACAAACTGCCATGCAAGTATCGGTTTCAGTGTGACAGATGGTTTATGGAAGATCACGTCTTTCAATCCTGTTCACAACCATGTCCTTGCTGAACCCGGACAAAGAAAGTTTTTGAGATCCAATAGAAGAATTTGGCAAGATGATGAAATTATTCGTTCACCGGTTAATTCTTGAATAAAACCCAGGAAAGCATTCTCATCTGTAACAATGGGACTTGAAGGGCCTGATAATTCTAATATAATATGCATGATTGCTGTAATATACCTACTACAGAAAAGTTGACCATGATCGAAGCTGAGGATGTTCAACTGGAGGTAAGTGCTCCTTACTGTGGAGGTTTCTAAATCCAAAGTTGCTATCAATTTTTCTTTATCATTTTCATTCATTTACTGAATTAATTTAATTTTTTCCATTTTTTTCTCATGTCACTGATGTTAATTTGTTATACATTACTGTTGAGAAAGAGAATGTGGTCACAAGAAAAGTGAAATGTAAGCCTGATGTAAATTTTGGTGCGCTAACTTTTATAGGGAATACAATCACTTGTTCACTCCATTGGAATGACATCAACTCGCATTCTATTCCATCACTGTAGATCATCTTACGACACTCTTTTTCTAACTGTCATCTGACAAGAATACTATTTCATAAGTATTTTCTTTACTTTCTGATTGTTTGTCATTCAGGGTGATTAACATAGTTTTATATAGTGGTTTGGTTATTTTTATCCACAAAAATTGATATATATGTGAAAATCATGTGTTTCCAAGAATCTTGTCCCTGAATGTTTTAAATCAGTTGGCCCTACGAAGAAAAGAAGGTAAGTATGTAGGAATGATTAAGAGGTTTTCCCATACTCTTTTTCCAAGAAAAGAAGGTAAGTATGTAGGGATGATTAAGAGGTTTTCCCATACTCTTTTTCCCTAAACAAATCTTCTATATGTTCTTTGCCATTTCTCTGTCAAAGCATGCCTCCGGGGTAGCTAGATTGTAATTATTTTGTGGAGATAATAGGTTAGCATTATTTAAATATGAAAATTGTTTAGATGCTAGTGGCTTAGTTCTTTCAATGTGAATGAAGCAATGAGAGATTGACATCAGGTTAACTATTCTGTTACTTCCTTAAGGAAGAGATATCTCCAAACAGTTAAGCAGACATCTATAGATAGAATCAGTTGCTGACAAGCCTTGACTGATGGATGCATCGAACATTTAAAGGAGACAGATTGTAAGGTTATGTGAACTTATGATTATGGACATAAACACAAAGACATGGACTTAAGGGTGTCAGACATGACAGTTAAAAACACGATTATATACGTAAATTCTCCTAATCATGTGTATATTTCGTTCATATTTCATATGTGTGTATCTCGGGTATGTTACAAAAGGTTTGCCTCCATCATCAGTTTTCAAGACAATCTTTTCCTTCCCAGCTTCAATTTTCCACCTTAGTCTCGCTTGTATCTTGTGGTGTTGCAGTCTCAGCACCTCCAAACCTTCCTGAGGTCTCATATCAGAAAGAGTCCATGAAGGCACTCCAATAGGTTTAGTTGTGCTCTTATTGACTATGCCAATAGTATTTATCAGGTCCACATCACATCGTGGTGTGGCTTTTTAACTTCACCAAGCTTGCTTGTTCCCAATCATTCAGCTTTGTTGTACCAGATTATGCACAAAGTTGGACCTCCAACAACAGAACTGCATTGTATCGCTGCCAAAAAAGCAGCTTTTGAAATGTGGACGGAAGAAAATTGTGGGTAGAAGAAAAATTAAATGCAGACACGAGGGTATAATGCAAAATTTGGTCCTTGCATGGAATGAAGTCACACTTGCTTTATTAGAATGATCAGTGCTCAATATTCTATCACCCGAATATTCTATTATCCCATATCATCTTAGAGCACTCTTTAACTGGCTCTCACACGAGAAACTTTCACAACAACTCACTTTAAACTGTGGGCCTATATTACCAAGCTTTTCGTTTCTCCTAATTTGATGCTTTCGCAAGAGGTTTCAACCTCCATATATACCCACTCCATGTTGGTTCTTAACCAACTACGTGCTTGTAGAATTTTCTTGGTTAACCAATATAAGCTGATTTAGGATGTTGGTGCTATGGTAGAGATCTGTAGGTTTTACCAAATCTTTTCAAAATGTAATTGGTTATCTTCAACAATTAGAGCCATTCTAACATAGATCTTGTTCCATATATGATAAATTGTGTATTAGGCTATAAAGCCTTCTAGTTTTTGGCATTCTAATGTAAATTCCAGTTACAATGATACACCGCGATATTTATAAATTTTCCTAATTAGGCTACTTTCATCCTTTTAAGAAATTACGTATGCTAAATTTACAAAAGATTACCATACTTACTAGCTGATTTTCAGCAAATAGAGAGTTCAGAAGATAAACAACAAAGTAAAGGACTAGCCAATGGGGAAGAAATTTCTCATATCCTTCAGCATGAAGAAGATGAAGATAACAGAGTACCTCAAATTGGGATGACACCACATTGTTATAATATATTGCACACAGAAAGGTCAAATATGAATGAAGCTGAGGATGTTCAAAGTGTGATAAACCACTTTAAGCACAAATAAGCATCAGATCCGATGTTCTTTTACTCGGTACAAGTTGATAAGAAAGGTAGGATAACAAATTTTTTCTGGAGAGACAGAAGATCCAGGATAGACTATGATTGTTTTGGAGATGTGGTGATATTTGCCACTACCTATCGGACAAATAAATACAATTTGGTTTGTGCGTCCTTTGTGGGGATCAATCATCATCAGGGAAATGTTTTATTTGGCTGTGCATTGTTGTTGGATGAGATAATACCTTCATTCATTTGGTTGTTTGAAACTGCTTTAGCATCAATAGGAAATCGGCTGCCAAAAACAATTTTCACTGACCAGTGTAAGGCTACTGCAACTGCTACAAAGGACGCGTTTCCTACAACATGCCATTGTCTGTGTACATGGAATGTTTTAGATAATGCAACCGAGAAAATTCCTGAACTTTATGGAAGTCCTGAATTCATGAAAAAGTTTGATAAATGTTTGTACAATTGTCTTAGGGAAGTGGAATTTGAGTCTACTTGGGATAAAATGATTAAGGGCTTTAACCTTGAAAATAACAAATAGCTTCAAAAGCTCTATGGTCTTAGAGAAAAATGGAGTCAAGCTTTTGGTGTAGGTACATTCACTGCTAGCTTAAAATCAACTTGAGGAAAAGCCCAGATAAAGTTTTTCACCATGTGACACTCAGAACAATGGATCTTGCTCTGTTTGTTCGTCAATCTGAAGATGTAGCAGAGCAATGGCGATTAATGGAGTCACACAAAGATTTTCAGTGTAAACAATGTATGCCTAAAAGAGTATCGAAAAATAGTGAAATGCTCAAGCAAGCTGCCAGTGTCTATACTATTGAAATGTTTAGTTTATTTCAAGAGGAGATGATAGAAAGCATATCAATAGAGATGAAAGAACTTCGAAATGAGTTGACTGAGGAGGGGGATGGTAGAAAGCATGTCGTGAATTTTTATCCTAAGGGTGCTCAATCTGAGAGGGGTTAAAAAGTTACCGGATCAGTATATTTTGAAGAGATATTTTGAAGAGATGGACTAAATTTGCAAAGAAAGAGTTTCTTGTTCCTCATCAAAGTGAGTCATCTTGCAATAGTGAAAAATCGTCTCTATCACTGACTAGTATCAAACTTATGCATAAGGCATTTTGTGTCGTGGATAAAAGTTTGAGGACTTTTGGAGGTCCTGAGATAGTTGATGCTCGCCTAGATCAAGCTATAGAGGAAGTCGAAAGACTAATTAAATCGAGATGTTGGAGAAAATGTCAACAAAAAAAGAAATATATTCACTCCTAATGATGAAAGTGATGATGCAAGTAATAGTCACAGCTCAATTGATGGATCAGCGGCAAATGCTAGCGTAAAATTGTCGACGGAGAAGAAACAAAAGTTGAAGCTATCAAGTTCAATATTCCATCAGGTAGTTAGAAATTTCCCTGTATTTATTCCTCTTATTTCTGTTTAAGAAATTTTTGTTTTATAGAAGTGCTAATTGGTTTTTCAGAGAAAGGAAAGACAGAGGCAACCGGAGTTTCTTCAGATATATATTTCGACCCACCACAAAGTCCTACTCCGATGGATATCAATGCAAACTCAAAAGGTTGAAATTCATTCAGGTAGTTTTTAATATTTAGACATGTTATCTATTTTGTACAAGTAGTTATTAAATAATTCATTACTGCAGAGAAAACAAATGATGGGGAGACACTTGAGGATCCTTTCGTTTTGTTTCCCACCGGAAGGCCCTATCTTAAGCTCATCCCTTTTTTTTTTTTAGCAACACCTTAAGCTCATCATTTAAACTCTGTTACGGAATGTTAACCAAATTTATTCAACTATTTTCTAATATGTCGGCATTATATCATATTTTGTAAATGAGTTATGTAATTAAGTTAATACTGCAGAGAAATAAATGATAAAAACACCTGAGCATCCTCTGGCCTTATTTCCTACTACGAGGCCCTACATTAAGTCATCGTTTAAACATCTAATAATGAATGTGAATCCAAATTCAAGGAGCTCAAAAGCCTAATCCTCTAGGTAGTCAGCTTTTTTTAGTATATTTTGTTCGACATACTACCTTTTTAAGTAAAAATTCCTCATTTCATAAAGTCAAAAGGTTACTGCTTTCATTACCTCATTATGTCATCAGTCCTTAATGAATATGGATTCAAACTTGCGACATTAGAATCCATCTAATATATCTTTTCTTTTTATATATTGCATTCCATATTAAACCACATCTATACAATAACGAAAGGAATGAGAGAAATGTAAGCCATTCTAGTAATTCCTTTCATGTTGTATCAAGTACAGTTGTTTTCATACCCTCAGAGCAACCTTTTCCAATTTACAATAATGGCGCAAATCCTAAAGCCTTAGATTTTTGTTCCTTTATTGATAGAGAGCTTTGTCTTCCATAGTCGTCAATCAGTATAAATGATTTATAATTCACGAATGTTTACTAGTTAATTCTTTCATAGGCAATGGAGAGGAAAGAGCAACTATAAGCTCATCTAGCACGTTATTTCAGTCACCATGGGGTCCTATTTACTTCACACACCACTACCTTCTTGAGAAACTGCTGGTGCAGTTGTGAACAAGCTGCATATTTTCACTTAATAGGTGTGTATGCAATTTATTTATAAAATTTTTGCCCTCTGTAGTATATTGCTTTCATTTGTATCCATTTTCTAAGATTCATGTTTGCCTTCGTAAGATATAGGTAAAATTTTATCTATTCAAGTTGCTATTTAGCCATTTACTTGAGCAATCGGCTATGCATTTGCCTTGAAGCAATTGGCTACATATTGGCCTTGAAGAGGTTTGTAGACGGAAGAATGTGCATGAGGAGAACTTGAAATATTGCTAGAAGCATCATGAGAATACATTAAAAGACTCATGGAGTTCCATTTTCTTTATAATTTTTAATAGGAACTCTTAGGCTTATACCTTTGTATTGTTCAGATTGGATAGTGTATTAAACTACAGATTTTAGTTTTGTTATAAGAGAATATGGAGCAAATGATGTTCTTTCTTGGCTCAAATTTGAACCCTGTCCATTCATATAATGCTGTTTCTAACCCCTATTTTTCTTATTCTTCATGAGTTGTGAAATTTCAGATCTAACATTAACATCTGGACCCAGTTTCCAGCGAGAAAATCATTATATAAAAGGGTTTAGAGTAGAATGTTAAGACCAGTAAAATTTCTGCAATTTGTAGATTCATATATGAAAAGGTATAAATAACTCTAGTTGACTAGATAAATCTGGTAGGCTTCTCAAAATTCTGAATTTTCTGATAAGTATAAAAGTTACGCAATATAAGGGTCTCCTTTAATATCCTTCCATATGGAAAACAACGTTATTACAATAAGAAATTTCTTGCATCCCAAATCATCTTTTCACTTGGCAAGAGATTATGCATTCAGTTCTTTGTCTGCAGGCCAAGACTCTAATATCATGAGCATAGAACAAAAACCGCACATAGATCATCCATTGAGAACATAAGAAACCTTTTATAATTTTTCTTCTTGACAATATAAAAGAAACTAGCCCATATATATTAGTCAACCAAATAGATTGCCGGCTAAATGTTCTCAATATGTATAATCACCTAACTGCCAAATTGCAGCCTATCCCATATCATGGTCTTGTATTTTATTTTATTTTTCTCATGCTACTGCCAGTACATTTTTGTTCAAATCTAAGTGAACAAATCAGAAATAGACACTCTCTTAACCTATAAATACCTCAAACCCCACATCAATTCATAATCAGAAAAAGATGGAGAACAAACTTCATCTTTTCTCCTTTCTCATAATCTTTGCCTTTACAATCTCACCCTCATCATCCTACCAGCCTCAAATCAATGTATGGCCTAAACCTGTCAAGATTTCATGGCCAACTTCAATATCCGTGCTCATCTCCCCTTCTTTCAAAATAATCTCCCCTTACCAAAACCCATACCTCCAAATCGCGGTAAATCGTTACACAAACTTCTTACTTGAAGAACACCATGAATTTATCAGAGATTACAACACAAACTACACATTCTCATACCCATCGGTCAAATCCCTCTCTCTCAGCATCCGGGACGATAAAAGTCCTCTTCAGCATGGAGTCGATGAAACCTATTCATTGAGAATCAATACTAATGGTACTGCATATTTACAGGCTGAAACAGTATGGGGAGCAATGCATGGACTAGAGACAGTCTCACAGTTAGTCTATGTTATAGACAATGAACTTATGGTTCCTGCTGATATTTATATTGAAGATGGTCCTATATTTCCTCATCGGGGAGTGTTGCTTGATACTGGGAGGAATTACTTTGCGCCAAGGGATATTATGAGGCTTATAAGAGCGATGAGCTATAATAAGCTTAATGTGTTTCATTGGCACGTCACTGATTCTCACTCTTTTCCTATTGTGTTGCCATCGGAGCCTGAACTTGCGAATAAAGGGTCTTATGGATCGAAGATGCAGTACTCTACTTCTGTTGTCAGGGCGATTGTTGAGTATGGTATGAGCCATGGGGTTCGTGTCATGCCTGAAATCGATACTCCCGGTTAGTTACATCAACATTTACGAATTATTTAGCTTAATGAATCAAGATTTTTATCAAAACCATGCATTTGCAAATTCAAACTTTGAAAAATTCTCTTTAGATAACTTCATTCTACCTGGAGTTTAAACATAAATATTCTTGTAGAAAGCAGCTCTGAGATGTTGTTTCCTTTAAGTAAATGAAGAAGAAAACTGACATGCTAAAGTTTCTGATAAATCTACGGGGCATCCAAGGATTTAGATACATCAGCCTAGCAAACAAAAATTTAGTTTTATCACATTTAAACTATCTTAAAGAATATAAATAGAATAAATTGAAGAAATATTTGACAAGACCTTCAACACTATTTGAAGTCATATGCAAATTTTTATTGGCTACTACAAATCATTTTCAAGGGTTCGTTTTAAAGATAATGTTATAGAGAGTCGTGTTCAAAAAAGTTCACTTATCTGTGTCTGGTCTGAAGATGATAGCATAGTTACATGGTTCGCGGTACATAGCAGGTCGTCGTACGAATTTGGGTATGCAATTCGAGACTTTGAAATTTTGGATTCGACAGGGGATAGCTTGCTTCGATACGCAAGTTCAATATAGGATACAATGTAATTTTTTTTGGGTACGCTTATCGTTTTTCAAAGTGTCTAGTAGAAAATTAGAAACTAGAAAACTAATTATGCATTTTAATTTTTTTTTCATACAAAATACTTCAATACTTTATTTTTATAGTTTCTGAATACATAAAACTTAAAATATTAAATATTAGACAGCCTCTTAATAAAATTTTTTTTCAATTTTGCAACTTTCTTCCCCTTAACATCAAGTGCATCTTCTGCTAATTCCGAGTCTAAACAATTCCATCTAAGCTCCTCCAACTTACTTGAAGAGTCCTCCAAGTTATCACTATTGGGATCCATATCCCATCCTTTATATGGACCAGCTTTGTAATTCTCACAAAATCGTGGCAAGAGGCGAATATTTGAATGGATGAATACTAACTTATCCTCCCTTCCACTGTTCAATCTATTCCTTTTCACACCATGTATGTAAGAATAAGTACACTAATTTTTCTCAGCTGAAGAGCTACTAATAGGTCGAGACAATCTTCTTAGCAACATCAACTAAAGAAATAGTGATCTAGAATTAGTTATTAACTTTAGATAACTTTCACTTACTAAAAGAATACTTTCAATAATATTATCGAAACATATAAAAAAAATCCAAGCGCATGTGCATGAAAACGGACTTGTAAATCAACTTTTGATCCCCTCATACTTAGTAAGCGGTACGCTAATTGTGGGGAACCAATTCGTGTATCGAAGGGAATCGGTTCGTAAATGTACAGGGAATCGGTTCGCATGAACTGTTCGACAATTCGAGGGGGGGGGTCCAGGGAATCGCGCAACTATGGATGATAGTACTCAGCATAACGAATTTCACTTGGACAAACTTGTCTGCAAATTGATGCAGATAGGAGTTTTGGTGCCTCACTAATGTTATCTCTGAAATCATAAAAAATTGCTTGTTCAGTGATTTCCCTAAAAGCTTATTATTGATCAATCTAAATGAATCTGCAGCACATACTGGATCATGGGCCGGAGCTTACCCTGACATCATAACCTGTGAAGACATGTTCTGGTTACCCTCAGGATCAGATTGGGCTGGTCGTCTTGCCGCAGAACCTGGAACTGGCCAATTGAACCCCCTCAACCCTCAAACCTACGAAGTCGTCAACAACATTATCAAAGACACCGTCTCCCTTTTCCCCGAAAACTTCTTCCACGCTGGAGCCGATGAAGTCATCCCTGCTTGCTGGAAAACCGATCCGTCCATCCAAAAATTCCTCTCAAACAACGGCACTCTCAATGAAATCCTAGAGCTATACATAAACGGAACATATCCTTATATCCGTTCGCACAATCGAACCGTTGTGTACTGGGAGGATGTATTGCTTGATTCTGCTATTCATGTTAGTGAATCCATTCTCCCAAAAGAGACTACAATCCTACAGTCATGGAACAATGGACCTAACAACACGAAAAGGATCGTGTCAGCTGGGTATCGAGCCATTGTGTCATCTGCAGACTTCTACTACCTGGATTGTGGCCATGGAGCTTTCATGGGCAACGACAGTCGTTACGATAAGCAGTTGGGCGATGATGAAGGGGCGCCGTTTAACTACAAGGGAGGCAGTGGAGGATCATGGTGCGGCCCGTTTAAGACCTGGCAGAGGATTTATAGCTATGATATTACTCATGGATTGAGTGAAGAGGAGGCTAAGTTGGTTATCGGTGGTGAGGTGGCGCTGTGGACCGAGCAGGCGGACCCCACGGTTATGGACGCGATGATTTGGCCTAGGGCGTCAGCGATGGCGGAGACGCTGTGGTCGGGGAACAGGGATGAGAATGGGAAGAAGAGGTTTGCTGAGGCAATTGACAGGTTGAATGAGTGGAGGTATAGGATGGTTGGTAGAGCGATTGGGGCTGAGCCCCTTCAGCCTTTGTGGTGCATGCGTAATCCTGGAATGTGCAACTTCGTCCAGTGATGAGGTTCAAGAGCTTTGAACTTTGAGGGTTATTTGAGATCTGAGTGTGGTGAGAGCATTGTGCTTTGAATTTGCTTAAGTTAATTTGTTTTAGCCAAGTTTAGGCAAAGACTCTTTGATTTGATTCTGTCATGTGTTTATCATTGGATTCTAGAAGAATTATGATGATATGAGATATGATCTTATAATCTCGGAGATAATGTTGAACACAGTGTTATTACTTTCTTCATGGCCACAGTCCAAGTAATGGAAGTTAGTCCCCTCTAAAATTATAAATTTGCCAAATTAACATATGTCTAAACGTTGAACACATTCCAATTTTTTGTTGAGGAACAGTCTAGGTAAGTGTTTCAAATATATGCAAATACTTGTGCTACCAGGAAAAAAAAAACAATGCAAAGTATTTGAAAATTTTTAATTACATTTGATTGTTGAAGGATTTATGTGGTAAAGAAAGTATCAGATTAGAAACTGAAATACTCCACGAAACATCCTACCTACAAACTAAAAATTGTTACACTACTAAACATACAAAAAGACATTTGTAGTTTAAAAAAACGTGTGCTCTACTCTACCATTAGCACAGAGTTTCTCATTGTGGTCAGCAATTGAGCGCGCCAAGTCCAAGCTAACGTAACGTTATGCACAAATCAATTGTCCCTGTCTTTTTTTTTTTTTTTTTTTCCTGAAAACAACTTTTCGACATATGACAACAACAGTCTTGGCAGCTTTCTACGCTACAAACGAATCAAAAACCCACCTGGCACGCTCTCCAACCTCAGAATCCGCTCACAGATACCTCCAATCATAACAATCCCAAATCCCCAATAATTCCCCCCCAAAACCTTAATAAATATCCCCCAAATCTCAACTCACAATCACATAATAGATAGTCCCATATGGCCAATTTCTGCTCCCTCACTCTCTTCTCGCTTCTCCTGTTACATTCTCTAGTGCTATCAAATTCACAAACATTTCCAATCAACGTATGGCCAAAGCCTCAAAATGCTTCATGGCCAATTCCAAAAGCAACCACTTTCTCGCCTCATTTCACGATTATCTCCCCTCCCCCTCTGCAATCAGCCGTCGATCGATACTCTCATCGTATTTTCTCCGAACATTACCATCCAATCGTCCCTCCATCCGTCAATCTCACGCTTTCTGAGTCGCTTGACTCGTTGACAATCCTCGTCACAGACCTCTCTTACATTTTACAACACGGCGTGGACGAGTCATACACGCTCTCAATTTCAAACGGTAGAGCCAATCTGAAGGCCCAGACCGTCTGGGGCGCGATGCACGGGCTCGAGACCTTCTCTCAGCTTTCGTGGAGCGATCCTCCGCTCGTTGCGACGGGCATATTCATTTATGACCGTCCGAATTTTGCACACAGGGGGATAGTTCTTGACACGTCGAGGAACTTTTACCCGAAGAAGGATATATTGAGGACGATCGACGCCATGGCGATGAATAAGCTGAATGTTTTCCATTGGCATGTCACGGACTCGCAATCGTTTCCGATCGTGCTTCCGTCGGAGCCGGAGCTCGGGGAGAAGGGGGCGTATGGGGAGGGGATGAGGTATGAGGTGAAGGACGTGAAGGAGATTGTTGAGTATGGGCTGAGTCGGGGTGTCAGAGTTATGCCCGAGATTGATGCCCCCGGTGAGTCTCTGTGATTTCTGTTTTTTTTTTCCTTTATCTTTTTTTTAAAGGATAAACATAGTGTTATTGAGATAACGCACGTTTAGATTGCTTGTTATGATCGTTGATGATCTTAACTATGCAAGTATGAATGTGTGTTATGTCAGTGAGACTCGAGCTAAGAGTATGAAGGGACGCACCAGTAATGTTTACTCTCAAATTTTTATTCAATGTGTGTTGATCGGAGTTCTGATGCTAAAGTAAATTTAAGTGGAGAGCTCTTTTTAAAGTACTTACAGAATAAGAAAATCCTTTTAAAGTTTATCCGATAATAAAACATTATGTTAGTAGGGTTAATTGCATATATACTCTCTATACTAATAATCAATAATAACTCTCAGTCGTTTGCAGGAATTTTGTAAACATTACGAATGATTCATAGTAGCGTTATAGAATTTAGCTTGTTATGTAACCACTGTTTAAAACTGATTGATTCAGGACACACTGGATCATGGGCCACAGCCCATCCAGATATCGTCACATGCGCAAACAAATTCTGGCTCCCGGGCCTAGCCTTAGAGCCCGGTACGGGCCAACTCAATCCTCTAAAGCCTAAAACCTACAAAATCTTCAAAAACATCATCACGGACATAGCCGCCCTCTTCCCCGAAAACTTCTACCACTCTGGCGCCGATGAAATTGTACAGGGCTGCTGGAAGGCCGACCCAACGATCCAGGCCTTTTTGGCCCAAGAAGGAAATACACTCAGCAAACTTCTTGAAATATTCATAAATGAAACTTATCCTCTCATTATGTCTTTGAATAAGACTGCAGTTTATTGGGAGGATGTTTTACTGGCTCCTATAATTAAAGTGAATCCTTATATTTTGCCGGCCCAATCCACTATTCTTCAGACTTGGAATAATGGGCCTAATAACACGAAGCGGATTGTGCAGGCTGGGTATCGGGCTATTGTCTCGTCTTCGGACTTTTATTATTTGGATTGTGGGCATGGTGGCTTTGTTGGTAATGATAGTCGGTAAGATGCATTTAGTTTTTCTTCTTATTTATTTTTTATTGAGGACAAGGGCTTATCCTAATTGTATTAGAGGATCCTCAAGTTATTTTCTCATTTAACAAAATGAATAACAAAAATAACGGTGAGCTTTACATTTTCTAATGTGACCGGTAGGACGTGCCTCATCGCTAATCTATTTATTTATAGCTCATGTAGTAAAATGAGTTGTCCCGTACCATTTCGTACCTTCTTTTTCCTCTTACTAAAACTTTTTTTAAAAAAGAGATCTTGAAACAATAGATGTATTTATAAAATCATGCAGTCCAATTCCTACTGTTGTAGTATTGGTCAACAACTCCTCTATTTTTAAGCTATTTTGTTTTTACAACAATTTTCCGAAGATGCAACAACATCCAAATGAAGAAGAGTAAATCAGAATTTGAATGTATTTTAAAAAACAACATAAGATTCCAACTACTGTTATCCAAACACATTCAATAAACTAAGTGAACATATTACATGATTCATACGAGTACAAAAATTCAACAAGTGAAACTAAGCAATGGAGAATATTAACATTCTAATCTTATTTGTTGTAGTTATGACACAATCACAAGTGACTTAGACTCCACCGGTGGATCATGGTGCGGTCCATTCAAAACATGGCAACGGATCTACGACTACGACATAACATACGGTCTAACCGACGATGAGGCTAAGCTTGTAATCGGAGGAGAGGTGGCGTTGTGGTCTGAGCAAGCGGACGCGACAGTGCTCGACGCGAGGCTGTGGCCAAGGGCGTCGGCAATGGCGGAGGCGCTGTGGTCGGGGAATCGAGATCGCATAACGGGGAAGAAGAGGTACGCGGAGGCGACGGATCGGCTGAACGATTGGAGGGAGAGGATGGTTGGAAGGGGGATCGGGGCCGAGCCTATTCAGCCTCTTTGGTGTCGGAGGAATCCGGGCATGTGTGATTTGGTTCAGTGAGTGGAATGTGTTGAGTTGGTTTATGTTTGTGACTTTGTGTGGTTGTGGATGTAATGTGGGGATTTTGGATGTTATGTATTTGGTTTTGAAACTAGTTTCAATGTTTGTTGCTACCACTAGGGGGTGGAAATGAACCAAATAATTAATAAACTGTTCGGTTATTATTCGTCCAGATATTCGGTCATATTCGACTCGATAGTTCATTTAATTAAAAACGAATAATTTTTAGTATTTGGCTCATGAACGAATAGAACTTAACCAAAGATATATTCAATTGAGGCCTGAGGTCATGGCAAAACCGTATGCTCCTCGTGGGGGCCTGGTTCGATTCCGTCTGCGTAAAGGCCATAAAAAGATATATTCAATTCGGTCGATTATTAAATATTCATTTATCTTTTACTTTTATTCCTCTAAGTTTAATTTATCATAGAATATTTATCTTTTAAAGTTGCACTTAAGATATTTACCATATCTATGTATATCATAACAAAATATCTATTAGAAATAAATTCTTAGGCAAACTTTAGCTTAGATTACATTCTTAAGTTGCTAAAAAAGTTTGATAGAAAATGAATTCATGTAGATCTAAAATCTATAATGAGATGTTTCATGCTTCTATATTATTATATTATTGTTATAGCCTGCAATTGAGCTATGTGTTGATCCTCCTTGAGAGGCTGACACGTGTCCATCCCACTCCAAATCAAACATGTCCAGAACCCAATCGACTCCCCTGCAATGGGTCGACAACTTGCGAGGCCGACTAAAAAGGCGGTAGGAGTCGACCCATCCATCCGGCCAAGCGGTAGGAGTCGACCCATCCATCCGACCAGGAGGAGTCGACCCATCCATCCGACCAGGAGGAGTCGACCCATCCATCCGGCCAGAGCGGTAAGAGTCGACCCATCCATCCCACCAGAGGAGTCGACCCATCCATCCGACCAGGAGGAGTCGACCCATCCATCCGACCAGGAGGAGTCGACCCATCCATCCAGGCCGGGAGGAGTCGACCCATCCATCCCACCAGAGGAGTCGACCCATCCATCCCACCAGAGGAGTCGACCCATCCATCCAGGCCGGGAGGAGTCGACCCATCCATCCCAGGCAGGAGGAGTCGACCCATCCATCCCACCAGAGGAGTCGACCCATCCATCCCACCAGAGGAGTCGACCCATCCATCCGGCCGGGAGGAGTCGACCCATCCATCCCAGGCAGGAGGAGTCGACCCATCCATCCGACCAGGAGGAGTCGACCCATCCATCCCACCAGAGGAGTCGACCCATCCATCCAGGCCGGGAGGAGTCGACCCATCCATCCGACCAGGAGGAGTCGACCCATCCATCCGGCCAGGAGGAGTCGACCCATCCATCCCAGGCAGGAGGAGTCGACCCATCCATCCCAGGCAGGAGGAGTCGACCCATCCATCCCACCAGAGGAGTCGACCCATCCATCCCACCAGAGGAGTCGACCCATCCATCCGGCCGGGAGGAGTCGACCCATCCATCCAGGCCGGGAGGAGTCGACCCATCCATCCGGCCAGGAGGAGTCGACCCATCCATCCCAGGCAGGAGGAGTCGACCCATCCATCCGGCAAGGAGGAGTCGACCCATCCATCCCAAGAAGGAGGAGTCGACCCATCCATCCCACCGGGAGGAGTCGACCCATCCATCCCAAGAAGGAGGAGTCACCCTTCCACCAAGGAGTCGACCCATCCATCCCACCAGAGGAGTCGACCCATCCATCCCACCAGAGGAGTCGACCCATCCATCCCACCAGAGGAGTCGACCCATCCATCCCACCAGAGGAGTCGACCCATCCATCCCACCAGAGGAGTCGACCCATCCATCCCACCAGAGGAGTCGACCCATCCATCCAGGCCGGGAGGAGTCGACCCATCCATCCCACCAGAGGAGTCGACCCATCCATCCCAAGAAGGAGGAGTCGACCCATCCATCCCACCAGAGGAGTCGACCCATCCATCCCACCAGAGGAGTCGACCCATCCATCCGGCAACAAGGAGTTGACCCATCCATCCCAGGCAGGAGGAGTCACCCTTCCAACAATGAGTCGACCCATCTAGCCGACCAAGCGGTAGGAGTCGACCCATCCATCCTGCCAGGAGGAGTCGACCCATCCATCCGGCAAAGAGGAGTCGACCCATCCATCCGGCCAGGAGGAGTCGACCCATCCATCAGGCAGGAGGAGTCACCCATCCATCCAGGCCGGGAGGAGTCGACCCATCCATCCCAAGAAGGAGGAGTCACCCTTCCACCAAGGAGTCGACCCATCCATCCGACCAGGAGGAGTCGACCCATCCATCCGACCAGGAGGAGTCGACCCATCCATCCGGCAACCCTCCTCAAAAGGAGTCATCCATCCGACCAGGTGGAGTCGACCCATTCATCCGGCTGGCCAGGAGGAGTCGACCCATCCATCCGACCAGGAGAAGTTGACCCATCCATCCGGCAAGGAGGAGTCGACCCATCCACCGGCCGAGTCAACCCTCCTCAAAAGGAGTCATCCATCTGACCAGGAGGAGTCGACCCATTCATCCGGCTGGCCAGGAGGAGTCGCCCATCCATCCGACCAGGAGGAGTCGACCCATCCATCCGGCAAGGAGGAGTCGACCCATCCACCGGCCGAGTCAACCTCCTCAAAAGGAGTCATCCATCCGACCAGGAGGAGCCGACACATTCATCCGGCAAGGAGGAGTCACCCTTCCACCAAGGAGTCGACCCATCCATCCGACCAGGAGGAGTCGACCCATCCATCCGGCAGGAGGAGTCGACCCATCCATCCGACCAGGAGGAGTCGACCCATCCATCCCACCAGAGGAGTCGACCCATCCATCAGGCAGGAGGAGTCGACCATCCATCCAGGCCGGGAGGAGTCGACCCATCCATCAGGCAGGAGGAGTCGACCCATCCATCCGGCCGGGAGGAGTCGACCCATCCATCAGGCAGGAGGAGTCACCCATCCATCCCACCGGGAGGAGTCGACCCATTCATCCCAGGCAGGAGGAGTCACCCTTCCACCAAGGAGTCGACCCATCCATCCCAGGCCGGGAGGAGTCGACCCATCCATCCCACCAGAGGAGTCGACCCATCCATTCGGCAACAAGGAGTTGACCCATCCATCCCAGGCAGGAGGAGTCACCCTTCCAACAAGGAGTCGACCCATCTAGCCGACCAGCGGTAGGAGTCGACCCATCCATCTGCCGGGAGGAGTCGACCCATCCATCCCACCAGAGGAGTCGACCCATCCATCAGGCAGGAGGAGTCGACCCATCCATCCAGGCAGGAGGAGTCACCCTTCTAACAAGGAGTCGACCCATCCATCCGACCGGGAGGAGTCGACCCATCCATCCAGGCCGGGAGGAGTGACCCATCCATCCCACCAGAGGAGTCGACCCATCCATCCGGCCGGGAGGAGTCGACCCATCCATCCAGGCAGGAGGAGTCACCCTTCTAACAAGGAGTCGACCCATCCATCCGGCCGGGAGGAGTCGACCCATCCATCCCAAGGAGGAGTCACCCATCCATCCCAGGCAGGAGGAGTCGACCCATTCATCCCAGGCAGGAGGAGTCACCCTTCCACCAAGGAGTCGACCCATCCATCCCAGGCCGGGAGGAGTCGACCCATCCATCCAGGCAGGAGGAGTCGACCCATCCATTCGGCAACAAGGAGTTGACCCATCCATCAGGCAGGAGGAGTCGACCCATCTAGCCGACCAGCGGTGGGAGTCGACCCATCCATCCAGGCAGGAGGAGTCGACCCATCCATCCCAGGCAGGAGGAGTCGACCCATCCATCCAGGCAGGAGGAGTCGACCCATCCATTCGGCAACAAGGAGTTGACCCATCCATCCCAGGCAGGAGGAGTTGACCCATCCATCCGACCAGGAGGAGTCGACCCATCCATTCGGCAACAAGGAGTTGACCCATCCATCCGACCAGGAGGAGTCGACCCATCCATTCGGCAAGGAGGAGTCACCCTTCCACCAAGGAGTCGACCCATCCATCCGGCTAAGAGGAGTTGACCCATCCATCCGACCAGGAAGAGTCGACCCATCCATCCGGCAAGGAGGAGTCGACCCATCCACCAGCCGAGTCGACCCTCCGAAAAGGAGGAGTCACCCATCCATCCCAGGCAGGAGGAGTCGACCCATCCATCCGGCAAGGAGAAGTCGACCCATCCACCGGCCGAGTCGACCCATCCATCCGACAAGGAGGAGTCACCCTTCTAACAAGGAGTCGACCCACCCATCCGGCCAGGAGGAGTCAACCCATCCACCTAGCAAGGAGGAGTCACCCTTCCAACAAGGAGTCGACCCACCCATCCGGCCAGGAGGAGTCGACCCATCCATCCCACCGGGAGGAGTCGACCCATCCATCCAGGCAGGAGGAGTCACCCTTCCACCAAGGAGTCGACCCATCCATCCCAGGCAGGAGGAGTCGACCCATCCATCCCAGGCAGGAGGAGTCGACCCATCCATTCGGCAACAAGGAGTTGACCCATCCATCCAGGCAGGAGGAGTCGACCCATCCATCCGGCAAGGAGGAGTCGACCCATCCATCCCAGGCAGGAGGAGTCGACCCATCCATCCCAGGCAGGAGGAGTCGACCCATCCATCCCAGGCAGGAGGAGTCGACCCATCCATTCGGCAACAAGGAGTTGACCCATCCATCCCAGGCAGGAGGAGTCGACCCATCCATCCCAGGCAGGAGGAGTCGACCCATCCATTCGGCAACAAGGAGTTGACCCATCCATCCCAGGCAGGAGGAGTCGACCCATCCATCCCAGGCAGGAGGAGTCACCCTTCCACCAAGGAGTCGACCCATCCATCCCAGGCAGGAGGAGTCGACCCATCCATCCCAGGCAGGAGGAGTCGACCCATCCATCCCAGGCAGGAGGAGTCGACCCATCCATCCCAGGCAGGAGGAGTCGACCCATCCATCCGGCAACAAGGAGTTGACCCATCCATCCGACCAGGAGGAGTCGACCCATCCATTCGGCAACAAGGAGTTGACCCATCCATCCCAGGCAGGAGGAGTCGACCCATCCATCCCAGGCAGGAGGAGTCACCCTTCTAACAAGGAGTCGACCCATCCATCCGGCAGGAGGAGTCAACCCATCCACCTAGCAAGGAGGAGTCACCCTTCCAACAAGGAGTCGACCCACCCATCCGGCCAGGAGGAGTCGACCCATCCATCCTGTAAGGAGGAGTCGACCCATCCATCCGGCAAGGAGGAGTCACCATCACATTAAACGCATTGTTAGAGTCATCGTTACTCTAGCCCCAAAAGTCCTCATGACTCACCACCCACCATGTCTCATCAATTACCATCATATCAAATCATTGGTGACTCTCTCCACACAGCAGCTGACACGTGTAAAGTAACTGTTGACTAACTCATTACTTCAACTCGGCCAAAATTACGAAATTGCCCCTCAGAACCTACTATAAATAGAGGGACTATTCTCACCACAAGGTAAGCAAACTCTGCACATTTAGCACTTAGAACTCTTCAGTTCATTTGGTTACTTCTCCACTCAAGTTCAAAGTACTGATTTGATCGTCAGAGGAAAAACCCGGGGAACCCAACCCCGGTCCTTTAACGTGTTGCAGTTTTGCAGACAGCTCCGGCGGCGGCGGTTCATCAGGGGATTAGCCATCAAGGGAGGTCAAGGGACCCTAATCACCTCAACAACTCACTTAATTATCTGTGTGATTTCGAGCATCAACAATTATAATATTACTACTAATAAATATATAAATTAATAATTTATAAATATATGAATTTTATAATTTTAGTAGTAAGATATCATAATAATTTTATAATTTTAGTAGTAAGTTATCATAATAATCATTAAGTATTTATGCAACATGTAAAAGGAAAATAAAACAAATATTATACCAACATGGGATTCAAACACCTAACGTCATATTCAAAAAGCTAGTGCCTTAACCAAATATGCTAACAGATATTCGCGAATAATTACCGAATAGCTAGTTAATATACCGAATTGAATTTGAACACCTTCTACCCATTCGACACGAATTCAAATTCGAATTCGCTGGAGTAAACCAAATTCGAATTCGAATTTAAAGATATTCGATCAAATTCGATTCGTTTCCACCCCTAGTTACCACATTGTAGAAGAATACTATACGAACATTTTTATTCGAGAAAATATCACGAACATTTTAGTAAACTACTATACCTGACAAACCTTGAGGGGTGTCCGGAACAACTTAAGATAGCAAATGCTAGAATCTTAGTCAAGTATTAATTAAGACTACGCGAACTCAAAAAAATGAGACATGGTTTTTGAACTCCACTAAAGGTACTACTAGTTTTTACAGCTTCGTGGACTTGATCAAGAAGAAAACTACTGCTTGCAGATTGTGCAAAACTGAAATCGTACTTCATACAGGGACTTGCCGTGAGGATGTATTTTCTGCAAATGTTTTTTTCTTTTTTTTTTTTTTTTTTTCCCCGACTCTGATCAATCAGAGACTAGTTTTTTTAGGCGGAAATTATCGCAGGCTCCCCGTCAAACCTATCAATTTTATTTGTTGATGGCACGAATAGTCATTAGAAGCTTTAAAAAAAGAATGGGTTCCCAAAAATATTTGAACATGTGAAAAAGCAGGATATTATTTTCTGAGAATAGGAAAAGCAGTATATGATAACACTATCCCTTAACAAAAACTTAAAATATGTCCAAAATCTTCGAGATCCCAAAAGAAAAGAAAAATCTAAAACATGTCAATCGACTATTTTGTTTTTGTTTTTGTTTTTTGTTTTTGTTTTTTTTTGCATGTTCTGTTCAAATCAGAGTCAACTAGGCTTACACTAAACATGTAAAAATTAAAGAGAATGAAAAAACAAAAACTGAAAAAAATGATCTAGAAAAATAAAATCTAGAAGAGTTATGCCAATAAATTTAACGCGCTCCAATTAACCTTGGAACGTACAGCTCACATGACTTTCTCCTCTAATCAGTCAGTTTAGTTGTGAAAGATAGAACTTAAAGAGAATCTCGTTGAAAATAACCAAATGATCAGTTCCTTTATTAGCACAAAATGTATCTTTGTGAACCACTTTCCAGTAAATAAACTCAAAATAAAAACTTAAGGACCAACTATGTTAAGCCTTAGAGAATGAAACTTGATGAACGAGATTTTACAATATATAATTCAATATAAAAATTTAAAACAATCATAATAACTATTTTTATTTTTTATTTTTGAGAATAGAGATTTTTCAATACTTCCAACCACCTCTCGTTGCTAATCTACAAGCAATATTATTTCTACGGAGGCCTCAACTACTGTATAAAATATAAAGTTTTTCCTCATTAATTATTAGAGATACCCTTTCGGTACCAATTAAAATATGTATCCCCCTTAAAAGTTCTTCATACAACGCATTCGATCTTAAACAACAACCAAAAATAAAACGAAAGGATAATAAAAAAAAAACCAAAGTCAACTCTATGAATATAAATCCATAACTTCATTTTCAAAACTGAAGAAAAACCCCCCTACAATCATTTCTTTAATTGAAAAAACAAAGAGAGCCGAGGAATTTTAGCCCCGACACAAATTATGATACAAAGGAGGAAGATCCCACAAAGAATCCGACGAATCATTGATCGCATCCAAATACTCCTGAACTCCGTTCATCGCGTACAAAGACGCAGAGATTTGCCTCTCGACCTTCATCACATCCAATTCGCTCGTAATCGTCTCTTGAAAACAATCACTCCTACTCAGCTCGAACCCGTCGAAGAACGGAATCTGATCAAATCCCGACTCGAAAGCCCAGGAATTGTCCGAGCCCGAGTTGCAGAAATCCAGCTGATCATGGTCTTCATTCACAAAACACGGTCGGTACACTTCTTCATCAAATGACTCCTCTTTCTTCTTGTCGTTACTAATAATAGTATTGGTGCTAGTACACGTACTAGTACTGGTACTCGTACTGGTGTTTTTCGGTATGTCTGTCGTCGAGGGACGATGCGAGGATTTGTTGTTGTGTTTCTTGAGATTTAGAAGGTTTCGGATGCGAGAGGCGATGGGGGAGTCGGAGGAGGAGACGGTGGTGATGAAGTTGGTGCGGGTGTTGGAGCCTCGGAGGAGGCAGGCCGCCTCGTCGTAGGCCCTGGCGGCCTCCTCGGCGGTTTCGAACGTGCCGAGCCACATGCGGATATTTTTGGTGGTGTCTTTGATCTCGGCCACCCATCGGCCCGATGGCCGTTGCCGGACTCCCACGAACTTGTTGTTGGTTCTTGCTCTGCCTTTGAATTTGGTGGTCTTGGATGTTGAGAGGGGTGTCTGTTGTTGTGTTTGTTGGAAGTGGAGTTCCATTTGGTGAGCGAGTTACAAAGTAGGGGAGTGGAGAGGGGGGGAATTTAAAGAGTGGGGAGAGAGTGGGGGGCTTGTCTTTGAGTTTGTTGTTCTGGTTTGGTTTGATTTGGTTTGGTTTGGTTTGGTTTGGATAGTTGTGGGGTCCATCTTGGTGTGTTCTATGACTGAGGTTCCAATGAGAGGGGGGGAGATCATTAGCCAATCATTTGGGGAGATTTTTGTTTGTTTGGAATGTTTGTGGTGAACATGTCTAAGTTGTTTGACTTGTCAGATTAGTTCTTGTTTTTGCACTTCATGTGGGGGTTGATGGGCTTGTTTCTCTAGGAAAATAACTATTGGCTTATGTAAGAGTTTTGTTGGTGTGTCTAAATTGTATCAATGATGAAATTTTGCTTATTTAATTGCAATAACAATATAGGCTTTTGATATTATTTGCGCACTAAATTATTAAATTTGTTCATTTATATTATGACTGTTTTTAGTATCACCTTACCACCCTTGAAGTACTAAAACTGTGCGTGTTTATCTCTTGAAGTATTTTCAGTCAAATCTTACTTTCAGAAGTACGATTTTTCTATCGACCAAAGAAACTGTCACTTTTCTCTCATAAATTCATACCCGTAAAACAATAAAAGAAGTCGTAACTAGATGCTAAAGTGATAGTTCATAAGGTAATATGAGACTTAGAATAGTTCAAGGGGTAAATAAAGATAAATGTAAAAGTACTATTTTAGAAAAACAACATCCGATAAATTTGCTCACAATTTATTGCTTTTTAAAAATGTTTTCAACTATAATAACAAAACAAAACAAAACAAAAACTAAACCGAGACAAAAGGTTGCCATTATAATAGTTAATTGGAAAAATATAACAAGGGTTTTGCTTGTTATTAGATAAAACACAAGTGACAACAATGATAAAGCGCTCTATGTAGTGAGTAAGCCTCCAAGTGGAATCCTTTGCTGGTCCCTTTTCTTTGTGTTTTCTTGCTCAGTCAATGCAGCAACAGGAACCAAGTCATTGGATGCACGAGTCGCTTACATTTGGCAAAGCATGAGAGAGCTCGACGATATCAAACAAGGGATATGATTCCAAAGTTATTATCACCAAAAAGGTCTTAAAAGTGGCTTTGAGAGCCAATTTGTCCATTAAAGAGAAAAGGACCTTCATCTTTGTCTTAACCACAGTACGTGACAATGTTGATAACAGTGAATTATTGTGGGGATAAAACTACAAAAATTAAATCAATAAACTAGTTAATGTGATTATAGCCGCAGAAAGGAATTGGAAGGAAGGTTCCTAACAAGCGTAGAAAGATTTTTCTCAGAAAATTTTGGGGGGGTTGGAATAAAGATGCAGAAACTTTGGAGATTTCATCAAAAAAGAAGGAAAAAAATGAAAAATAGTTTTTTGAAAAAAAAGGAAAATAAAATTAAAACGAGGGGAAAAAGTTATGCTATCTTCTTTGTTATTTACTTTTGAGTATAGACAGATAACTTACCAAGTACCGGTACAAAACAACAAATTTTGACATGAAAGGATGCACGATATATTGATGCTTTTATTCAATCTCTGTACTCTAGCTTACGAAACAATCTCAATTAGAATCTGTACGTTTTCAGGCAAACAAAAGCGGGACGGCAGTGAAGTAACTAATCCTCAACAGAATCATTTTTCCTAATCCAAAATATTTTCTATTTTCCCTGTGTCCTGTATACAAAAGAATCCAAGCGTAATGTACACAAAATACAAGATTAATTAGATTTAGAACTATTAAAATAACCAAGGGATTTCTCAATAAGACTATCAAGAAAGAGAGGTCAGGAGAAAAAACAGTAATCTTAACAAGCAAAAGAACCCCGTTAGAGATCCAACGTGCGTTTCGTTGTGTGTTACTAGGCCTGGTTCGGATTCGGATCCTCTCCACTACAGAAAGATAGTGGAGAGACCAATACGTTGATCTCAATCGTCAATTATTTAGCGGATGATTGTGATTATTCTTCTTGAGTGCAAAATAAGAATAAGTGCAATTCATAGGATATGGTAAGTGTTAAAATTAATACAATCAATGGTTGTGATAAAAAATAATGGTCTCTTTACTACTTTTTTGTAGTTGAGAAGTGGTCTATTATGACAATTAGACTAATACCAAGCATCATCATTACCATAATCAATAAATAAGAGAAGTCACCGAGCATAGTTTTAAGAAGAGAGGAGACTTATTTCCTATTTTTAAGGGCAAGTTGCAGAGAGTTTAAGTAATTAAATAGAAAGAACCCACCAAGATTAGCCATTAGCAATCCTCGCATTGATAAGAATCTATACTATATGATGTAGAACCCATCTCATACGGTATAGGGTACCAAGTTACTTGATTATTTCCTGTGCTTAAATTGTCATTTTCACGGGACAAGCCTTAGTACACTAGACGCAAATTAAATTATCTCTATATGGGTATGAGCCAAATTGCACTAAAAGCTATGTGTTTTAGTTTGCAATATTTGCTAAAGACATACAGATTCACGTGTAGAAGATTGAAGTCGAGTTTTACTCTGCCGAAATCATGGACTCCAGTATCTTAACTCCTGCATTTATGATGAAACTATAATACCCCATGTTGGGTTTGTATGAGCTTCATAAAATGCTAATAATAAATTAAAAGAAATAACGCCCTCACATTTTGAAATGCTAATAATAAAATGCCCTCACATTTTGAAAAATTAAAAGAAATAACGCCGTGCTCACAAAAATTAGCCGAAATGCCCTCAAAAATCAACAAAAATGTCCTAATAATCCTTTCCCTTGAGAAAATGCCAAGCACGCTCGCGTGCACCAAAATACTATTATTGTACAAGGGGAAGTCCTTAACTCGTCACATATGTTTCATGTACGCACAATAGACTATATGACATAAATAAAGGAGAAAAAGATGTAACGTTACTTTCGCTAGAAGACAGGTCATTAACTTCATGTACTAACAATACATTAGTAATGGTGCATCATCATCATTATAAATAAATACATACAACGTGAGGATTCAGCCACTGCTCAGGAGTAATTCAGAATAATACTCCTAAAAAATAAAAGTAAAACTTTGAACTTAATAAATTTCAACTCCCTGTGCCAGGCAACGTAAATGGCAGGAAAACAGAGGTTCATCGCAACATTACATGATCCAATAAAAAAGGTAAAGCAGAATTGCATCATCTAATAAAAAAAGTTAATGCAAATTTATAACTACTAAGGAGATGACAGAGGAGTATCACTTTTAACCGATAACTGTACCTGATAAATGCAAGTAACCGTACCATTCAATGATTTGCTACAGATGAACAAGTTACCTAGAGAAACTACTCAGTTTAGAGAGGGAGTTCATTTACAAAGGAGAACGTATGAAAACTTCAAAGAGCTGACATTATCTTAACCAAAACAACTGAAAGGAAAAAAGAATTTTATCTCAAAATTTCAACAAGCATTCAACAACTTGACATGGATAGAAAAATTCACAACGGTAAGAATAACCCAAAAAATTTACAGAAACTGACCCAAAGTAAATAAATTGTCTCAATTTAAAATATAGGGGCCAAACATCAATACTATGCTCTCACCAAAACTGCTACAAGAAAGCATTCCTTCCACTCATAATACTATGACTCGCACAAAAAAATCTCAAACTCCAACATAAGCCAGTTCTTCATTTTGTTCTTTTTTTTCCCCCCTCCTCTCCTTCCTTGATCTTCTCATTGGATGTAGCAGATAATACAACATACTATTTGAAACTTGACCGACCAAAATACTATACAAATTCTACACCCAAAACCACAAGAACCACTGAGGCCATCTACTCGATTGCAGACATTAACTTCGAACAAATTGAGGCATAAAGAATGGGTAACAGAAGATAAATGAAAACGGGCAAGCAAACTGACAAGACAGCAAACAGCAGTTTAGAAAGAGCGCATCAAAAAGGTATTTACGAGGACATGACTGACTGAAGCGCAAGCTGCTGTTGAGGCTGCAGAGAAGATATCGTAGATGCCAGCACAGCAGGTGGCATTGTCTGCTGAAGCTGCCTCAATAGATTAATCATCCTACTGGCAGTCTGTTCCGTGGCAAGATCCTTGCCAGCACACAAAACCTGAATACACAGAGTACAACCAGATTCAGGGATTGTATAAAAGTATTCACAGGTTAGGGAGAATACTAGGCAACATATAAAACTAGAACCACGATGAGCAAATTCAGTGTCTTACTAAGAACTAATTGATAATTCCATTTACAAGTGATATGAATGTGCGAGCAATATTACCTCAGCAAATACTGCAAGGATTTTAGGAAGGAACTGATTGTTGGGACCCAACAACTCTCTGTCCGACCTGGAAACAATCAGTCGTTCAGTGACACGAGTATGCTACATTTTTGGACAGCATTAAAATAAACCATTATTACATGAGCACAACATATATCGGAAGTGAAATCACCTTTCAACCATGGAACAAAGCTGCTCATGTACAATTTTGGCCTCAATCAGATCACTTTTTATTGGCAAGCAGCTTAACCAAGCTGGAACAATCTGCCAACCATGGAAAGAACCATGGAAAGAATTGCAATGGAAAGAATTGTTAAGCATTCAACTACTAGTTGCATCTATTCTCAGAATATATACTTGGCATCAGCTACTCAGACAAATGACAGAAAGGGAAAAAATGTTAAGAAAAATGAAATGGGGATGGGGATAATATGATTGCTATTTACAACTAATGCAGGATTTCTAATTGCATCAACATTTCACACACAAGAAGAACTAGGGACGAGCTCCATAGGTTAGAAAGAAAGACTAATGTATATAACTACACAGTAACAGTTAAATCTACATTGATATGAGAGCAGTGTTATCAAGGCGCAACGCGAGGTGCAACGTCCCCTTATGCGCAACATACGCAAGGCGCAATACAATGCGCGCGCCTCAGTGAAGCGAGGTGCATACGTCAAATTAAAGAAAATTGTTTATTGATTTGATATAAAATAGATGTCAAGATAAATAAGTCACCTGTTAAATCACAAAATAAGGTTCTAATTCATAATCATAACACTAGTTACAAGAGAATTAATGAAAAATTAGCACTACCCTTCCGTATTTCCAGTAATTCATCACAATGAAAAGTTATTTAACGAACTTTTTCTATAAAATCATACATCCAAGATTACAAACATTCTAAGAAGCAGAATATGTCTAGGCCTTGATTTAACAATGCTTCAATAAAAAAGCAAAGTCACGTAAGCAAGTTCACTATTATTTATAATTGTCGAATATCGCAATATCTAAAAAAAATAGATTGTGCTTTTTCAATCACTGTTGTAATTATAGTAGTAACAATGGTAGCAAAAAAGGAGGAAAAGTAATTGGGTAGTAGACAAAAATTTGGGGAAGAGAATCGGAATGAGAAAATAGTGACAAAAGAGCAAGGGAATGAAGAGGAATAAGAGAATATAGTAGTACTAGCAGAACAGTGAGGCATCAAGGCGCACTGAGACACGCGCCTCACTTACGCAATGCGCCCTGCATCTCATGCAGGGTGCAGTTTCAGCGCCCGGCGTCCGAGGCGATCGCCTCAGAGCATGAGAGAAAAATACTCAATGTTAAAAAACCTAGGGATAGTTGTCACAAAATCTTAACTCCACAAATATGACATGTGATAACAGTATTTCTTTTTCCTTCTCAAAAATAAGCAACAAAACATCCACACTCGGTCACTTATCCACCAAAGCTGAGGTATTTGTGGTTTTGCACATACACACCCATAGACGCTCATGTGCGTCAATACCTAAGAGAGAAAAAGGAAGGAAAATATTAAAATGATAAACAGCACATATAGATACCTGAGAAGCATCAATACCATCACGATGGAATAGGCATATCTTCCCTAAAGCTGAAACAGCATTGTCATATGCCATTATATTATCTGCATTTTGTGCATCAGGGTGTCTTATCAAGTTATTTACCCTGGATAAGGCCTCTGTAGGACAAGGGGAAAAAATTAATTATTAGAGCTTGTCAGAACAATGAACACAACTAAATCTTATAACATATTTCACTAAGATACCTCCAACAAGGGGTCGAAACACTGAACCACCAAATTCGGCACATACGCCAATTCCATAGACAGCAGCCTAGAAAATAAATGAATAAACTTTTAGAATATACTTGAGGTTAAAAAGAAAAAGAATAGAGGGCATAGAGAGAAAGACAAGGAGCCATAAAGAGGGTCGGAGACCTGTCGAACATCTGGATTTGCATCATTACATGCTTCTAAGAGGAAAGGAAGATATGTATCATAATATCTGTTGAAATGGATAAGGTGAAACAGTAAGGACAAGCAACTTCCAAAGTGCAATCATCATACCTGCAGATTAAAGATACTTACTTGAGAGCTGCTTGCGACATTGCTCTGCAACATCATCAAAAATGCAAATGGCAATCCTTCTCTCCTCAGCAGTTTTATCCTTGCCCTATACACATTTAAAACATAGAAAAACATTATCAATGATCACAAGCAACAACTATAAAACTGCACAAGTTTTAAGCCACCAGTACTAGTCATGTACACCAGGAAGGAGCAACATACCATTAAAAGGCCACAATTTTTTGGCATGTTGAAAAAGAATGTCAAAACAATAAATAAAACTATAGAAGGTATGAACTTACCCACATAGGGGTGATATAAACTGAAAGCTCATCGAAGAATGGTAGGAAAGAAGCTTTGAAGGTTTTAATCAAAGTACCCAAGCAATCGCCAACCTGAAAAAGGACACATGCAACATACTTCAAATTCCTCAGCATATATTTATATAAACAGGAAAGTGCATTAGCAAAAATATGCCACCATAAATCAAGAAAATAAAGCAGCTTTAGTATTTCATGGACAGACCTGATCAAATAGTTCTTCCTCCTGTTCATTTTCTTCTTTAAGTAATTCCCCTTCCTCAGCATCAAAATCTTCCGCCTTGGTCCTCTCTGCTCTTTCTCTTTTTCGGGTTGTACTTGCAGTTATGACATGCTTGATCTCATCTACAATGCTTCTAACCTGGGCTTCATCAAGAAGTGGTCCAGAGAGCTGAAATGAAAATAGGAAACAGATAAGTTCCCAAATTGTAATGGATTATAGAGCAAATAGAAACATTTTAAGCTTAAGTTGTTTCCGTGTGTTAAAAAGATAAAGAGAAGGGAAAAACTTATGTCCAGTAAGCTTAAGCAGCAGCATAGGGGAGCTAATAAAGAATTAAGAAAATTCTGAGATGTCCAACCAGATGCATTAATGTAGTTGTGAATAGGGGTGGAAACGAACCAAATTGAAGCGAATACCATGGTATTCATATTCGTATTCGGTTAATTTTCACGAATTCGAAGTCGAACTCGAATTCGTGTCGAATAGGGAAAGGGTGTTCAAATTTGGTTCGTTAATTAGATGAATATTTGTCAAATATTCACGAATATCTCAATAGCACACTTGTTAAGTCACAAGATCCTCAACCATGAGGTGTTGACTTCAAACTCTATGTTTGAAGTCTTTTCTTATTTATTTTCTATAATGTTTTACTTAATTGTTATTATGATATTTCAATATAAGAATTATTATAGTGTATGTAATATAATACTTATAAATAGCAATATTTATAAAATTATGCACACGTAAAAGATAACACAATATAATAATCTAGAAGTAGAAAAACATAAATGAATATTTAATAATCAAACGAATCGAATATACCTCTGGTCAAATTCTATTCGTTTATGCACCGAATACTAAAAAATATTCATTTATTATTAAATGAACTACCGAATCGAATATGACCGAATATCTAGACGAATAATAACCGAACTGTTTATTAATTATTTGGTTCGTTTCCACCGCTAGTTGTGAAGTCGAATAGTAGAAAGAAATCTACCAGTCCCAAAGAAAATACAGGGGGGTAATTTTGAAAAACAATTTTAACAGTTTGTCCAACTCCTTCAGTTGGTTCAGGATTAACAACAAAAATGTAAGTAATAGATGATAAAAACATAATTGTAGTTCTGTTGCATCCCATCCCAAAGCTAACAGATATAATACCAGTAATACGTAGAACGATGGAATGAGAAATTTAAGTTTGATTAAAAAAAACTAATAAGGTAAGGAAAAATCGAACCTGTATGCATTCATTCAATGAATCCAGCATGCTTGCACAAATTTCTGTCTCAGGCTCCTACAGGAGGTATTGCGTAAGAAAATTTAATTCCATTATAGAAATATTAACATGGTTAACTAAAACAAATTAGTGACCTTATGCAAAGCTTCAACCAGTGCTGGAATTATATAATCAGACAATTGTTTCACATATGATTCATCACGACCTTGAGCTTGTCCCTTTTCTACCGCCAACTTAGCAGAACGCAATAGCTCTGGCATAGCTGGAGACAGAAGAATTCCTTATAAAGCTTAGAACTGTGCAATCCTACAAAGCAAAGAATATTAACACTTAATCCTACCTGAAACTGCAGCCTTCCTAACCTCCTCATGAAAATAAAATTTGAGGAGAGGCACCAAAGTTGGAGCAACCTACATTCAATATCAAGAAAGAAAATATTAGTTTTTGGGCGAAGGAGTTGATTGCATGTGTATTGCCACTATACGTAATCAAATGTAGTAAGGACAACCTAATGGTTGTGACCAACCTGATCAATCCATGGGTAGAAACCCTCTTTGAGTTCATCAGCATAACAGCAAAGCATATTGCATGCTGTGGCTTTCTCTTCCAATACACTAGTTCTAATACCAATCCTTTTGTCTCCAAGAGTGATAGTCTCAATGCTACATCACAATCATATACCTCTAGTAAGCGTTGTACAAAACAGTAGAAGTATCCAATTGAACTATGCAGCTGTCTAGTGCTGGGATGACATTTTCGTGAGAAAGAACCATGCAAAAAACTCCAAAGAAATAAATAAAGAGAGCACAGAGCAGTGTCAAGAATGATATGCTAACTTCATAGTAGGTACAGTTTAACTATGACAACTTACATCATTACATATTTCGCTTGGCTTTCTATCAGGTGCTTGGCTTTCTATCAGGTGATTACATTTACAATTCTTTCGATATTTGTGTTTGGATGATCACCTGATTCAGCTTACCCAGGCTATAACATCAAATTATTGGTATACACCAAATTAAAAATTACTACAAGATCATAAAGCTTTTTAATATTAAAAACAGCAACTTTTTTAAGTGAAGCATGACTTGCTTGTGAACTACATGATTTTTACCATTCCTGCCTTAAATAATTGGTAATAGAAAAGATAAAATGCAATTGAAAGCAATTGGTACTTAGCGTAAAATGACCATTCAAACTGCATTGTTAGACTCTAAGTAACCAAAACCAACTAAATCTAACAATAACTGTTTCATATACATCAGTACTTACCAAAACAAAAATTTACCATCCTGAGATCACTTGGGCGAGAACCTCATAAATTGTCACATATAATATCTGATAAGAACTAGAAAGTACAGCAAAAAACAAAAATGTTATCCATGATATCTGATAAAACTATGAAGGGTAGAAATAAGATATAACCATAGGAAGGTAATATCACTTTGATTACAAAGGACCTTCATCATCCAAAGTTAAATTCAGTAAGAAAGGTGATATATCCATGTCAAAGTAATGTTTAAAGTACATAATGTACCAGATCACATGAGAATCAGTGAACTACCTTATGTCTATTAGAAATTGCCAATGAAATGCTAAGAGGTTTATTCAATCAAAAACAAACCTTTCATCGTCTGATTCATCAATGTCATCATCAGAATCTGCAGAGGTTATGGTTACATCTGGTTTGAGCTGAGCAGACTGAAGGAGTGGAGGCATAACGACACTCATGTAGGGAAGAAAATCTTGACCAAGACACTTGCAAAGTCTAGCCCATGCCTATTGAAAGGGATAAGAATTAAAACAAGGGAAAGATGAAAGTATCCACAATAAATGAAACAGATTTGGTGACATTAACATACTTGTAGCATGTAACTTGTTATTGGATCATCTGCCTCCATTTGAGATCCTTGTAGTGACATCAACACTTCCATAACCTATCAAAATCAAAGATTCAAGAATAAATGATATTACTCTGCTGAACAATTACAAAATAATAACAAAAACATTGACGAACACGTCAGCAAAAGCTTTTAGAACAGTAGACCAGGATCAAATAAAGCAGGAATCAGAACCCCGATTTGAAGCTTTTAGGATTCAGCTTCCACTTTCCACGTATGACCAAATCCATAAAACAAAAGCATGAAGAATAACATACTGGCCAACAAAGCTAACAGTGTACTATTTGATGCACGCCCAACAAGAAAATGGTTGCAGAATAATTAAATATACAAGTAATATGCAGATCATGACTAACAACAGTAGTTTTAAAATCATCCAGGATCTCATACTGCACCTTTTGAAAATGATAATTGCAGGAGCATTATGGAGGAAAGAGAAGCCAATACCTGTTTAGCATCATCCCTGAACTTCTCCTTCCCCACAGCCATGCCCACCAAACTAATACACTCCATGGATTTAGCACGTAGCATACGATTGGACTTGTCAGTTGCATTCATCAAAATAGCCTTCAGATAAGGCATGACAGCATCATAGTATTTCTGGAAGTGTTCCTGTATAAATATGTGATATAAAGAAGTCAATGAAAGAAATATAAAATAAACAGTAAAAATCTGCAATACTTTTATCCAATATACCTGAGAAGAATCTGCAACAGATGCCAAAGCTGTTAAAGCTCCCTCTTGTACCATCTGTTTCCCATTCTGGAAAAAAAAACAATGTTTTAATATATGTTGGACACTTTACGACATCCATATTGATATTCCAGATGAACAAATAACAATTTGGAGTTGGAGGAATAGATAAAATAAAACTGCATACCTGTAGCAATACAAGCAATTTGCTAACAATTCCATCCAAGTATGGTGTCAAAATATCCGGTGTGCAGTTCTCGCTGAAATTCAGAACAGCTGAAGCAGCATGTGCCTGTTGAGTTAATACAGTAGAAGGTCAATGAAAATATTGACAACATAAAGAAGCAGGTCACACGTCGATATTCAAAGAAAGCAACTTCTGGAAAGCATAGATAACAAAAACTTTATCACATAATGAGAACTGGAAACAAAGGTAGACTTTAAGGAGAAAACTCTACATATGAAGGTAAGTACAAAATGATATGTGAGCATTAAGACCCAACGGACTCTTAGTAGAAATTAACAAGATAACTAACAACTCATATGAGGCAAATTAAGTTTTCCCATATCAGGAAATATACACGCAGAAGAAAACTGTGAAAGAACTTTACAGAGCAGGTAGAATAAGGGGAAGACAAAATAGAGCAACGATATGATGCTAGGAGAGTAGAGTGTTTCTAATGGAAGCAGAAACACAGGAGAACCATGCTAGACTTTCATAAGTTTCCCACTGTTTGCATACTCCCCGAAATTCTGATTCGGGCCTTAGCATTGCCTTCAAGAGATCTAAAGCTTAATCCTTAAGACAGGAAATAGATGACTGGTTTGGAACAAGCTTATAAACTTATTATGGAGAAATTTCTCTGCTATTTAGTTCAGCCTTGGAAATGCAAGGTATGAGAGTTGTGGTTGAAAGAGGAGAACATAAGATTACACAATACTAGAATTTATATAGCTAGCATAAAAATCAATAATCTTGAGTCAAATAACTTGTGTTGAACCTCCAAATGAGATAATGGTGAAGATGTGTGAATGTCGAGAAAATAATCCAAATTCTGAGAGAATCATCATGCCACCCAAAAAAATTGAGACTGGAATTGGTACCCAAGATAGGACCTACCTAGCTATGACTTCTAAGTGACCGCACAAATAATATGCAAGCACCTACATATCCTTGCGGTTATAAATCCCAATTAGGGATTCCATCATTGTTTGATATGCTACTATTACAAAATACCAAAAAGTAATATTTCAAAATACAACAACTTGGATGGCTGCATTAGAGATCAGATAATCTTGAGTCAAATAACTAGTGTTGAATCTCTAAAAGAGACAATGAGGAGACGGTCAAAATGTAAAGAACATAGTCAACATTCTAAGGGGATGCTCCTGGACATTACTATAACAAAAATTGGTGATTGAAATTGGTACCCAAGATAGCAATCTAACTACTTATGAGTGACAAAGTCTAAGCCAAAAAAGGATAGTGGCACAAATATTATGTAAACCTTGCACATCCCTACAAGGATGAATCTAAATCAGGGCCTCCCTCATTGTTTTGTTACTCTAATATAGTAATATTACCAAATTCCAGAAAATAATTTGCATAAAAGGCTTCCTTGACCTTTCTATAAACCACTAAACTCACTCGTATCTCATCATATCTACTTTAAAAATGAAAACTTCAGAAATTTGATATTAAAAACTAAATTAGAAGAGAATGCATCTGGATTGTAAGAAAAATATAAGTTGGACCTTGTTAATACTTGATCCAGGTCAACTTGAATTTGATGAATAAAGTCATTCTTGGATTGTGGAATTCTTTGTTTAAGTAAGGCATAAACTCCCAAAAGGTATAGCCTAAACTTGGATTTGAAGAACCATAAATTCCTCCATTAAAGCATGGAATCCAAAAGGATTATCTTTGTAACAAAGTTTTGGAATTCATGCTTCCTCTCCCTAAAGTTTTTCTACTATGAAGGAAAGTAAACTAATGCAATTCAGAGTAGTAATTATTTAATATTAATAAATAGCAATATTAACTTACATGTTTGTTCTTCGATGAGATGCTTCCTGCATTTAAAAATGATTGATAAGGAAGAAGACATCATTTAATAAACAAGTGCATTTAAACTAGGACATTTTATAGATTACTTTATAAACTCAAATGAAATATGTGATGTTAGTTGTATTTGTATAACCCAAAGTATTGACAATTTAAATTCATGCTAGCGGTCTTATTGTCTCTCCATATAATTTTGGGCCATCCTAGTTTATCTATGCTTTTGATAAAATATTGTTAAAGCTACGAAGCATTTCATTGGGTTCTTTGGCATAAATCAGAAAGAATCTATGGCTTCACAATGTCCTTAAGTTCTAGATTTCACCTCTCTTACAAAGAAGTTTGCCCATTTTGATAGTCCATGAACACAGCTTAAACAATCAAACTGCAAAACACATTTCCCACACTTGACCTTCTAATATCCAGTCACATCATCACCTGGGTTAGATGAATTTAGGACTGGTGTAGGTTTAAGACCCTGGTGAAACTTTTTTGCAATTTAAGAGCATATTTAGAAACTTAATTATAATCTACCTTTGGAATATAATCCACTTTTGCATGTCTAGTGACCACAATTTGAGTGGATTATTTTGGATTATAATCCACATGTTTGACCAAGTAAATGAACCAAATGACTAATCACTTTTTCACATAAATTTTTTTCCTTCCCTCTCTTCCCACTTTTAAGGGTTGTTTGGTCATTTTAACAAAACACACATGGATTATGGACCACCCTCTTTATCAAGCACCTAAGATTTTAACCCATTTGGGTTATAATCTATAGCTCACAGGTTTATAACCCAAGTGACTTGTAATCTAGGATTGCCAAACATGCCCTAAAAATAGTTTCCAACATGCAGTTTACCTAAGATGCACCCCGTTCCTACTTTAACTGTTAGACACAAATTACATAATACATAAAGGGTACTTAAATTCGCTTATTCATGATGTTCAAAACCCAGTTTTGTTCTTCTCGATTTGTCGCCTCTACAGCTGACCAACTATGATACAGAAAAGCTAATATCACTATGATGCTTTTGCAATTCTATGTCCAGGCATAAGTAGTTATTGACTATAATCTTATTCAACATGTGATTGACATGTGATAGGATCCATATTCTAATATTTATATTTGTGCTCTTCTATTTTCGCAGAACTTATATTTAATAAAAATAAAATGGCACAAGCTCACATTTTAACCAGGAAATTCCCAAGACTTTAAACTGGGAACAGGTACACAATTTGGACAGATTTAGAAAATACTTCTCATTACAACATCCAAGTTTCTTCACTTAAGAAAATGTGCTTACGAATAGAAAATACAGTAATATATAAAATTAGATTCCACGCCCTCATTTCAGATTTGACTCTGTACTGAAACTGCCCTCATTTCAGCTCCGACTCTATAGTGGAAGATATTTAAAGTGGTACTTGAACTAGATGTTTGGATGCACACCAAACCCACTTGATCCAATCTCAAATACAATGCAAAACATAACTAAATAGACAAATTCTAATCCAGTGTATAAAAACTACAAAATATATTAATGGAAGATATTTAACATGGTAGTAGAACAAGATGTTTGGGCGCACACTAAAACTCACTTGATCCAATCTCATCTACCATGCAAAACATAATAAAATATACAAATTCAATCAGGTATATTAAAACTACAATATGCACAAATTCCAATTCGATATAGTAGAACACCATGAATTTCTATATCATTAGTCTGCATGTGCAGCAATTCTTCTCAGTTAAACCAAAAGTCTGCATAAACCAGGATGCACCAACTTTAATATAGCTGAACATCGATATTGTTCATAAATTTGTCCTACCAGCATCAATGGAGAAACAAAAATGGCAAAGTACAAACTCAAACATGTACAATATGGCAGTAGACCTCAAGCATTGTAATTACAAACATCTTTTCATAAGATTTCGTAACAATATGAATTTGCTTGCCTGCACACGAGGGTTCTGGAAATCATCCATCGCAGATGCCAAAGCAGGTAGCACCCTCTGGTGGTACTGCACTTGCAAATCCGGACCCAAATCCGTAGAAAGCTGTCCGATGGCATTAATTGCCGCCCATCTCACTCTTGGATGTGGATCTTGAAATGAGTTCAAGACCATGTTCACCACTTGCTCCAAATTCTTAATCATGACCTACATAACAGACAGGGCATAAACTATATACTATGCTTACAAAAAACCACCAAGTTCTCAATCAATAATCAATTTTAAACTTCCAGTTACCTTCGAACAACCTTCTGCAATCTGTGCAAGTGTAATCAAAGCAGCATGATGTTTCTGCCACTCGGGAGCTGCAAGATAAGCCGGCAGCAACTCCGATGCAACAGGAACAATTGTATTTCCTCCGAGAGCAATTGAGATTCTATCCAAACACTCCTGTCCGACACTGTAATTGCTCGTCTCCCCTGCATCCTCATCCTCTGCCTCCGCAGAATGCCACGCTGGCTCATCCTCAATATCCAGCAGCATTTTCATCAGCACCCCAAACAACCTACCGATAAACTGTGGCAGCTTCCTCATCATCCCTGGGGCCCTCTCCCTCGCCTCTGCCAGCGTAATCACAAACTCCACGGCCAAATGCCTCGTCCCCTCCTCTAACCCATCGGCCTCTGCAATCTGGAGCATAGCCCCAATAACATCGGGCAGCTGCCTCCTCAAAAACCTCGGCTCAGTGCCCGCAAGCTCAATAAGCAGCTCTAAAGCCTCCTGTGCAGTTGCCTCCTGCCCCGAATTCAATGACTCTGTCAATGTCCTCATCATTGCCGGCAACAGATCCTGGAACTTATCCCTATCCGAAGCCAAAGCCAAGCACTGGATGAAGTTAATCGAAGCCCCAAGCGACGCAATTCGTACATCCGCCGAGCTCGAGTGAGTCAACGACCGCAGAAACACATCATGGAGAGTTTGAAGATGTGGAAGCAGCAAATCCCCAATATACTGAGCCAGCTGCGAGAATATCAACAGAGAACTCTCCTGAAGCCTCGGATTCTCCGAAGTCACCGCTTGAAACATGAACGGCAGCAACTCAGGCCACGCATTATCCGGCAACAGATTGGATGCAAGCTCGGAGACAGTATCACAGAGCTTCTTCGATATCGACTTCACCTCCTCGCGCTGTACGGACGATAAAAGCATCGATTTCAGTTCAAACTGCGTCTGCGCGCTGAGCCTCGGCCAGAGATACGCCGGCTGCGAGTCGCCGGATGAGGACGAGGAAGTCAACTGCTTCCGAAGTAGGATCGCCGACATGGCACGGATCTCGATGAGGGTTGACGATTGAAGAAGATGAGCGAGTTTTAGGGCTAGGTTATCTGGATGATGGTCACGAACGAAGTTGAAGATTGACTCGGCGTGAGATCGCTGGTCGTTGGCGGTGGCCATCAACTGAGAGATCAGAGCTTGGAACGGGCCGAGATCGTTGCCCAAGATCGCCTGCAACTGATTCTGATCCATCGGAGGAGATGGAGGAAGACGATGAGGGAGATGGGGGCTAGGGTTTTTGAGGGGGTGAGTGGGAAAATTGAGATTTTGGATGGGGCTTTTTATTGTTAGGGTTTGGGGGGAAATAATTGAGGAGTTTGGGCTTTTTGACTGGGGTTGGCACTAGCTGTTGGAGGGGAGATGTGAATTGGTGGTGAGTGGATGGGATTTTTGGATCTGCTGTTTTGGGGTGGATTGCTGTTTTCTGTTTTGTTTGTTTTGGCGGCGTGGGTGAAGCGATCGGGTGATGATATGCTGCCACGTGGAGTGTATGGGTGGTTGGTGTTTGGAGTTGCATAGGGGGAAGAGAGGGATGAGATTCTTTCTTCCTTTCTTTCATGGGTTTAATTAAAGATAATAATGATAATGATGATGGTGATTAGCGATTTTATTTGTTTAAGGAGAGGGAAGGGATGAAAACTTTTTTTCCTTTTCTTTAATGTTTTGTTTGGATGGGGGTGAATGAGGGGTAGAGGGAGGAAGTTAAATGTATTCACATTGTTTGGGAGTTTTTTTAAGAGAATGGAGTGAAAGGGAAGTAACAAAGTTTATATCTGTTAATTTTCATTCTATATAATTTAGTTACCCCAAATTAGGATGTAGAGGAAGTTAAATGTGTAGGTGTTGAAAATTGCCTATAAATCCCCGAATGTAGCTCGTGATGATGAGAATGACCGACGAGCCATCCGACGACGTGACGATGAACCGTTGACAACACAAGCGACGCCAACGCATGAAGCGAGCGGACGAAACGCATAAAGCGAGTCGACGAGGCATCCAAGTCAACGAAGCCACAGACTAATCGCGAGCGAAGGGATAAACCCAACTGTGAAGCTCCGGACCAACTAGATCAACCAAATCAAGACCCGGAACATCGAAAAACGGCAAAAGAGGTCCCGGAACCGCCCTCAGGGGCTCGGTAAAAACTGAACCACCTGGGGGTGGCTCGACCAAAGCCGAGCCACCCCTAGGGGTGGCCGAGGCACCTAAGTGGTGGCGGGGCCACCTAGGTGGTGGCGGGGCCACCTAGGTGGCTAGGCGGGCTTTGGGCCTAGTTTCGACCGCATCCGCTTTCAAAGGCTATAAATTGAGGTGTAAGGTTCATTTGTAAGGGGCTGGATTTTTTTTGGAGAGAGGCTAAAGCTCTGCAGGATTGGGATCTGACTTTTCATCAACTCCAGCGATTGACTCCAGTGATCAACTCCGAAGATCAACTCCGGTGATCAACTCCGTGGCCGTCATCATCAAGCGAGGAGTTCGAGGAGTCTAAGATCAGATCTACCCTCTGGATTAAGCTTAGTCTTAATCCCAGGGTCCGTGTGTGATTTCGCTTGGTCGATCTCACCCACTCCGGCAATTATCTTCCTCGTGAGGTAATTCCCGTCGGCGATTATTTCTTTTGTGAAGTAATCCCCGCAGATCTGTAAACTTCGCCTCAGATCCAGCATCGGGATTTTGATTACGCGGTGGTCCACGGACGGAATAGAGCCCCCGACACAAGCAAAGACACCCACGCAAGCGAGGATCCGATAAACGGGTCCCGCGTTTGTTCAAAAAGAAGAAAGTTATAATCTTTTTGATTGGTTCATTGTAAAGCCTTATAAAAAGGCGATCTTTTTTCTGAATCTCGTTGTAAGCGCTCGAAGTTTGTAACGAATTCAAGCAATGACAATCATCTCAGTTTTCCCCGCGAACGAAATGTTTTGAACCTTCATGCTAAGAAACCGTTCTATTCTCTTGACCAAACTCCTAAACATCCCCTTCCTTTCCTTTCTTTTACCTTATTTCCCCTTCCCTTATTTCCCTTCCCCTCTGTTAGTAAACTCCCAAAGATAGCATAATGAAACTAAAGCATATCAAAAATATATTGCAACTTGTCCATCCAGAGTACACATATAAAGAAGAAATTGCTTGGAATGCTTGGAGTTTATTTTTTTTCTTTTCTTTTTTTTTTTGGGCGGTTAGTCAAATAGTACTTAGAATTAGAACTGGGATAGTTTATGAGATAAAACCTTATAGTGTTAGTCAACTAGAACTAGAAGTTGGATAAAATTATATTATGTTAGTCAAGTACAACTGGAACAAAATCAGAACTGATGTACAAAATTATCCCACTTTTTCCATTTCTCATACAAAAGTGAGAGTTTAGCCCCTCAAATTATCTCAAGTTTTAGTCTAGAACTAATTGGTAAAAAAGTAAAATTCTCTTTTTTTTTTAATTGATGTTTCTTTCATTTTCATCATTCTTTCTATCTATCTCCAATGGCCACTGCCTTCATCAAACCTCACCATCTCATCTAACTTACTTCAGAGGTGTCCCAGTTTTGAGAAACTAGCCTTGTACAATATTAAGATACTTTTTTGTCTGATTAGTCGAATTTTATAAAAATAAGTTTGGCTTCAGATCTATTTGCCTCACATACTATTAGTTTCATCACTTCTTACCGCCTAACTAATTTCAGTAACCTCTTATCCGCTGAACTATTTTCAGTCTCATTAATGATTAAAATATCAAGCTATAAAGTCATAATTTCATAATCTCATTAATGAATAAAAATGTCATGCTATAACATCAGTTTCTTTTCAAATTCAATTTTGCATCAAAAATTAAACCCGAATCAAGCAAATAAAGTAAAACATAGAATATGTAAGAATTTCAATATGTATCTTTAATTTCCAAAACTATCCATACTTCCTCAAAATTAGAACTTAGAAATCCTATTTATTTCCAAGAAAAAGTAAACCAAAAATAAGGAAAAATAGTACTTGTGATTTCTAAGCATTGTCGGCTTTGGGCAATAATATAAAATAGACTAGAATCTAAATAACATTTAAGGAATTATAACCAACAAAATACTTGCTAATCTTGCAAATGAATGTTTAACATATCCAATGAATCCTAAAAAACAGACACAATAAAAAATCAAAACGTAAGAATAAACACTATGAACCATATAAAAATTAAAACTTTAACATACCAAAGTAGATTACAAATCAAGCAACTAAAGTAGAAATAGAAAACACAAGAATTTTAATATGTACGTTTGATTTCCAAGCGATCTATGATTCCTCAATTAGAACCTATAGATCCTATTTATTTCCAAGCAAAAATGAAATCATTAATAAAAAAATAATACCTATGATTTTTAAGCATCGTAGACCTTGGACAATAAAGTAAAACAAATCAGAATCTAGGATGAACATTTGAGAAAACATAACTATCAAAATACTTATCGATCTTGCAAATGAGAATAATATTTAACATACCCAAGACCTTAAAAATAGGCACAATAAAAAAAATCAAAACTTAAGAATAAACCCAATGAACCCTGTAAAAATCAAAAATTTAAAATACCCAATAGTTTCATTTTCAAATCTAAATTATTCGAGCCAACAAAATCGAGTGGGAATGGATTGGGCGCGAGGTGGGGGCATTTAGGCATCTTGAATGACCTGACGGTGGAGGCGGAGGAACGGGTGAAGAGGGCGGAGAAGGAGAATGTTAGGGAGAGGAATGGGGAGAAATGGGTTGGGGGATTTATGGGGATAGAGGAAGAGAAACCACTCTTTGAAATCTGAGTGGTTTCTTAAAGCTTATAATATTCTTCCACAATGAGCTACAAATGTCTTGACAATTTATATTGTTCTACCAAAAGTATAGTTCTACATAGCAATCCATACTAATCACTAATTAAATTCTTTTGCTATCAATTTGATACATTTATTGTTGATACCATATATATTTAACAAATAATACCCGAGTTAATAACTTGAAAGTTAACAGGACAAGCTAAAAGTTAACATGTTTAAGTGAAAGTTAACGACTAAGCGATATAGTTAACATAAAATAGAAACAAACAAAGATATAATAAACATGTACTTTATATTGATTAGTCTTACATTCTTACAACTGATATAGCTTGAATACACAATTTGATTGATCTTACATTCTTAAAAGCTTAACAAAATTCTTCCACAATGAGCTACAATAGTCTTGACAACCTATATTGCTCTATCAAAAGTATAGTTCTACATAGAAATCCACACTAATCACCAATTAGATTCTTTTTCTATCAATTTGATACATTTATTGTTGATACCATATATATTTAATAGGTAATACCGAGTTAACAACCTTCGGTGAAAGTTAACAGGAAAAGTCAAAAGTTAACATGTTTAAGTGAAAGTTAACAGCTAACTGAGATAGTCAACATGGAATATAAATATCCAGCATATAATAAACATGTACTTTATATTGATTAGTCTTACATTCTTACAGCTGATATAGCTTGAATACACAATTTGATTGGTCTTACATTCTTAAAGCTTAACAAATTCTTCCACAATGAGCTACAATAGTCTTGACAATCTATATTGCTCTACCAAAAGTATAGTTCTACATAGAAATCCACACTAATCACCAATTAGATTCTTTTTCTATCAATTTGATACGTTTATTGTTGATACCATATATACTTAATAAGTAATACCCAGAGTTAACAACTTTCAGTGAAAGTTAACCGGAAAAGTCAAAAGTTAACATGTTTAAGTGAAAGTTAACAGCTAACTGAGATAGTTAACATGGAATATAAATAGCCAACATATAGCAAAACATGTACTTTATATTGATTAGTCTTACATTCTTACAGGTGATATAGCTTGAATACACAATTTGATTGGTCTTACATTCTTAAAGCTTAACAAAATTCTTCCACAATGAACTGCATAAGTCTTGACAATCAATATTGCTCTACCAAAAGTATAGTTCTACATAGCAATCCACACTAATCACCAATTAGATTCTTTTTTTCTATCAATTTGATACGTTTATTGTTGATACCATATATACTTAATAGGTAATACCGAGTTAACAACTTTCATTAAAAGTTAACAGGAAAAGCCAAAAGTTAACATGTTTAAGTAAAAGTTAACGACTAACTGAGATAATTAACAAAAATATAACTAGCCAACATATAGTAAACATATATTTTATATTGATTAGTCTTACATTCTTACAGCTGATATATGTTGAATACATAATTTGATTGGTCTTACATTCTTAAAGCTTAACAAAATTCTTCCACAATGAGCTACAAAAGTCTTGACAACCTATATTGCTCTACCAAAAGTATAATTCTACATAGCAATCCACACTAATCACCAATTAGATTCTTTTTTCTATCAATTTGATACGTTTATTATTGATACCATATATACTTAATAGGTAATACCGAGTTAATAACTTGATTGAAAGTTAACAGGACAAGCTAAAAGTTAACATGTTTAAGTGAAAGTTAACGACTAAGCGATATAGTTAACATAAAATAGAAACAACCGACATATAATAAACATGTACTTTATATTGATTAGTCTTACATTCTTACGGTGATATAGCTTGAATACACAATTTGATTGATCTTACATTCTTAAAGCTTAACAAAATTCTTCCACAATGAGCTACAATAGTCTTGACAACCTATATTGCTCTATCAAAAGCATAGTTCTACATAGAAATCCACACTAATCACCAATTAGATTCTTTTTCTATCAATTTGATGTGTTTATTGTTGATATCATATATACTTAATAGGTAATACCGAGTTAACAACCTTCGGTGAAAGTTAAGCGAGAAAAGCCAAAAGTTAACATGTTTAAGTGAAAGTTAACAACTAACTGAGATAGTCAACATGGAATATAAATAGCCAACATATAGTAAACATATACTTTATATTGATTAGTCTTACATTCTTACGGTGATATAGTTTGAATACACAATTTGATTGGTCTTACATTCTTAAAGCTTAACAAAATTCTTCCACAATGAGCTACAATAGTCTTGACAATCTATATTGCTCTACCAAAAGTATAGTTCTACATAGAAATTCACACTAATCACCAATTAGATTCTTTTTTCTATCAATTTGATCGTTTATTATTGATACCATATATACTTAATAGGTAATACCGAGTTAACAACTTTCGATGAAAGTTAGCAGGAAAAGTCAAAAGTTAACATGTTTAAGTGAAAGTTAACGACTAACTGAGATAGTCAACATGGAATATAAATAGCCAACATATAGCAAAACATGTACTTTATATTGATTAGTCTTACATTCTTACGGTGATATAGCTTGAATACACAATTTGATTGGTCTTACATTCTTAAAGCTTAACAAAATTCTTCCACAATGAACGCATAAGTCTTGACAATCAATATTGCTCTACCAAAAGTATAGTTCTACATAGCAATCCACACTAATCACCAATTAGATTCTTTTTTCTATCAATTTGATGTGTTTATTGTTGATACCATATATACTTAATAGGTAATACCGAGTTAACAACTTTCATTAAAGTTAACAGGAAAAGCCAAAAGTTAACATGTTTAAGTAAAAGTTAACGACTAACTGAGATAATTAACAAAAATATAACTAGCCAACATATAGTAAACATATACTTTATATTGATTAGTCTTACATTCTTACGGTGATATATGTTGAATACATAATTTGATTGGTCTTACATTCTTAAAGCTTAACAAAATTCTTCCACAATGAGCTACAAAAGTCTTGACAACCTATATTGCTCTACCAAAAGTATAATTCTACATAGCAATCCACGCTAATCAGTTTGGGTTCATTCTTTACAAATCCATAATCAAACTTTTTCGCCATAGCATAGTATTGCAAAACTAGTCTTAATTCATTTATACTTTCAAATTGTTGACCCTTTTCAGTTAATGCGTTGTGTGCCACTATTGAGGAATGATGAAAGTGTTGTTGAAAATGTCATCTAATCTCAATATATTCTCACCAGACGGACAATCATTTGGGATCCTCTCTGGATTAAAAGTACTTCTTGGAGCAGTATGATTATATTTTGAATTCAAATAAGTATCAATGCTGCACAAATTAGGAAACCAGTCAGATTTCAAAATAAACTATAAAATTAACTTGTGATCGTGAAAATTAACAGGTTCATGTGAAAGTTAACAGGAAAAGCCAAAAGTTAACATGTTTAAGTAAAAGTTAACAGGAAAAGCCAAAAGTTAACATGTTTAAGTAAAAGTTAACAGGAAAAGTCAAAAGTTAACATGTTTAAGTAAAAGTTAACGAGTTGGTGAAAGTTAACAGATAGCTGTGATAGTTAATAGACGATAAGAAAAGTTAACAGGTTCAGGTGAAAGTTAACAGATAGCTGTGATAGTTAACAGACAACAGGAATAGTTAACATGTAACTATTAAAGTTAATATTTAAAATGGGTCTGTGGTATGAAACCTGAAATCACACAACTTACATCACACAAACCCTAGTTTTAACAACAAGTTAATGATTACTTACATTTTAGTTAGAACTTTCTGCATTTTTCAGTTATAATATTTCTATAACATTTTCTTTGTACACGACTTGTTATTATCACTTTTTAAGAAACCACATCTCTTTTTAGCATTTCATCAAACACTCTATAGGCATTGATAAAATTTTAGCCCTAGTAATATCATTTTAACCCGCAAGCCAACTCATCCACCTCACAACCATTTCGACAAACAACACATATGTCCCAATATCCCCATTATCCTCATCCTCCTCCTCCTTCGTCATTACCCACTAGATATGAGCCTTAACCCTAACCTTCATCTCATTTACTTCCCATTGCCATGGATCTCACTGGCTTGATGAGCTCGACCTCTCATGCCTTCTCTCCTACTCATTCTCCATGCTCCTCTCCATCCATCTCGATGACCGCCTCTCCTTCTTCTCTAAGCCTTTTCAATACTCGCCTAAGATGACGGGGTTGGAAGGTACGCTCGGTGGTGGCGAAGGAGAAGCCGGGTGAGGAAGACATCGGGGTCGGAGGGTAAGAGGAGTAAGAGGGAGAGAGGGGAGAAAGGTAGGGTTATAGGAGAGGAGGAGGAGAGGAGCAGAGGAGAAGAGGAGGAATGATCTGGTCTTTTGGGATGAGTTTCCATGAGAAGAGGGCAATTTCGAAAGAGGAACACAAATACATCAAATACATGGGCTTTTGGGGCTGGACCACATTTTGTTGGGTCTTTTGGGGCTAAACAACATGGGAAAAAGTCCATGGGGCTGGGCCACATGAGTTTTGTTTTTTTGGGGCCTTGACACAATTTTTCCCAAAAAATAATATAAATTACATATTTCTAGTCTATATATCTAATGACCTAAGAATGAATGGTCAGTAACAGTCTAAAATGTCGGTCATTTTGAGTTGCTTATATTATAGGATAAAAAAGTTTCAAGCCATGTGCTTTTTGCTCTACTTATATTTCATGACATATAGATAGTTATGGATAGTTTTTGATTTATATATATATAATATCAACTACTTCTTTTCTTTTAACTAAAGGAGAACAATGAAAAAGTCTCTGATGAACAGTAACTCCATGCTGGACCAATCAGATTGTTTCAAAATTTTACACCCCATCTCCCTACTTTCTCTCCAAACTTCCCACGCTCCCCATAAACCACTTACAAACCCACGTTCTACTCCATTAAAAACCGCTGAACTTATGAAAAGAAAACAAAATAATAGCTTAAAATTAAACCTCGAGATCTCCAACGTCATTCTCTCTGCTCCGCATCGCCCTCCTCTCTCTCCTCTCCCTCTCTCTTCTTCTTCTTCTTCTTCTTCTTCTCGCCCTCCACAAACCCTAACCCTAACTCTAGATCCACTCCCCCTGCCGACTACTCCTTCATCTCTTCCCTCGAGAAATTCCTCACCGCCGGATCCCGATCGAGATCTCCATCCGATCGCGTGGACTCAGCCGAGGCGCTAGATCGATTGATCTCGAAGAGGGAGGAGGATCGGGGGTCGAATTCGGATCGGTCGTTGATTTTGGCGTTTCGGACGATTGCTACCATGGCTGATAGGTTTGTTGCCCTAAATTTGGATTTTATTGGTTCCCCTAAATTTGGATTGAATAGGTAGAGGTTAGGGAAATATTTAGGTTTAGTTATGATTTGAAATTTTCCGAATTGAATAAAACTTTGAGAAATGATTCATTACTTTGATAAAATGACCAGTTGATTTCATGACTATATTGCCCAAGGTGCCAAAATTCGAGCTTTCAGGATTAAAGTTCCCCTAAAAAAACATTGATCGTTGAGGATTAAAAATTTGGATGAAATTGGTGGATGTTAAGGAAGGATATGATCTCTTTTGTTGTGGTTTTTAGATTATTGGGATTTGATTTTTTTAGTATTTAGGAGCGTTGGGGTTTACTCTGACATGATACTTTACCAATTGAATTGACCTTTAGAAATGCTTCAATATTTTGCAAATTGCAAGGTATGTGGATCATTTTCTTTGCTCATTCGTGATCCTTTATTTATTATCGAGAATCTTTTTTTTTTGCTTATCAACTACTTCTTTTAACTACGGTATGAGCAATGGAGTTTTTTTGCTCAAATAGGTATGATTTCTTCTTCTTTATTTATTATTGAGAATCAATATTTATTATCTTTTTTTCCTTGCAAATCCTTTATTTAATATGCCACAATTTTAGTAATTGAACCCTGAAAAATTACATGGGGTACATAATATAGTAAACAATTATGACTAATATAAAATTATTCCTGCAAAGCTTCAGTATCGTGAATTAGTTCCCAAATGTTTGAGTGGTTTGAAATAGATCGACCAAATCTTCATGTCTTTTAAATCTTACTAATATTTTAAAATTAGTCCTTTAAATCTCTCAACATGATCTTTGAGATTGGATACTTATGAGAGTTGGGGGTCTTTGAGCAATTATAAATGATTATCCATGTAGGATATTTACATGACAAAATTAAAAATGTACATGCTCAAGAATAGGCTCAACTGGACTTCAATACGTTCCTCTCTTTTGCAGCTCCATTGATATATGAATCAATTTTCAACCTTGATGCACTCCTTTAGACCCAGTCGTTTACTTTGTTATTTAACTTTATAAATAACTTATCCTAACTTTTTTAATAATAAAAAATTTCCTTAATCCAAAGCAACATTTGATCAAATATAAAACAAGATTTTAAAAATTATTTCATAAAAATATTAGTGAATAATATCAAGCCGTGCTTTGCACGGGCCTAAATACTAGTATAGATAGATGAGTAAAAAGTGTACTTTTTTTTACAAGTGCGTGTACCTAGCTTAGATACACCCTCCAAAAGTTCAGCGTGGTTCTATTCCATGTGTATCGCCTTGGCACGAATTTCGTATTTAATCCTAGCCATTCAATTATGCTCAAGTTTTAATCTGAGCCCTTCAACGAACAAAACCCTAAGCTAAATGAAACCAAACTCGGCCTCTCGATTCTCTCCCTGCAACCTCACAACCCATCAAGAGATTCGCCGCGTTCGACGCCGACTCGATCATAGCCAGGTTCACAGGGACGGATTCAGAGGGCTTTGAACCTGTTGATCTCAACATTACGCGGGAGTTAGTTTCAGTCCTTTGCACAGGATCTAAACTGTAAGAATTTGCATTGATCTCCTTAATTTAATAGTAGTGTATATCTATCTTTATATGAATCCTTCAATGATCTCCTCAATTACTTCAACCCTTTCAGCCATGGAGATCTCTTCCATAGACGACGGAGACAGACTGAGTGAATTGCCTCAAAACATAACCGATGCGATTCTCTCCAGGTTCACAACCAAACAAGCCATCAGGAACACCTCCCTCTTATCGAAACGCTGGCGCCATGCATGGACCACTTGCCCGAAGCTAGTCCTCAAGCGACAAGAGTTCGCATCCAATCAGAATTTCATCAAATTCGTCAACAGAACTCTAGAAATCCGTGGTAAATCTCCTCTGACAACCTTCCAACTGTACTGGAGCAATGTGGATCTCGGTTGCACATCGACATGGTTGCACTATGCAATGCGACAGCGAGTGCAGGAAATCGTGATGCGCGTGGATATAGCGGCACCAAGTAGTAGTGAACAAGATCAATGGCTTTCTCTTTGTTTTCTGAATTTGCCGAACTCAGTCAATTTGACAAATCTCAGATGTTTGCATCTACGGTATGTGCAGTGTTCTAATATTTTGCTAGAGAAACTAATATCTAGTTGTACCGTACTAGAATCACTTGAGTTGAGCACACATTTTGAAAGCATCAATATAACTGCGCCGAATCTGAAAAGCTGCATCTAAATTATACTCATGGACCAGTTCAGATATCAGCGCCGAAACTTGAATCTATGGTCTGTAATTTATATTCATTCGCAGAAATTTCCCCACTGAGGACTTTAAGTTCCTTGTGGATGCGGATGTTTTGTATTATAAGAATATAAAAGAAATCAACAAAACAAGTTGGTGGAATTTCTGAAAAGCCTTTATAATGCAAAGGTGTTGACTTTGAAAGAACATGTTATCAAGGTAACTTTTTTAAAAATCTTTTTCTTATCCTCCAATCATTTTTCACATGTATTAATTCTTTTCTATTTGTTTATGCAGGTACTCTCTGAGTTAGACTTGACAAAGCAAATATTTCCCGTATTCTACAATCTAAAGCAGATTAGCATAGACGCAGCGCTAGTAGACACAAAGAATATCAGTGTGATAGTTATGTTACTTCGAGCTGTCCCAGTTTGGAGAAGCTAGTCTTGCACAATGTGAGTAGCCATATGTTTTAAAGTATGTTTGTTCTACTTGTGTCATAAACTATTTTCATTAACATCTTACCTACTGAACTATTTTTGTTATCACTTTTCTTTGTGGGCATTTTAAATGGATTTATGAGATCAATGTGATAGTTCAAGGAGCACGAGCGAAATTGACGCACACGATGCTGTGGTATTCGTGTGGAAAACAACTAAAAATTCATTAAGCATCTGGTTAGAAATACACAGTTTATCTAGTTAGTTAAGAAAAACTATAGCAGGTAATAACAAAATATAGCAATTTAAATTGTATATAAATATGTTGAAATACAAAGTGAGTACAAATAATTTGTTGAGTATTTTGGTTTAATAGTGGTTTTGGAAGTGGATGGATTTAGAAGTAGATGGTGTAAAACTTTAGGTTTATAGATAAAAAACAATTTTATAGGTGGATGATTATAAATTGAAAAGGATAAAACTTAGGGTTTTAACACATCTATGGTATTGCCAAGACATTAGTGTGAGAAAGAAGCCAAACAAATGGTTAAGCATTTGGTTCATAATATACACTGATACATAACAACTCAGAAAATATAGTAACCTACACCATTTACCGAGTGAATTAAGATTAATTTGGAGGGTTATATTGGGGCTAGAAGCGATTTTTGAAGTGGGAGTTTTTGAAATGGAGGCAAAACTTGGGTTTACTGATTTTTTCCTTTCCTTTTTGTTGGGGCTGGGAGGAATCCTATTTGAAGTGTAAGTTTAAAACTAATGGGGTAAAACTTTGTGTTTATGGTAAAAACCAAATACAATTTGTGGTGCATCGACATCAGTGCAAAAGGAAAACAGAAAAAAAAAAAAAAGAATGAGCTATCTGACTTTTAGGATGAATATTGAAATTCAAATGCTATAAATAAAACTTTACTGTAGGTGGTTCTCATTTCTTTTGTTATATAGTGTGGAAATGAGACTGAAAATAGTTCTAGGGTAAAAAAAGATAATTTTAATAGTTTAAGGGACAATGTTGCACTGAAAATAGTTCAGGACCAAGAAAGAGACACATGTGATAGTTTGGGGCACTGACCTTCCCACTGACTTTAATTATTCAAATGCTTCATATTTTTAGAACGGAGAGGGCCCATGGGATGTGTCAGGAGATTATGAAGCCCCTTGGCAGCTGGGAGATGAGTGCAATTTATCAAGTCTAAAGGATATTGTTATCAGTGGATTTTGTGGGGAAGAGGCCGAGTTCCAATTTGTGAAGTTTCTTCTCGAGGAAGCAAATACATTGTGTGTGATGAATATCAACGGTATATTTCGACCTTCTGCACATTGCAAAGTGATCTCGAAGGAGTTGCTTGCTTTTCGCAGAGCGTCTTCTCATGCAAAAGTCGTGATAAACAAGGATTTTTGGAAAGAAAACGTATTTAATGATGTAACTCATTGAAGGTTCTTACTTGGATAGATATTAACTCGACTTAATTTTATTTATTTTCTATACTCTTAACTCCTTATTGTATTCTTTTCTTCTCCTTTTAAGGATATATGTTTTTGTGTTGTGTTTTGTTTTGTTTTGATTTTTTCCCATCAATTTGTAGTAGTTTAATTACTTAAATTGAGTGAAATTGTGAATCTCAAGGTTCTGAGTAATTCTAGCAGCAGTCGCCAGGAACGAATTGCCACTCCGAGATTTTATTGGGCCACATATTTAATTATTCTCAATGGACATATGTCCTGTCAAAGAAGTTTAAAGATACAGCTTGCAAAGATAGAGATAATATGTACATTTATAGTTATTAGTAGGGTTAATTTCATAAAGCCCTATAAACTTTGAGGGTTGTTGCTCTGACCTCTAAACATTTTTGCACTAACCCCTTCTGAACTTTTGGGAGTTTTTGCAACTTTATTGTTTTCTAAATCTTACTTAAAAGTTATCATATGATCTCCCATTTAGTAGTATCAACTCTAACATGTCACTGTAAGCACATGATAGAAAATATAAAATATCCCATGATAGAAACTATGAGATTTTTGCTCAACCCCAAAAAGTATTATTTGAGAGATGTAAGGGTTATTTTTCAAATTGAGAGGCTATCTTTTTCAAGTGATATCTTTTGGGGTAGGAGGAAGCATTCATATTTTGTCCCGTGGAAGTTTTCATATTTCTTGTCACATGCTTTCCACGTAATACGTTATAGTTGATTCTGCTGATTTAGGAGACTATTTGATAAATTTTAGGTGAATTTAATCACATTTTAGGGTGTAAGGTGCAACAACTCTGGGGTTAGTGGAACAAAGAGTTGAGGGCTTTCAGGCAACATGGTCCAAGGTTTAAGGATTTTTAAAATTAATCCTATTAACCCTACACCCCACCCCACCCCTACCCAAAAATATAGGTGTTCTTGCACGTAACTTCTTTGGTGGTAATTTTATTTTCTTCATTTGTGCAAGCTGTAATTTTTAGCTTCTTTGGGAGTACACGTTTTCATTGAGAATATTATGATATATGGCACAATTAAATGGGAAGAGATTATCTATACCCTAAATTGTAAATGATGCTTACAATCACTCAGGTGTATGAATAAAATTGGTTCGTTATGCGCTCCACAACCAAGATGATTTATTTATATACTTATATAATATTATTCATGCGGTCCACAAAGTGAAGAGAGGTTATTGATTAGCTATAGGGATCATGTACAATCAATGGTATGTCCCAACGCTAATTAAATCTCCAAGTAATCAGCTCGAGTGATTGTTCGCAGAGATGGCGGGAAAAATTAGAGTTGGTGAAAGTTAACAGATAGCTGTGATAGTTAATAGACGATAAGAAAAGTTAACAGGCTCAGATGAAAGTTAACAGATAGCTGTGATAGTTAACAGACAACAGGAATAGTTAACATGTAACTATTAAAGTTAATATTTAAAATGGGTGCGTGGTATGAAACACGAAATCACACAACTTACATCACACAAACCCTAGTTTTAACAACAAGTTAATGATTACTTACATTTTAGTTAGAACTTTCGGCGTTTTTTCAGTTATAATATCTCTATAACATTTTCTTTGTACACGACTTGTTATTATCACTTTTTAAGAAACCACATCTCTTTTTAGCATTTCATCAAACACTCTATAGGCATTGATAAATTTTTAGCCCTAGTAATATCATTTTAACCTGTAAGCCAACTCATCCACCTCACAACCATTTCGACAAACAACACATATGTCCCAATATCCCCATTATCCTCATCCTCCTCCTCCTCCGTCATTACCCACTAGATATGAGCCTTAACCCTAACCTTCATCTCATTTACTTCCCATTGCCATGGATCTCACTGGCTCGATGAGCTCGACCTCTCCTTCCTTCTCTCCTACTCATTCTCCATGCTCCTCTCCATCCATCTCGCTGACCGCCTCTCCTTCTCTAAGCCTTCTCAATACTCACCTAAGATGATGGGGTTGGAGGGTACGGCAGGGCTAAGGAGTTGAGGAAGACATCTGGCCTGAGGGTAAGAGGAGTAAGAGGGAGAGAGGGGAGAAAGGTAGGGTTAGGGGAGAGGATGAGCAGAGGAGAAGAGGAGGAAGGATCTGGTCTTTTGGGATGGGTTTCCATGAGAAGAGGACAATTTCGGAAGAGGAGCACAAATACATCAAATACATGGGCTTTTGGGGCTGGACCACATTTTGTTGGGTCTTTTGGGGCTAAACAACATGGGGAAAAGTCCATGGGATTGGGCCACATGAGTTTTGTTTTTTTGGGGCATTGACACAATTTTTCCCAAAAATAACATAAATTACATATTTCTAGTCTATATATTTAATGACCTAAGAATGAATGGTCAGTAACAGTCTAAAATGTCGGTCATTTTGAGTTGCTTATATTATAGGATAAAAAGTTTCAAACCATGTGCTTTTTGCTCTACATATATTTCATGACATATAGATAGTTATGGGCAGTTTTTGATATATATATATATATATATATATATATATATATATATATATATATATATATATATATATATATATATATATATATATATATATATATATATATATATATATATATATATATATATAGAATATGGCTTTTAGTGCCAAAGTTTCTTGAGAAGATGATGTTATGGTCCCCAGCCTTGCACATTGAGGAGGAGAGAGAGAGAATTATTTTTAAAGTTCATTGTGATTGGTACAGAATTTAATCAAATCACTCTACGAGATTCATTTGAGGGCTAATTACTTAAGATTTTCATTTTTCACATATATATATATATATATATATATATATATATATATATATATATATATATATATATATATATATATATATATATATATATATGAGTAAAAGTGTACAAGTGCGTGTACCTAACTTAGATACACCCTCCAATAGTTCAGCGTGGTTCTATTCCATGTGTATCGCCTTGGAGCGAATTTCGTATTTAATCCTAGCCATTCAATTATGCTCAAGTTTTAATCTGAGCGCTTCAACGAACAAAACCCTAAGCTAAATGAAACCAAACTCGGCCTCTCGATTCTCTCCCTGCAACCTCACAACCCATCAAGAGATTCGCCAGAGCTGTTAATCGCGTTCGACGCCGACTCGATCATAGCCAGGTTCACAGGGACGGATTCAGAGGGCTTTGAACCTGTTGATCTCAACATTACGCGGGAGTTAGTTTCAGTCCTTTGCACAGGATCTAAACTGTAAGAATTTGCATTGATCTCCTTAATTTAATAGTAGTGTATATCTATCTTTATATGAATCCTTCAATGATCTCCTCAATTACTTCAACCCTTTCAGCCATGGAGATCTCTTCCATAGACGACGGAGACAGACTAAGTGAATTGCCTCAAAACATAACCGATGCAATTCTCTCCGGGTTCACAACCAAACAAGCCATCAGGAACACCTCCCTCTTATCGAAACGCTGGCGCCATGCATGGACCACTTGCCCGAAGCTAGTCCTCAAGCGACAAGAGTTCGCATCCAATCAGAATTTCATCAAATTCGTCAACAGAACTCTAGAAATCCGTGGTAAATCTCCTCTGACAACCTTCCAACTGTACTGGAGCAATGTGGATCTCGGTTGCACATCGACATGGTTGCACTATGCAATGCGACAGCGAGTGCAGGAAATCGTGATGCACGTGGATATAGCGGCACCAAGTAGTAGTGAACAAGATCAATGGCTTTCTCTTTGTTTTCTGAATTTGCCGAACTCAGTCAATTTGACAAATCTCAGATGTTTGCATCTACGGTATGTGCAGTGTTCTAATATTTTGCTAGAGAAACTAATATCTAGTTGTACCGTACTAGAATCACTTGAGTTGAGCACACATTTTGAAAGCATCAATATAACTGCGCCGAATCTGAAAAAGCTGCATCTAAATTATACTCATGGACCAGTTCAGATATCAGCGCCGAAACTTGAATCTATGGTCTGTAATTTATATTCATTCGCAGAAATTTCCCCCACTGAGGACTTTAAGTTCCTTGTGGATGCGGATGTTTTGTATTATAAGAATATAAAAGAAATCAACAAAAACAAGTTGGTGGAATTTCTGAAAAGCCTTTATAATGCAAAGGTGTTGACTTTGAAAGAACATGTTATCAAGGTAACTTTTTTTAAAAAATCTTTTTCTTATCCTCCAATCATTTTTCACATGTATTAATTCTTTTCTATTTGTTTATGCAGGTACTCTCTGAGTTAGACTTGACAAAGCAAATATTTCCCGTATTCTACAATCTAAAGCAGATTAGCATAGACGCAGCGCTAGTAGACACAAAGAATATCAGTGTGATAGTTATGTTACTTCGGAGCTGTCCCAGTTTGGAGAAGCTAGTCTTGCACAATGTGAGTAGCCATATGTTTTAAAGTATGTTTGTTCTACTTGTGTCATAAACTATTTTCATTAACATCTTACCTACTGAACTATTTTTGTTATCACTTTTTCTTTGTGGGCATTTTAAATGGATTTATGAGATCAATGTGATAGTTCAAGGAGCACGAGCGAAATTGACGCACACGATGCTGTGGTATTCGTGTGGAAAACAACTAAAAATTCATTAAGCATCTGGTTAGAAATACACAGTTTATCTAGTTAGTTAAGAAAAACTATAGCAGGTAATAACAAAATATAGCAATTTAAATTGTATATAAATATGTTGAAATACAAAGTGAGTACAAATAATTTGTTGAGTATTTTGGTTTAATAGTGGTTTTGGAAGTGGATGGATTTAGAAGTAGATGGTGTAAAACTTTAGGTTTATAGATAAAAAACAATTTTATAGGTGGATGATTATAAATTGAAAAGGATAAAACTTAGGGTTTTTAACACATCTATGGTATTGCCAAGACATTAGTGTGAGAAAGAAGCCAAACAAATGGTTAAGCATTTGGTTCATAATATACACTGATACATAACAACTCAGAAAAATATAGTAACCTACACCATTTACCGAGTGAATTAAGATTAATTTGGAGGGTTATATTGGGGCTAGAAGCGATTTTGGAAGTGGGAGGTTTTTGAAATGGAGGCAAAACTTGGGTTTACTGATTTTTCCTTTCCTTTTTTTGTTGGGGCGGGAGATCTATTTGAAGTGTAAGTTTAAAAGCGAATGGGGGTAAAACTTTGTGTTTATGGTAAAAAAACCATATACAATTTGTGGTGCATCGACATCAGTGTAAAAAGGAAAACAGAAAAAAAAAAAAAAAAGATTGAGCTATCTGGCTTTTAGGATGAATATTGAAATTCAAATGCTATAAATAAAACTTTACTGTAGGTAAGGTGTTCATTTCCCTCTAACTTTGTTATATAGTGTGGAAATGAGACTGAAAATAGTTCTAGGGTAAAAAAAGATAATTTTAATAGTTTAAGGGACAATGTTGCACTGAAAATAGTTCAGGACCAAGAAAGAGACACATGTGATAGTTTAAGGCACTGACCTTCCCACTGACTTTAATTATTCAAATGCTTCATATTTTTAGAACGGAGAGGGCCCATGGGATGTGTCAGGAGATTATGAAGCCCCTTGGCAGCTGGGAGATGAGTGCAATTTATCAAGTCTAAAGGATATTGTTATCAGTGGATTTTGTGGGGAAGAGGCCGAGTTCCAATTTGTGAAGTTTCTTCTCGAGGAAGCAAATACATTGTGTGTGATGAATATCAACGGTATATTTCGACCTTCTGCACATTGCAAAGTGATCTCGAAGGAGTTGCTTGCTTTTCGCAGAGCGTCTTCTCATGCAAAAGTCGTGATAAACAAGGATTTTGGAAAGAAACGTATTTAATGATGTAACTCATTGAAGGTTCTTACTTGGATAGATATTAACTCGACTTAATTTTATTTATTTTCTATACTCTTAACTCCTTATTGTATTCTTTTCTTCTCCTTTTAAGGATATATGTTTTTGTGTTGTGTTTTGTTTTGTTTTGATTTTTTCCCATCAATTTGTAGTAGTTTAATTACTTAAATTGAGTGAAATTGTGAATCTCAAGGTTCTGAGTAATTCTAGCAGCAGTCGCCAGGAACGAATTGCCACTCCGAGATTTTATTGGGCCACATATTTAATTATTCTCAATGGACATATGTCCTGTCAAAGAAGTTTAAAGATACAGCTTGCAAAGATAGAGATAATATGTACATTTATAGTTATTAGTAGGGTTAATTTCATAAAGCCCTATAAACTTTGAGGGTTGTTGCTCTGACCTCTAAACATTTTTTGCACTAACCCCTTCTGAACTTTTGGGAGTTTTTGCAACTTTATTGTTTTCGCTAAATCTTACTTAAAAGTTATCATATGATCTCCCATTTAGTAGTATCAACTCTAACATGTCACGCGGTAAGCACATGATAGAAAATATAAAAATATCCGCATGATAGAAACTATGAGATTTTTTGCTCAACCCCAAAAAGTATTATTTGGAGAGATGTAAGGGTTATTTTTCAAATTGAGAGGCTATCTTTTTTCAAGTGATATCTTTTGGGGGTAGGAGGAAGCATTCATATTTTGTCCCGTGGAAGTTTTCATATTTCTTGTCACATGCTTTCCACGTAATACGTTATAGTTGATTCTGCTGATTTAGGAGACTATTTGATAAATTTTAGGTGAATTTAATCACATTTTAGGGTGTAAGGTGCAACAACTCTCAGGGGTTAGTGGAACAAAGAGTTGAGGGCTTTCAGGCAACATGGTCCAAGGTTTAAGGATTTTTAAAATTAATCCTATTAACCCTACCCCCACCCCACCCCACCCCTACCCAAAAATATAGGTGTTCTTGCACGTAACTTCTTTGGTGGTAATTTTATTTTCTTCATTTGTGCAAGCTGTAATTTTTAGCTTCTTTGGGAGTACACGTTTTCATTGAGAATATTATGATATATGGCACAATTAAATGGGAAGAGATTATCTATACCCTAAATTGTAAATGATGCTTACAATCACTCAGGTGTATGAATAAAATTGGTTCGTTATGCGCTCCACAACCAAGATGATTTATTTATATACTTATATAATATTATTCATGCGGTCCACAAAGTGAAGAGAGGTTATTGATTAGCTATAGGGATCATGTACAATCAATGGTATGTCCCAACGCTAATTAAATCTCCGTGTAATCCAGTCGGTGATTGTTCGCAAGAATTGTAAAATTAAATTGTTGTAATTGGTGTCTGAAACCTTATGTAGACGCTATAAATGAACAAGGAATCTGCGCAGACTGCATCGATATATCCCAATTAAATTGTTCGTCAAGAGATCGTGATCGAGTACTAGTTCTTACTCTGACCCCATCTTTGATCTTTTATTTCGCATCTACAAATGAGCAAGGAATCTGCTCTACTAAAACCATGAAGTCATCATTACAAGTGTTTTGCATTTACTTATCACTAGCATTCACCCCATGCTGAGCACGGGCTAGTGTTACCCTATGAATTATTGTAACATCCAAATGCTGATCTTAAGTTCAATTCTAGAAATAACTGATGCACCACTTCCCTAACAAAAGCAACCAATTGGGAAAACTCCTCTCTAAAGAAACCATGACCCATAATTATATCAAGTAGATAACACATCTTATTCCTATGGTGATTCATTGTCTTTCGAAGCATGATTATTGTCACCAAACAGTTCTGCTATACTACATCACAGAGAAAAATTACCTGTCATCATATACAAACAATTGCTTAGAAGAGAGATATTACTTAAGAAATATACAACAAATTTTAAATAAATCCAACCATCTCAATAATGTTACTCCTAAGCATTCTAACTATTTTGTACATTTTGTGGGCTTGCTGATGATCCGTAAATAGGATATACATTTCCAAATCAATTTGCAAGATGATGAAACATCGAACCAAAATTGGGATATACTAGCTACTCATCAGCACTCTATTATTACATGATTCTGCTCATGTTACTGCACGATTAAGAAGTAGAATAAGCATGATATCTCATTGTGAAGGACGCCGTTGCCACAAGCTAAGATATGACATGCTTGGCTAAATGATGCTAGTATGAAATATACTTACAAATTGATTGACTATACATACATCATACATAATACAATGTAAGGACAGTAAAAATAAGTAATTATATGTCTGTTATTCAACAATAACAACATTGACAAATGGCAATCATCAATACTCTTCCCTCAAGACCAAGTAGAAGATAGCTCAGTTATTGTTTGGCAAGTGAAGCTGCCCTGCTAAGTGATCCTGCTCAAGTTCCTTTGCTGGACAGGATCATCAGGTGCATCCTGGGAACTTGATGGACAGTTGGTTTTGCTCTATTATAATTCAAGTACACTGTCGAGCTTCTACTGTTTCTTGATAATTTTCTGCAGATACGTTCCCTGAGCATCAATTGAAGCTGCAAAAGGCTTTACGCCTGAAATTTGATAATATGACGCATAGAGCCATTTAGAAAGCTAACTACATATATAGTTTTGATATATATATATATATATATATATATAATATCAACTACTTCTTTTAACTTCTGGTATGAGCAATGGAGTTTTTGTTCAAATAGGTATGATTTCTTCTTCTTTATTTATTATTGAGAATCAAGTTTTAATCTGAGCGCTTCAACGAACAAAACCCTAAGCTAAATGAAACCAAACTCGGCCTCTCGATTCTCTCCTGCAACCTCACAACCCATCAAGAGATTCGCCAGAGCTGTTAATCGCGTTCGACGCCGACTCGATCATAGCCAGGTTCACAGGGACGGATTCAGAGGGCTTTGAACCTGTTGATCTCAACATTACGCGGGAGTTAGTTTCAGTCCTTTGCACAGGATCTAAACTGTAAGAATTTGCATTGATCTCCTTAATTTAATAGTAGTGTATATCTATCTTTATATGAATCCTTCAATGATCTCCTCAATTACTTCAACCCTTTCAGCCATGGAGATCTCTTCCATAGACGACGGAGACAGACTAAGTGAATTGCCTCAAAACATAACCGATGCAATTCTCTCCGGGTTCACAACCAAACAAGCCATCAGGAACACCTCCCTCTTATCGAAACGCTGGCGCCATGCATGGACCACTTGCCCGAAGCTAGTCCTCAAGCGACAAGAGTTCGCATCCAATCAGAATTTCATCAAATTCGTCAACAGAACTCTAGAAATCCGTGGTAAATCTCCTCTGACAACCTTCCAACTGTACTGGAGCAATGTGGATCTCGGTTGCACATCGACATGGTTGCACTATGCAATGCGACAGCGAGTGCAGGAAATCGTGATGCACGTGGATATAGCGGCACCAAGTAGTAGTGAACAAGATCAATGGCTTTCTCTTTGTTTTCTGAATTTGCCGAACTCAGTCAATTTGACAAATCTCAGATGTTTGCATCTACGGTATGTGCAGTGTTCTAATATTTTGCTAGAGAAACTAATATCTAGTTGTACCGTACTAGAATCACTTGAGTTGAGCACACATTTTGAAAGCATCAATATAACTGCGCCGAATCTGAAAAAGCTGCATCTAAATTATACTCATGGACCAGTTCAGATATCAGCGCCGAAACTTGAATCTATGGTCTGTAATTTATATTCATTCGCAGAAATTTCCCCCACTGAGGACTTTAAGTTCCTTGTGGATGCGGATGTTTTGTATTATAAGAATATAAAAGAAATCAACAAAACAAGTTGGTGGAATTTCTGAAAAGCCTTTATAATGCAAAGGTGTTGACTTTGAAAGAACATGTTATCAAGGTAACTTTTTTAAAAATCTTTTTCTTATCCTCCAATCATTTTTCACATGTATTAATTCTTTTCTATTTGTTTATGCAGGTACTCTCTGAGTTAGACTTGACAAAGCAAATATTTCCCGTATTCTACAATCTAAAGCAGATTAGCATAGACGCAGCGCTAGTAGACACAAAGAATATCAGTGTGATAGTTATGTTACTTCGAGCTGTCCCAGTTTGGAGAAGCTAGTCTTGCACAATGTGAGTAGCCATATGTTTTAAAGTATGTTTGTTCTACTTGTGTCATAAACTATTTTCATTAACATCTTACCTACTGAACTATTTTTGTTATCACTTTTTCTTTGTGGGCATTTTAAATGGATTTATGAGATCAATGTGATAGTTCAAGGAGCACGAGCGAAATTGACGCACACGATGCTGTGGTATTCGTGTGGAAAACAACTAAAAATTCATTAAGCATCTGGTTAGAAATACACAGTTTATCTAGTTAGTTAAGAAAAACTATAGCGGTAATAACAAAATATAGCAATTTAAATTGTATATAAATATGTTGAAATACAAAGTGAGTACAAATAATTTGTTGAGTATTTTGGTTTAATAGTGGTTTTGGAAGTGGATGGATTTAGAAGTAGATGGTGTAAAACTTTAGGTTTATAGATAAAAAACAATTTTATAGGTGGATGATTATAAATTGAAAAGGATAAAACTTAGGGTTTTAACACATCTATGGTATTGCCAAGACATTAGTGTGAGAAAGAAGCCAAACAAATGGTTAAGCATTTGGTTCATAATATACTATACATAACAACTCGAGAAAAATATAGTAACCTACACCATTTACCGAGTGAATTAAGATTAATTTGGAGGGTTATATTGGGGCTAGAAGCGATTTTTGGAAGTGGGAGAGTTTTGAAATGGAGGCAAAACTTGGGTTTACTGATTTTTCCTTTCCTTTTTTTTTGGGGAGGAGAATCCTATTTGAAGTGTAAGTTTAAAAGCGAATGGGGGTAAAACTTTGTGTTTATGGTAAAAACCAAATACAATTTGTGGTGCATCGACATCAGTGCAAGGAAAACAGAAAAAAAAAAAAAAAAAAGAATGAGCTATCTGACTTTTAGGATGAATATTGAAATTCAAAAGCTATAAATAAAACTTTATTGTCGGTAAGAAGTGTTCGTTTCCCTCTAACTTTGGTATACGGTGTGCAGATACCACTGAAAATAGTTCCAGGTTAAAAGAAATGATGATTTTAATAGTTTTAAGGGGCAATGTCCCACTGAAAATAGTTCAGGGCCAAGAAAGAGACAGACGTAATAGTTTAAGGGACATTGATCTTCCACTGACTTTAATTCTTCACATGCTTCATATTTTCAGACTGGAGATGGCCAATTGGATGTGTCGGGACATTATGAAGCCCCTTGGCAGCTGGGAGATGAGTGCAATTTATCAAGTCTAAAGGATATTGTTATCAGTGGATTTTGTGGGGAAGAGGCCGAGTTCCAATTTGTGAGGTTTCTTCTCGAGGAAGCAAATACATTGTGTGTGATGAATATCAACGGTATATTTCGACCTTCTGCACATTGCAAAGTGATCTCGAAGGAGTTGCTTGCTTTTCGCAGAGCGTCTTCTCATGCAAAAGTCGTGATAAACAAGGATTTTGGAAAAAACGTATTTAATGATGTAACTCATTGAAGGTTCTTACTTGGATAGATATTAACTCGACTTAATTTTATTTATTTTCTATACTCTTAACTCCTTATTGTATTCTTTTCTTCTCCTTTTAAGGATATATGTTTTTGTGTTGTGTTTTGTTTTGTTTTGATTTTTTCCCCATCAATTTGTAGTAGTTTAATTACTTAAATTGAGTGAAATTGTGAATCTCAAGGTTCTGAGTAATTCTAGCAGCAGTCGCCAGGAACGAATTGCCACTCCGAGATTTTATTGGGCCACATATTTAATTATTCTCAATGGACATATGTCCTGTCAAAGAAGTTTAAAGATACAGCTTGCAAAGATAGAGATAATATGTACATTTATAGTTATTAGTAGGGTTAATTTCATAAAGCCCTATAAACTTTGAGGGTTGTTGCTCTGACCTCTAAACATTTTTGCACTAACCCTTCTGAACTTTTGGGAGTTTTGCAACTTTATTGTTTTCGCTAAATCTTACTTAAAAGTTATCATATGATCTCCCATTTAGTAGTATCAACTCTAACATGTCACGCGGTAAGCACATGATAGAAAATATAAAATATCATGATAGAAACTATGAGATTTTTGCTCAACCCCAAAAAGTATTATTTGGAGAGATGTAAGGGTTATTTTTCAAATTGAGAGGCTATCTTTTTCAAGTGATATCTTTTGGGGGTAGGAGGAAGCATTCATATTTTGTCCCGTGGAAGTTTTCATATTTCTTGTCACATGCTTTCCACGTAATACGTTATAGTTGATTCTACTGATTTAGGAGACTATATGATAAATTTTAGGTGAATTTAATCACATTTTAGGGTGTAAGGTGCAACAACTCTCAGGGGTTAGTGGAACAAAGAGTTGAGGGCTTTCAGGCAACATGGTCCAAGGTTTAAGGATTTTTTAAAATTAATCCTATTAACCCTACCCCCCCTACCCCACCCCACCCCTACCCAAAAATATCGGTGTTCTTGCACGTAACTTCTTTGGTGGTAATTTTATTTTCTTCATTTGTGCAAGCTGTAATTTTTAGCTTCTTTGGGAGTACACGTTTTCATTGAGAATATTATGATATATGGCACAATTAAATGGGAAGAGATTATCTATACCCTAAATTGTAAATGATGCTTACAATCACTCAGGTGTATGAATAAAATTGGTTCGTTATGCGCTCCACAACCAAGATGATTTATTTATATACTTATATAATATTATTCATGGTCCACAAAGTGAAGAGAGGTTATTGATTAGCTATAGGGATCATGTACAATCAATGGTATGTCCCAACGCTAATTAAATCTCCATGGTAATCAGCAGTCACAGTGATTGTTCGCAAGAATTGTAAAATTAAATTGTTGTAATTGGTGTCGAAACCTTATGTAGACGCTTATAAATGAACAAGGAATCTGCTTGGTGCATCGATATATCCCAATTAAATTGTTCACAAGAGATCGTGATCGAGTACTAGTTCTTACTCTGACCCCATCTTTGATCTTTTATTTCGCATCTACAAATGAGCAAGGAATCTGCTCTACTAAAACCATGAAGTCATCATTACAAGTGTTTTGCATTTACTTATCACTAGCATTCACCCCATGCTGAGCACGGGCTAGTGTTACCCTATGAATTATTGTAACATCCAAATGCTGATCTTAAGTTCAATTCTAGAAATAACTGATGCACCACTTCCTAACAAAAGCAACCAATTGGGAAAACTCCTCTCTAAAGAAACCATGACCCATAATTATATCAAGTAGATAACACATCTTATTCCTATGGTGATTCATTGTCTTTCGAAGCATGATTATTGTCACCAAACAGTTCTGCTATACTACATCACAGAGAAAAATTACCTGTCATCATATACAAACAATTGCTTAGAAGAGAGATATTACTTAAGAAATATACAACAAATTTTAAATAAATCCAACCATCTCAATAATGTTACTCCTAAGCATTCTAACTATTTTGTACATTTTGTGGGCTTGCTGATGATCCGTAAATAGGATATACATTTCCAAATCAATTTGCAAGATGATGAAACATCGAACCAAAATTGGGATATACTAGCTACTCATCAGCACTCTATTATTACATGATTCTGCTCATGTTACTGCACGATTAAGAAGTAGAATAAGCATGATATCTCATTGTGAAGGACGCCGTTGCCACAAGCTAAGATATGACATGCTTGGCTAAATGATGCTAGTATGAAATATACTTACAAATTGATTGACTATACATACATCATACATAATACAATGTAAGGACAGTAAAAATAAGTAATTATATGTCTGTTATTCAACAATAACAACATTGACAAATGGCAATCATCAATACTCTTCCCTCAAGACCAAGTAGAAGATAGCTCAGTTATTGTTTGGCAAGTGAAGCTCACCCATCCTTGCTTTTTCGAGGTGCATCCTGGGAACTCGATGGACAGTTGATGGGCCTTTGGTTGTTCTATTATATTTCAAGTTCACCCATCCTTGCTTTTTTTGAGGTGCATACAGGATCATCAGGTGCATCCTGGGAACTTGATGGACAGTTGGTGGGCTTTTGGTTGCTCTATTATAATTCAAGTACACTGTCGAGCTTCTACTGTTTCTTGATAATTTTCTGCAGATACGTTCCCTGAGCATCAATTCGAAGCTGCAAAAGGCTTTACGCCTGAAATTTGATAATATGACGCATAGAGCCATTTAGAAAGCTAACTACATATATAGTTTTGATATATGGTAAACTTACTATAAAAAAAAGTTTGGGATAAAAAAAAACATTACTTGCTAATTGGATTCCTCGATCAAGAAATGCTTCTTTTCATATTGTGCTCTATGTGGAGAAATCAGCATGATGCATCTATCAGCTTTCCTCTACAATGCATATATTTAAACGATTAGAATGGCAATAACAGTTCCTTCAATAGGAAAGATTAGCATTAAGTAAGGTCTATTGCAACAAATTGCATTGTAAGAAAAGATGACAAACCAAAAATGAATACAGTTTAAGTTGTAACACTAGCTGATGAGTACATAATGTAGAATTGTCAGAAAACGCATTCTGATAGGAGCCTGCAGCTAAGATCATCCAACTATTATCATTATTTCAACCTAATATAGAATCCTATGTTTTATTTAAGTTATATGACATTTTCCATCTTATGGTTGTAAATAAAAGACTAAACAAACTTGGCTTAACAGTTTACTCTGTATCTAATATTATTGAAGCTAATACCTACTAAAGGTCTTACCATTTTCCAGGAATAATAAGATTTCATTTTAAACTTGCTCTTGGTAACTCGAGTTGCAATAAAAGTTGTCATTCTCAAGAGTAAGTATCAACACCATTTATTTAGATCCATGTACGCCGCTCTGTGTGTACCTTAGAGCTCAAAATAAATGTGGCTGACAAGTTTTGAACCCATGACTTGTAGTTTAAGGCTTAGCATATTGAAATTCAAAAGCTATAAATAAAACTTTATTGTCGGTAAGAAGTGTTCGTTTCCCTCTAACTTTGGTATACGGTGTGCAGATACCACTGAAAATAGTTCCAGGTTAAAAGAAATGATGATTTTAATAGTTTTAAGGGGCAATGTCCCACTGAAAATAGTTCAGGGCCAAGAAAGAGACAGATGTAATAGTTTAAGGGACATTGATCTTCCACTGACTTTAATTCTTCACATGCTTCATATTTTCAGACTGGAGATGGCCAATTGGATGTGTCGGGACATTATGAAGCCCCTTAGCAACTGGGAGATGCCAGCAATTTATCGAGTCTAAAGGATAGTGTTATAAGTCGATTTTTCGGGAAAAGGCAGAGTTCAATTTGTGAGGTTTCTTCTCGAGGAAGCAAACACATTGCTTGTGATGAATATTAATGGTGTACTTCGACCTTCTAGATATTGCAAAGTGATCGAAGGAGTTGCTTGCTATTTGCAAAGCGTCTTCTAATTCGAAAGTCGTTATAAACAAGGAATTTTTGAAATAAAACATATTTACTAATATAAGTCGTTGAAGGTTTTACTTGGATGGATATTAACTGGACTTAGTTTTATTTATTTTCTATAATCTTAACTCATTGTCGTATTCTTTTCTTCTCCTTTAATGATATATTTTTTGTGTTTTGTTTTGTTTTGCTCTTTTTTTGTTCCTATCAATTTGTCGTAGTTTCATTACTTAAATTGAGTGAAATTGACGCACACGATGCTGTGGTATTCGTGTGGAAAACAACTAAAAATTCATTAAGCATCTGGTTAGAAATACACAGTTTATCTAGTTAGTTAAGAAAAACTATAGCGGTAATAACAAAATATAGCAATTTAAATTGTATATAAATATGTTGAAATACAAAGTGAGTACAAATAATTTGTTGAGTATTTTGGTTTAATAGTGGTTTTGGAAGTGGATGGATTTAGAAGTAGATGGTGTAAAACTTTAGGTTTATAGATAAAAAACAATTTTATAGGTGGATGATTATAAATTGAAAAGGATAAAACTTAGGGTTTTAACACATCTATGGTATTGCCAAGACATTAGTGTGAGAAAGAAGCCAAACAAATGGTTAAGCATTTGGTTCATAATATGCACTGCATACATAACAACTCCGAGAAAAATATAGTAACCTACACCATTTACCAGAGTGAATTAAGATTAATTTGGAGGGTTATATTGGGGCTAGAAGCGATTTTTGGAAGTGGGAGAGTTTTTGAAATGGAGGCAAAACTTGGGTTTACTGATTTTTCCTTTCCTTTTTTTGTTGGGGGCCGGGGGGAATCCTATTTGAAGTGTAAGTTTAAAAACGAATGGGGGTAAAACTTTGTGTTTATGGTAAAAAACCAAATACAATTTGTGGTGCATCGACATCAGTGCAAAAAGGAAAACAGAAAAAAAAAAAAAAAAGAATGAGCTATCTGACTTTTAGGATGAATATTGAAATTCAAATGCTATAAATAAAACTTTACTGTAGGTAAGGAGTGTTCATTTCCCTCTAACTTTGTTATATAGTGTGGAAATGAGACTGAAAATAGTTCTAGGGTAAAAAAAAAGATAATTTTAATAGTTTAAGGGACAATGTTGCACTGAAAATAGTTCAGGACCAAGAAAGAGACACATGTGATAGTTTAAGGGGCACTGACCTTCCCACTGACTTTAATTATTCAAATGCTTCATATTTTTAGAACGGAGAGGGCCCATGGGATGTGTCAGGAGATTATGAAGCCCCTTGGCAGCTGGGAGATGAGTGCAATTTATCAAGTCTAAAGGATATTGTTATCAGTGGATTTTGTGGGGAAGAGGCCGAGTTCCAATTTGTGAAGTTTCTTCTCGAGGAAGCAAATACATTGTGTGTGATGAATATCAACGGTATATTTCGACCTTCTGCACATTGCAAAGTGATCTCGAAGGAGTTGCTTGCTTTTCGCAGAGCGTCTTCTCATGCAAAAGTCGTGATAAACAAGGATTTTTGGAAAGAAAACGTATTTAATGATGTAACTCATTGAAGGTTCTTACTTGGATAGATATTAACTCGACTTAATTTTATTTATTTTCTATACTCTTAACTCCTTATTGTATTCTTTTCTTCTCCTTTTAAGGATATATGTTTTTGTGTTGTGTTTTGTTTTGTTTTGATTTTTTCCCCATCAATTTGTAGTAGTTTAATTACTTAAATTGAGTGAAATTGTGAATCTCAAGGTTCTGAGTAATTCTAGCAGCAGTCGCCAGGAACGAATTGCCACTCCGAGATTTTATTGGCCACATATTTAATTATTCTCAATGGACATGTGTCCCGTCAAAGAAGGTTAAAGTTACAGCTTGCAAAGATAGAGATAATATATACAATCATAGTTATTAGTAGTTTTAATTTCATAAAACCCTATAAACTTTGATGGTTGTTGTACTAACCTCTAAGGTTTTTGCCACTAAACTTTTGGGAGTTTTGCACATAACTTCCATAAACTTTGTTTTCCGCTGATTCTTGCTTAAACTTTATCATATGAACTCCCATTTAGCAAAGATCAACTCTAACATGTCACGTGGTATGCACGTGATAGAAAATATGAAAATATCATGATAGAAACTATGAGATTTTTTCTCAACCCTAAAAAGTACTATTTGGTTAGATTTAAGGGCTATTTTTCAGACTGAGAGGTTATCTTTTTCAAGTGATACTTTTAGGGTCGGAGGAAGCGTTCATATTTTTGTCTCGTGGAAGTTTTCATCTTTTTATCACGTGCTTTCCACGTAATACATTATATTTGATTCTGCTGCTTTAGGAGAATATATAATAAATTTTAGGTGAAATTTAGTCACAATTTGGGGGTGTTATGTGCAAGAATTTTCAGGGGTTAGTGGAACAAAGAGTTGAGGGCTTTCAGGCAACATGGTCCAAGGTTTAAGGATTTTTAAAATTAATCCTATTAACCCTACCCCCACCCACCCCACCCCTACCCAAAAATATAGGTGTTCTTGCACGTAACTTCTTTGGTGGTAATTTTATTTTCTTCATTTGTGCAAGCTGTAATTTTTAGCTTCTTTGGGAGTACACGTTTTCATTGAGAATATTATGATATATGGCACAATTAAATGGGAAGAGATTATCTATACCCTAAATTGTAAATGATGCTTACAATCACTCAGGTGTATGAATAAAATTGGTTCGTTATGCGCTCCACAACCAAGATGATTTATTTATATACTTATATAATATTATTCGCGGTCCACAAAGTGAAGAGAGGTTATTGATTAGCTATAGGGATCATGTACAATCAATGGTATGTCCCAACGCTAATTAAATCTCCAGTGGTAATCAGCAGTCTGAGTGATTGTTCGCAAGAATTGTAAAATTAAATTGTTGTAATTGGTGTCTGAAACCTTATGTAGACGCTATAAATGAACAAGGAATCTGCGCAGACTGCATCGATATATCCCAATTAAATTGTTCAAGAGATCGTGATCGAGTACTAGTTCTTACTCTGACCCCATCTTTGATCTTTTATTTCGCATCTACAAATGAGCAAGGAATCTGCTCTACTAAAACCGTGAAGTCATCATTACAAGTGTTTTGCGTTTACTTATCACTAGCATTCACCCCATGCTGAGCACGGGCTAGTGTTACCCTATGAATTATTGTAACATCCAAATGCTGATCTTAAGTTCAATTCTAGAAATAACTGATGCACCACTTCTAACAAAAGCAACCAATTGGGAAAACTCCTCTCTAAAGAAACCATGACCCATAATTATATCAAGTAGATAACACATCTTATTCCTATGGTGATTCATTGTCTTTGAAGCATGATTATTGTCACCAAACAGTTCTGCTATACTACATCACAGAGAAAAATTACCTGTCATCATATACAAACAATTGCTTAGAAGAGATATTACTTAAGAAATATACAACAAATTTTAAATAAATCCAACCATCTCAATAATGTTACTCCTAAGCATTCTAACTATTTTGTACATTTTGTGGGCTTGCTGATGATCCGTAAATAGGATATACATTTCCAAATCAATTTGCAAGATGATGAAACATCGAACCAAAATTGGGATATACTAGCTACTCATCAGCACTCTATTATTACATGATTCTGCTCATGTTACTGCACGATTAAGAAGTAGAATAAGCATGATATCTCATTGTGAAGGACGCCGTTGCCACAAGCTAAGATATGACATGCTTGGCTAAATGATGCTAGTATGAAATATACTTACAAATTGATTGACTATACATACATCATACATAATACAATGTAAGGACAGTAAAAAATAAGTAATTATATGTCTGTTATTCAACAATAACAACATTGACAAATGGCAATCATCAATACTCTTCCCTCAAGACCAAGTAGAAGATAGCTCAGTTATTGTTTGGCAAGTGAAGCTCACCCATCCTTGCTTTTTGAGGTGCATCCTGGGAACTCGATGGACAGTTGATGGGCCTTTGGTTGTTCTATTATATTTCAAGTTCACCCATCCTTGCTTTTTTTGAGGTGCATACAGGATCATCAGGTGCATCCTGGGAACTTGATGGACAGTTGGTGGGCTTTTGGTTGCTCTATTATAATTCAAGTACACTGTCGAGCTTCTACTGTTTCTTGATAATTTTCTGCAGATACGTTCCCTGAGCATCAATTGAAGCTGCAAAAGGCTTCGCCTGAAATTTGATAATATGACGCATAGAGCCATTTAGAAAGCTAACTACATATATAGTTTTGATATATGGTAAACTTACTATAAAAAAAAGTTTGGGATAAAAAAAAACATTACTTGCTAATTGGATTCCTCGATCAAGAAATGCTTCTTTTCATATTGTGCTCTATGTGGAGAAATCAGCATGATGCATCTATCAGCTTTCCTCTACAATGCATATATTTAAACGATTAGAATGGCAATAACAGTTCCTTCAATAGGAAAGATTAGCATTAAGTAAGGTCTATTGCAACAAATTGCATTGTAAGAAAAGATGACAAACCAAAAATGAATACAGTTTAAGTTGTAACACTAGCTGATGAGTACATAATGTAGAATTGTCAGAAAACGCATTCTGATAGGAGCCTGCAGCTAAGATCATCCAACTATTATCATTATTTCAACCTAATATAGAATCCTATGTTTTATTTAAGTTATATGACATTTTCCATCTTATGGTTGTAAATAAAAGACTAAACAAACTTGGCTTAACAGTTTACTCTGTATCTAATATTATTGAAGCTAATACCTACTAAAGGTCTTACCATTTTCCAGGAATAATAAGATTTCATTTTAAACTTGCTCTTGGTAACTCGAGTTGCAATAAAAGTTGTCATTCTCAAGAGTAAGTATCAACACCATTTATTTAGATCCATGTACGCCGCTCTGTGTGTACCTTAGAGCTCAAAATAAATGTGGCTGACAAGTTTTGAACCCATGACTTGTAGTTTAAGGCTTAGCATATTGAAATTCAAAAGCTATAAATAAAACTTTATTGTCGGTAAGAAGTGTTCGTTTCCCTCTAACTTTGGTATACGGTGTGCAGATACCACTGAAAATAGTTCCAGGTTAAAAGAAATGATGATTTTAATAGTTTTAAGGGGCAATGTCCCACTGAAAATAGTTCAGGGCCAAGAAAGAGACAGACGTAATAGTTTAAGGGACATTGATCTTCCACTGACTTTAATTCTTCACATGCTTCATATTTTCAGACTGGAGATGGCCAATTGGATGTGTCGGGACATTATGAAGCCCCTTAGCAACTGGGAGATGCCAGCAATTTATCGAGTCTAAAGGATAGTGTTATAAGTCGATTTTTCGGGAAAAGGCAGAGTTCAATTTGTGAGGTTTCTTCTCGAGGAAGCAAACACATTGCTTGTGATGAATATTAATGGTGTACTTCGACCTTCTAGATATTGCAAAGTGATCGAAGGAGTTGCTTGCTATTTGCAAAGCGTCTTCTAATTCGAAAGTCGTTATAAACAAGGAATTTTTGAAATAAAACATATTTACTAATATAAGTCGTTGAAGGTTTTACTTGGATGGATATTAACTGGACTTAGTTTTATTTATTTTCTATAATCTTAACTCATTGTCGTATTCTTTTCTTCTCCTTTAATGATATATTTTTTGTGTTTTGTTTTGTTTTGCTCTTTTTTTGTTCCTATCAATTTGTCGTAGTTTCATTACTTAAATTGAGTGAAATTGAGCACTTCTAGCAACAGTCGCTAGTGAATTGTCACCCGAGATTTTATTGGCCACATATTTAATTATTCTCAATGGACATGTGTCCCGTCAAAGAAGGTTAAAGTTACAGCTTGCAAAGATAGAGATAATATATACAATCATAGTTATTAGTAGTTTTAATTTCATAAAACCCTATAAACTTTGATGGTTGTTGTACTAACCTCTAAGGTTTTTGCCACTAAACTTTTGGGAGTTTTGCACATAACTTCCATAAACTTTGTTTTCAGCTGATTCTTGCTTAAACTTTATCATATGAACTCCCATTTAGCAAAGATCAACTCTAACATGTCACGTGGTATGCACGTGATAGAAAATATGAAAATATCTGCGTGATAGAAACTATGAGATTTTTTTCTCAACCCTAAAAAGTACTATTTGGTTAGATTTAAGGGCTATTTTCGACTGAGAGGTTATCTTTTTCAAGTGATACTTTTAGGGTCGGAGGAAGCGTTCATATTTTTGTCTCGTGGAAGTTTTCATCTTTTTATCACGTGCTTTCCACGTAATACATTATATTTGATTCTGCTGCTTTAGGAGAATATATAATAAATTTTAGGTGAAATTTAGTCACAATTTGGGGGGTGTTATGTGCAAGAATTTTCAGGGGGTTAGTGGAATAAAAAGTTGAGGCATTGAACAGCGATACTCCAAAGTTTAGGATTTTCTACCCTCAACCCCAAAAAAAAAAAAAACTATTCAAAATTTAGGAGTTCTTGCATGTAACTTCCTTGGCGGTAATTTTTTCTCATTCATTTTTGCAAGTTGTAATTCGTAGCTTCTTTGGCGATGCATGTTTTCATTGAGTATATTGGGATACATGGCACAATTAAATGGGAAGAGATTCTCTATAGCCTAAATTGTAAGGATGCCTACAATTACTCAGTGTATGAATAAGATTGGTTCGTTATGCGCTCTACAACTAAGATGATTTTTTTATATACTTTACTTATATAATATTATTCATGCAGTCCACAATGTGAAGAGAGGTTATTGGCTAGCTGTAGGCATTATGTACAATCAATGGTATATCCCAACACTAATTAAATCTCTAGTGGCAATCAGCAGTCTGAGTGATTGTTCGCTAGAATTGTAAACATTTTGGCTATGAGGTCCCCACCCTCGCAATCTCCAATCTTAACCACAAATTCATATTGCATCTCTAAGAAGTTGTTGTAGATTGGTACTCTAGTTGATTACCCGTGTCATCAGTTTTAGGAACCAACTGTCAGAGATTGAATTTGCACCTAGTGCATGCACGTAGCTCACTGATAGATTGTTCTTATGTATATAATTTCTTTCTTCATGTCACATTAGCATTCCCTAGCATTTTGTCCTGCACCATATTAATTTGGTTTCAGACGTTTATTGGACCAGTTCACGTTATGCAACGAAAGACTTTAGCTCAAAACACCGAGAATATCAAAATTATTGAGAACTTTAGGGACAAACAAAGGGCTAGGAATTTCAGCACGCATTTGGTTAGAAATACACAGTTTATCTAGTTAGTTAAGAAAAACTATAGCAGGTAATAACAAAATATAGCAATTTAAATTGTATATAAATATGTTGAAATACAAAGTGAGTACAAATAATTTGTTGAGTATTTTGGTTTAATAGTGGTTTTGGAAGTGGATGGATTTAGAAGTAGATGGTGTAAAACTTTAGGTTTATAGATAAAAAACAATTTTATAGGTGGATGATTATAAATTGAAAAGGATAAAACTTAGGGTTTTAACACATCTATGGTATTGCCAAGACATTAGTGTGAGAAAGAAGCCAAACAAATGGTTAAGCATTTGGTTCATAATATACACTGCATACATAACAACTCCGAGAAAAATATAGTAACCTACACCATTTACCAGAGTGAATTAAGATTAATTTGGAGGGTTATATTGGGGCTAGGCGATTTTGGAAGTGGGAGAGTTTTGAAATGGAGGCAAAACTTGGGTTTACTGATTTTTCCTTTCCTTTTTTTGTTGGGGGCGGGGGATCCTATTTGAAGTGTAAGTTTAAAAACGAATGGGGGTAAAACTTTGGGTTTATGGTAAAAAAACCATATACAATTTGTGGTGCATCGACATCAGTGTAAAAAGGAAAACAGAAAAAAAAAAAAGATTGAGCTATCTGGCTTTTAGGATGAATATTGAAATTCAAATGCTATAAATAAAACTTTACTGTAGGTAAGGAGTGTTCATTTCCCTCTAACTTTGTTATATAGTGTGGAAATGAGACTGAAAATAGTTCTAGGGTAAAAAAAAAGATAATTTTAATGGTTTAAGGGGCAATGTTGCACTGAAAATAGTTCAGGACCAAGAAAGAGACGCATGTGATAGTTTAAGGGGCATTGACCTTCCCACTAACTTTAATTATTCAAATGCTTCATATTTTTAGAACGGAGAGGGCCCATGGGATGTGTCAGGAGATTATGAAGCCCCTTGGCAGCTGGGAGATGAGTGCAATTTATCAAGTCTAAAGGATATTGTTATCAGTGGATTTTGTGGGGAAGAGGTTGAGTTCCAATTTGTGAAGTTTCTTCTCGAGGAAGCAAATACATTGTGTGTGATGAATATCAACAGTATATTTCGACCTTCTGCACATTGCAAAGTGATCTCGAAGGAGTTGCTTGCTTTTCGCAGAGCATCTTCTCATGCAAAAGTCGTGATAAACAAGGATTTTTGGAAAGAAAACGTATTTAATGATGTAACTCATTGAAGGTTCTTACTTGGATAGATATTAACTCGACTTAATTTTATTTATTTTCTATACTCTTAACTCCTTATTGTATTCTTTTCTTCTCCTTTTAAGGATATATGTTTTTGTGTTGTGTTTTGTTTTGTTTTGATTTTTTCCCCATCAATTTGTAGTAGTTTAATTACTTAAATTGAGTGAAATTGTGAATCTCAAGGTTCTGAGTAATTCTAGCAGCAGTCGCCAGGAACGAATTGCCACTCCGAGATTTTATTGGGCCACATATTTAATTATTCTCAATGGACATATGTCCTGTCAAAGAAGTTTAAAGATACAGCTTGCAAAGATAGAGATAATATGTACATTTATAGTTATTAGTAGGGTTAATTTCATAAAGCCCTATAAACTTTGAGGGTTGTTGCTCTGACCTCTAAACATTTTTGCACTAACCCCTTCTGAACTTTTGGGAGTTTTGCAACTTTATTGTTTTCGCTAAATCTTACTTAAAAGTTATCATATGATCTCCCATTTAGTAGTATCAACTCTAACATGTCACGGTAAGCACATGATAGAAAATATAAAAATATCCATGATAGAAACTATGAGATTTTTGCTCAACCCCAAAAAGTATTATTTGGAGATGTAAGGGTTATTTTTCAAATTGAGAGGCTATCTTTTTCAAGTGATATCTTTTGGGGGTAGGAGGAAGCATTCATATTTTGTCCCGTGGAAGTTTTCATATTTCTTGTCACATGCTTTCCACGTAATACGTTATAGTTGATTCTACTGATTTAGGAGACTATTTGATAAATTTTAGGTGAATTTAGTCACATTTTAGGGGTGTAAGGTGCAACAACTCTCAGGGGGTCAGTGGAACAAAGAGTTGAGGGCTTTCAGGCAACATGGTCCAAGGTTTAAGGATTTTTTAAAATTAATCCTATTAACCCTACCCCCCCTACCCCACCCCACCCCTACCCAAAAATATCGGTGTTCTTGCACGTAACTTCTTTGGTGGTAATTTTATTTTCTTCATTTGTGCAAGCTGTAATTTTTAGCTTCTTTGGGGGTACACGTTTTCATTGAGAATATTATGATATATGGCACAATTAAATGGGAAGAGATTCTCTATACCCTAAATTGTAAATGATGCTTACAATCACTCAGGTGTATGAATAAAATTGGTTCGTTATGCGCTCCACAACCAAGATGATTTCTTTATATACTTATATAATATTATTCATGCGGTCCACAAAGTGAAGAGAGGTTATTGATTAGCTATAGGGATCATGTACAATCAATGGTATGTCCCAACGCTAATTAAATCTCCAGTGGTAATCAGCAGTCTGAGTGATTGTTCGCAAGAATTGTAAAATTAAATTGTTGTAATTGGTGTCTGAAACCTTATGTAGACGCTATAAATGAACAAGGAATCACAAGCAGATGCATCGATATATCCCAATTAAATTGTTCGTCAAGAGATCGTGATCGAGTACTAGTTCTTACTCTGACCCCATCTTTGATCTTTTATTTCGCATCTACAAATGAGCAAGGAATCTGCTCTACTAAAACCGTGAAGTCATCATTACAAGTGTTTTGCGTTTACTTATCACTAGCATTCGCCCCATGCTGAGCACGGGCTAGTGTTACCCTATGAATTATTGTAACATCCAAATGCAGATCTTAAGTTCAATTCTAGAAATAACTGATGCACCACTTCCCTAACAAAAGCAACCAATTGTGAAAACTCCTCTCTAAAGAAACCATGACCCATAATTATATCAAGTAGATAACACATCTTATTCCTATGGTGATTCATTGTCTTTCGAAGCATGATTATTGTCACCAAACAGTTCTGCTATACTACATCACAGAGAAAAATTACCTGTCATCATATACAAACAATTGCTTAGAAGAGATATTACTTAAGAAATATACAACAAATTTTAAATAAATCCAACCATCTCAATAATGTTACTCCTAAGCATTCTAACTATTTTGTACATTTTGTGGGCTTGCTGATGATCCGTAAATAGGATATACATTTCCAAATCAATTTGCAAGATGATGAAACATCGAACCAAAATTGGGATATACTAGCTACTCATCAGCACTCTATTATTACATGATTCTGCTCATGTTACTGCACGATTAAGAAGTAGAATAAGCATGATATCTCATTGTGAAGGACGCCGTTGCCACAAGCTAAGATATGACATGCTTGGCTAAATGATGCTAGTATGAAATATACTTACAAATTGATTGACTATACATACATCATACATAATACAATGTAAGGACAGTAAAAATAAGTAATTATATGTCTGTTATTCAACAATAACAACATTGACAAATGGCAATCATCAATACTCTTCCCTCAAGACCAAGTAGAAGATAGCTCAGTTATTGTTTGGCAAGTGAAGCTCACCCATCCTTGCTTTTTCGAGGTGCATCCTGGGAACTCGATGGACAGTTGGTGGGCCTTTGGTTGTTCTATTATATTTCAAGTTCACCCATCCTTGCTTTTTTTGAGGTGCATACAAGATCATCAGGTGCATCCTGGGAACTTGATGGACAGTTGGTGGGCTTTTGGTTGCTCTATTATAATTCAAGTACACTGTCGAGCTTCTACTGCTTCTTGATAATTTTCTGCAGATACGTTCCCTGAGCATCAATTGAAGCTGCAAAAGGCTTTATACAAATTTGATAATATGACGCATAGAGCCATTTAGAAAGCTAACTACATATATAGTTTTGATATATGGTAAACTTACTATAAAAAAGTTTGGGATAAAAAAAACATTACTTGCTAATTGGATTCCTCGATCAAGAAATGCTTCTTTTCATATTGTGCTCTATGTGGAGAAATCAGCATGATGCATCTATCAGCTTTCCTCTACAATGCATATATTTAAACGATTAGAATGGCAATAACAGTTCCTTCAATAGGAAAGATTAGCATTAAGTAAGGTCTATTGCAACAAATTGCATTGTAAGAAAAGATGACAAACCAAAATGAATACAGTTTAAGTTGTAACACTAGCTGATGAGTACATAATGTAGAATTGTCAGAAAACGCATTCTGATAGGAGCCTGCAGCTAAGATCATCCAACTATTATCATTATTTCAACCTAATATAGAATCCTATGTTTTATTTAAGTTATATGACATTTTCCATCTTATGGTTGTAAATAAAAGACTAAACAAACTTGGCTTAACAGTTTACTCTGTATCTAATATTATTGAAGCTAATACCTACTAAAGGTCTTACCATTTTCCAGGAATAATAAGATTTCATTTTAAACTTGCTCTTGGTAACTCGAGTTGCAATAAAAGTTGTCATTCTCAAGAGTAAGTATCAACACCATTTATTTAGATCCATGTACGTCGCTCTGTGTACCTTAGAGCTCAAAATAAATGTGGCTGACAAGTTTTGAACCCATGACTTGTAGTTTAAGGCTTAGCATATTGAAATTCAAAAGCTATAAATAAAACTTTATTGTCGGTAAGAAGTGTTCGTTTCCCTCTAACTTTGGTATACGGTGTGCAGATACCACTGAAAATAGTTCCAGGTTAAAAGAAATGATGATTTTAATAGTTTTAAGGGGCAATGTCCCACTGAAAATAGTTCAGGGCCAAGAAAGAGACAGACGTAATAGTTTAAGGGACATTGATCTTCCACTGACTTTAATTCTTCACATGCTTCATATTTTCAGACTGGAGATGGCCAATTGGATGTGTCGGGACATTATGAAGCCCCTTAGCAACTGGGAGATGCCAGCAATTTATCGAGTCTAAAGGATAGTGTTATAAGTCGATTTTTCGGGGAAAAGGCAGAGTTCCAATTTGTGAGGTTTCTTCTCGAGGAAGCAAACACATTGCTTGTGATGAATATTAATGGTGTACTTCGACCTTCTAGATATTGCAAAGTGATCGAAGGAGTTGCTTGCTATTTGCAAAGCGTCTTCTAATTCGAAAGTCGTTATAAACAAGGAATTTTTGAAATAAAACATATTTACTAATATAAGTCGTTGAAGGTTTTACTTGGATGGATATTAACTGGACTTAGTTTTATTTATTTTCTATAATCTTAACTCATTGTCGTATTCTTTTCTTCTCCTTTAATGATATATTTTTTGTGTTTTGTTTTGTTTTGCTCTTTTTTTGTTCCTATCAATTTGTCGTAGTTTCATTACTTAAATTGAGTGAAATTGAGCACTTCTAGCAACAGTCGCTAGGGGTGAATTGTCACTCCGAGATTTTATTGGCCACATATTTAATTATTCTCAATGGACATGTGTCCCGTCAAAGAAGGTTAAAGTTACAGCTTGCAAAGATAGAGATAATATATACAATCATAGTTATTAGTAGTTTTAATTTCATAAAACCCTATAAACTTTGATGGTTGTTGTACTAACCTCTAAGGTTTTTGCCACTAAACTTTTGGGAGTTTTGCACATAACTTCCATAAACTTTGTTTTCCGCTGATTCTTGCTTAAACTTTATCATATGAACTCCCATTTAGCAAAGATCAACTCTAACATGTCACGTGGTATGCACGTGATAGAAAATATGAAAATATCTGCGTGATAGAAACTATGAGATTTTTTTCTCAACCCTAAAAAGTACTATTTGGTTAGATTTAAGGGCTATTTTTCAGACTGAGAGGTTATCTTTTTCAAGTGATACTTTTAGGGTCGGAGGAAACGTTCATATTTTTGTCTCGTGGAAGTTTTCATCTTTTTATCATTGCTTTAATACATTATATTTGATTCTGCTGCTTTAGGAGAATATATAATAAATTTTAGGTGAAATTTAGTCACAATTTGGGGGTGTTATGTGCAAGAATTTTCAGGGGTTAGTGGAATAAAAAGTTGAGGCATTGAACAGCGATACTCCAAAGTTTAGGGATTTTCTACCCTCAACCCCAAAAAAAAAAAAAAGAATGAGCTATCTGACTTTTAGGATGAATATTGAAATTCAAATGCTATAAATAAAACTTTACTGTAGGTAAGGTGTTCATTTCCCTCTAACTTTGTTATATAGTGTGGAAATGAGACTGAAAATAGTTCTAGGGTAAAAAAAAGATAATTTTAATAGTTTAAGGGACAATGTTGCACTGAAAATAGTTCAGGACCAAGAAAGAGACACATGTGATAGTTTAAGGGCACTGACCTTCCCACTGACTTTAATTATTCAAATGCTTCATATTTTTAGAACGGAGAGGGCCCATGGGATGTGTCAGGAGATTATGAAGCCCCTTGGCAGCTGGGAGATGAGTGCAATTTATCAAGTCTAAAGGATATTGTTATCAGTGGATTTTGTGGGGAAGAGGCCGAGTTCCAATTTGTGAAGTTTCTTCTCGAGGAAGCAAATACATTGTGTGTGATGAATATCAACGGTATATTTCGACCTTCTGCACATTGCAAAGTGATCTCGAAGGAGTTGCTTGCTTTTCGCAGAGCGTCTTCTCATGCAAAAGTCGTGATAAACAAGGATTTTGGAAAGAAAACGTATTTAATGATGTAACTCATTGAAGGTTCTTACTTGGATAGATATTAACTCGACTTAATTTTATTTATTTTCTATACTCTTAACTCCTTATTGTATTCTTTTCTTCTCCTTTTAAGGATATATGTTTTTGTGTTGTGTTTTGTTTTGTTTTGATTTTTTCCCCATCAATTTGTAGTAGTTTAATTACTTAAATTGAGTGAAATTGTGAATCTCAAGGTTCTGAGTAATTCTAGCAGCAGTCGCCAGGAACGAATTGCCACCTGAGATTTTATTGGGCCACATATTTAATTATTCTCAATGGACATATGTCCTGTCAAAGAAGTTTAAAGTTACAGCTTGCAAAGATAGAGATGATATGTACATTTATAGTTATTAGTAGGGTTAATTTCATAAAGCCCTATAAACTTTGAGGGTTGTTGCTCTGACCTCTAAACATTTTTGCACTAACCCCTTCTGAACTTTTGGGAGTTTTTGCAACTTTATTTTTTCAGCTAAATCTTATATAAGGGACACAGTTTATCATGCTAATTGTGATTATTCCTCTTTTAGGCCTAGATAACATGAGATACGACATGCCCGAATACACTACATCTCGTCGTCCTTCATTAACATTCATAATACTGCATCATAGAGACATACAACTTGACATTCCCTCGCTATGGCTCATAACCATGCACCGTATCATGTATGGCATGTGCCTAGGTCAAGTCTCATGTACAATGTAACTATTGGTTGCACTCAAATCTCAATAAAGCATCAATTAATTAGTACTATGATGTGCATGCAAATGTCACATGTATCTACCGAGTGTGAGCGCAATGGTAACATGCACGGATTATCCAGCACATGAAGTATTGTCCATAAAGGACATGCATTCTATTAGCATATATCATGATGGAGACGAAACTATCATGCGATTATTCTATATCCTTTTTTTTTTTGCTTTATAATGCTCTGAGAAGTGGAAGAGCCGAGTCTATCGACTGTCGTGGGTAAACAGATAAACATTTTCAGAGCCAGTGGAATAAGTGCACTCTTCGAATACTTGCACCCTTAGAACATAGAATAATTCCACTCTAGGAGACTTCCGAATGTTCACCCTCTGTAATTATTCTAATGCTTCATATTTTTAGAACGGAGAGGGCCCATGGGATGTGTCAGGAGATTATGAAGCCCCTTGGCAGCTGGGAGATGAGTGCAATTTATCAAGTCTAAAGGATATTGTTATCAGTGGATTTTGTGGGGAAGAGGCCGAGTTCCAATTTGTGAAGTTTCTTCTCGAGGAAGCAAATACATTGTGTGTGATGAATATCAACGGTATATTTCGACCTTCTGCACATTGCAAAGTGATCTCGAAGGAGTTGCTTGCTTTTCGCAGAGCGTCTTCTCATGCAAAAGTCGTGATAAACAAGGATTTTTGGAAAGAAAACGTATTTAATGATGTAACTCATTGAAGGTTCTTACTTGGATAGATATTAACTCGACTTAATTTTATTTATTTTCTATACTCTTAACTCCTTATTGTATTCTTTTCTTCTCCTTTTAAGGATATATGTTTTTGTGTTGTGTTTTGTTTTGTTTTGATTTTTTCCCCATCAATTTGTAGTAGTTTAATTACTTAAATTGAGTGAAATTGTGAATCTCAAGGTTCTGAGTAATTCTAGCAGCAGTCGCCAGGAACGAATTGCCACTCCGAGATTTTATTGGGCCACATATTTAATTATTCTCAATGGACATATGTCCTGTCAAAGAAGTTTAAAGATACAGCTTGCAAAGATAGAGATAATATGTACATTTATAGTTATTAGTAGGGTTAATTTCATAAAGCCCTATAAACTTTGAGGGTTGTTGCTCTGACCTCTAAACATTTTTGCACTAACCCCTTCTGAACTTTTGGGAGTTTTGCAACTTTATTGTTTTCGCTAAATCTTACTTAAAAGTTATCATATGATCTCCCATTTAGTAGTATCAACTCTAACATGTCACGCGGTAAGCACATGATAGAAAATATAAAAATATCCGCATGATAGAAACTATGAGATTTTTTGCTCAACCCCAAAAAGTATTATTTGGAGAGATGTAAGGGTTATTTTTCAAATTGAGAGGCTATCTTTTTTCAAGTGATATCTTTTGGGGGTAGGAGGAAGCATTCATATTTTGTCCCGTGGAAGTTTTCATATTTCTTGTCACATGCTTTCCACGTAATACGTTATAGTTGATTCTGCTGATTTAGGAGACTATTTGATAAATTTTAGGTGAATTTAATCACATTTTAGGGGTGTAAGGTGCAACAACTCTCAGGGGGTTAGTGGAACAAAGAGTTGAGGGCTTTCAGGCAACATGGTCCAAGGTTTAAGGATTTTTTAAAATTAATCCTATTAACCCTACCCCCACCCCACCCCACCCCTACCCAAAATATAGGTGTTCTTGCACGTAACTTCTTTGGTGGTAATTTTATTTTCTTCATTTGTGCAAGCTGTAATTTTTAGCTTCTTTGGGAGTACACGTTTTCATTGAGAATATTATGATATATGGCACAATTAAATGGGAAGAGATTATCTATACCCTAAATTGTAAATGATGCTTACAATCACTCAGGTGTATGAATAAAATTGGTTCGTTATGCGCTCCACAACCAAGATGATTTATTTATATACTTATATAATATTATTCATGCGGTCCACAAAGTGAAGAGAGGTTATTGATTAGCTATAGGGATCATGTACAATCAATGGTATGTCCCAGCTAATTAAATCTCCGATGTGTAATCAGCATGCAGTGATTGTTCGCAAGAATTGTAAAATTAAATTGTTGTAATTGGTGTGCGAAACCTTATGTAGGCGCTATAAATGAACAAGGAATCTGCTGACTGCATCGATATATCCCAATTAAATTGTTAGTCAAGAGATCGTGATCGAGTACTAGTTCTTACTCTGACCCCATCTTTGATCTTTTATTTCGCATCTACAAATGAGCAAGGAATCTGCTCTACTAAAACCATGAAGTCATCATTACAAGTGTTTTGCATTTACTTATCACTAGCATTCACCCCATGCTGAGCACGGGCTAGTGTTACCCTATGAATTATTGTAACATCCAAATGCTGATCTTAAGTTCAATTCTAGAAATAACTGATGCACCACTTCCTAACAAAAGCAACCAATTGGGAAAACTCCTCTCTAAAGAAACCATGACCCATAATTATATCAAGTAGATAACACATCTTATTCCTATGGTGATTCATTGTCTTTGAAGCATGATTATTGTCACCAAACAGTTCTGCTATACTACATCACAGAGAAAAATTACCTGTCATCATATACAAACAATTGCTTAGAAGAGAGATATTACTTAAGAAATATACAACAAATTTTAAATAAATCCAACCATCTCAATAATGTTACTCCTAAGCATTCTAACTATTTTGTACATTTTTGTGGGCTTGCTGATGATCCGGTAAATAGGATATACATTTCCAAATCAATTTGCAAGATGATGAAACATCGAACCAAAATTGGGATATACTAGCTACTCATCAGCACTCTATTATTACATGATTCTGCTCATGTTACTGCACGATTAAGAAGTAGAATAAGCATGATATCTCATTGTGAAGGACGCCGTTGCCACAAGCTAAGATATGACATGCTTGGCTAAATGATGCTAGTATGAAATATACTTACAAATTGATTGACTATACATACATCATACATAATACAATGTAAGGACAGTAAAAAATAAGTAATTATATGTCTGTTATTCAACAATAACAACATTGACAAATGGCAATCATCAATACTCTTCCCTCAAGACCAAGTAGAAGATAGCTCAGTTATTGTTTGGCAAGTGAAGCTCACCCATCCTTGCTTTTTGAGGTGCATCCTGGGAACTCGATGGACAGTTGATGGGCCTTTGGTTGTTCTATTATATTTCAAGTTCACCCATCCTTGCTTTTTGAGGTGCATACAGGATCATCAGGTGCATCCTGGGAACTTGATGGACAGTTGGTGGGCTTTTGGTTGCTCTATTATAATTCAAGTACACTGTCGAGCTTCTACTGTTTCTTGATAATTTTCTGCAGATACGTTCCCTGAGCATCAATTCGAAGCTGCAAAAGGCTTTACGCCTGAAATTTGATAATATGACGCATAGAGCCATTTAGAAAGCTAACTACATATATAGTTTTGATATATGGTAAACTTACTATAAAAAAGTTTGGGATAAAAAACATTACTTGCTAATTGGATTCCTCGATCAAGAAATGCTTCTTTTCATATTGTGCTCTATGTGGAGAAATCAGCATGATGCATCTATCAGCTTTCCTCTACAATGCATATATTTAAACGATTAGAATGGCAATAACAGTTCCTTCAATAGGAAAGATTAGCATTAAGTAAGGTCTATTGCAACAAATTGCATTGTAAGAAAAGATGACAAACCAAAAATGAATACAGTTTAAGTTGTAACACTAGCTGATGAGTACATAATGTAGAATTGTCAGAAAACGCATTCTGATAGGAGCCTGCAGCTAAGATCATCCAACTATTATCATTATTTCAACCTAATATAGAATCCTATGTTTTTATTTAAGTTATATGACATTTTCCATCTTATGGTTGTAAATAAAAGACTAAACAAACTTGGCTTAACAGTTTACTCTGTATCTAATATTATTGAAGCTAATACCTACTAAAGGTCTTACCATTTTCCAGGAATAATAAGATTTCATTTTTAAACTTGCTCTTGGTAACTCGAGTTGCAATAAAAGTTGTCATTCTCAAGAGTAAGTATCAACACCATTTATTTAGATCCATGTACGTCGCTCTGTGTGTACCTTAGAGCTCAAAATAAATGTGGCTGACAAGTTTTGAACCCATGACTTGTAGTTTAAGGCTTAGCATATTGAAATTCAAAAGCTATAAATAAAACTTTATTGTCGGTAAGAAGTGTTCGTTTCCCTCTAACTTTGGTATACGGTGTGCAGATACCACTGAAAATAGTTCCAGGTTAAAAGAAATGATGATTTTAATAGTTTTAAGGGGCAATGTCCCACTGAAAATAGTTCAGGGCCAAGAAAGAGACAGATGTAATAGTTTAAGGGACATTGATCTTCCACTGACTTTAATTCTTCACATGCTTCATATTTTCAGACTGGAGATGGCCAATTGGATGTGTCGGGACATTATGAAGCCCCTTAGCAACTGAGAGATGCCTGCAATTTATCGAGTCTTAAGGATCGTGTTATAAGTCGATTTTTCGGGGAAAAGGCAGAGTTCCAATTTGTGAGGTTTCTTCTCGAGGAAGCAAACACATTGCTTGTGATGAATATTAATGGTGTACTTCGACCTTCTAGATATTGCAAAGTGATCGAAGGAGTTGCTTGCTATTTGCAAAGCGTCTTCTAATGCGAAAGTCGTTATAAACAAGGAATTTTTGAAATAAAACATATTTACTAATATAAGTCGTTGAAGGTTTTACTTGGATGGATATTAACTGGACTTAGTTTTATTTATTTTCTATAATCTTAACTCATTGTCGTATTCTTTTCTTCTCCTTTAATGATATATTTTTTGTGTTTTGTTTTGTTTTGCTCTTTTTTTGTTCCTATCAATTTGTCGTAGTTTCATTACTTAAATTGAGTGAAATTGAGCACTTCTAGCAACAGTCGCTAGGGGTGAATTGTCACTCCGAGATTTTATTGGCCACATATTTAATTATTCTCAATGGACATGTGTCCCGTCAAAGAAGGTTAAAGTTACAGCTTGCAAAGATAGAGATAATATATACAATCATAGTTATTAGTAGTTTTAATTTCATAAAACCCTATAAACTTTGATGGTTGTTGTACTAACCTCTAAGGTTTTTTTGCACTAAACTTTTGGGAGTTTTTGCACATAACTTCCATAAACTTTGTTTTTCCGCTGATTCTTGCTTAAACTTTATCATATGAACTCCCATTTAGCAGCATCAACTCTAACATGTCACGTGGTATGCACGTGATAGAAAATATGAAAATATCCGCGTGATAGAAACTATGAGATTTTTTTTCTCAACCCTAAAAAGTACTATTTGGTTAGATTTAAGGGCTATTTTTCAGACTGAGAGGTTATCTTTTTTCAAGTGATACTTTTTAGGGTCGGAGGAAACGTTCATATTTTTTGTCTCGTGGAAGTTTTCATCTTTTTTATCACGTGCTTTCCACGTAATACATTATATTTGATTCTGCTGCTTTAGGAGAATATATAATAAATTTTAGGTGAAATTTAGTCACAATTTGGGGGGTGTTATGTGCAAGAATTTTCAGGGGTTAGTGGAATAAAAGTTGAGGCATTGAACAGCGATACTCCAAAGTTTAGGGATTTTCTACCCTCAACCCCAAAAAAAAAAAACTATTCAAAATTTAGGAGTTCTTGCATGTAACTTCCTTGGCGGTAATTTTTTCTCATTCATTTTTGCAAGTTGTAATTCGTAGCTTCTTTGGCGATGCATGTTTTCATTGAGTATATTGGGATACATGGCACAATTAAATGGGAAGAGATTCTCTATAGCCTAAATTGTAAGGATGCCTACAATTACTCAGTGTATGAATAAGATTGGTTCGTTATGCGCTCTACAACTAAGATGATTTTTTTATATACTTTACTTATATAATATTATTCATGCAGTCCACAATGTGAAGAGAGGTTATTGGCTAGCTGTAGGCATTATGTACAATCAATGGTATATCCCAACACTAATTAAATCTCTAGTGGCAATCAGCAGTCTGAGTGATTGTTCGCTAGAATTGTAAACATTTTGGCTATGAGGTCCCCACCCTCGCACAATCTCCAATCTTAACCACAAATTCATATTGCATCTCTAAGAAGTTGTTGTAGATTGGTACTCTAGTTGATTACCCGTGTCATCAGTTTTAGGAACCAACTGTCAGAGATTGAATTTGCACCTAGTGCATGCACGTAGCTCACTGATAGATTGTTCTTATGTATATAATTTCTTTCTTCATGTCACATTAGCATTCCCTAGCATTTTGTCCTGCACCATATTAATTTGGTTTCAGACGTTTATTGGACCAGTTCACGTTATGCAACGAAAGACTTTAGCTCAAAACACCGAGAATATCAAAATTATTGAGAACTTTAGGGACAAACAAAGGGCTAGGAATTTCAGCACGCATTTGCATGAGATAGACGCAGGCCTTTGTGATCCTAGAGATAAGAGCCGATAGAGATGTTGGCAGGCTGCTTGCTAGAGATGATCAATGGGATATACCCTAGCCAGGTAGAGGGTAATGGAGTACATGGTAGATCTTATATAAGGGACACAGTTTATCATGCTAATTGTGATTATTCCTCTTTTTAGGCCTAGATAACATGAGATACGACATGCCCGAATACACTACATCTCGTCGTCCTTCATTAACATTCATAATACTGCATCATAGAGACATACAACTTGACATTCCCTCGCTATGGCTCATAACCATGCACCGTATCATGTATGGCATGTGCCTAGGTCAAGTCTCATGTACAATGTAACTATTGGTTGCACTCAAATCTCAATAAAGCATCAATTAATTAGTACTATGATGTGCATGCAAATGTCACATGTATCTACCGAGTGTGAGCGCAATGGTAACATGCACGGATTATCCAGCACATGAAGTATTGTCCATAAAGGACATGCATTCTATTAGCATATATCATGATGGAGACGAAACTATCATGCGATTATTCTATATCCTTTTTTTTTTTTTTTGCTTTATAATGCTCTGAGAAGTGGAAGAGCCGGAGTCTATCGACTGTCGTGGGTAAACAGATAAACATTTTCAGAGCCAGTGGAATAAGTGCACTCTTCGAATACTTGCACCCTTAGAACATAGAATAATTCCACTCTAGGAGACTTCCGAATGTTCACCCTCTGTAATTATTCTATATCATTGTTTGCTTTATAACCCAATTGGGGATTTGGACGATGCAGAGTTTAGGTAGGCATTGCTGGACCCGGAACTGACCGAGTGTACAATTCTTGTTGGTTGTATCTTTGTTTTAGAAGGGTTTAAAAAACCTGCAAATGCTTCTCCGGAGGCTCATATAGGCCCATGCTACAATCAATGGTCACCCATGACCGATGATTTAGGAACAAACAGGGGCAAAGGTGGGTAGTGACCCAGAACCTACCCTGGAAAATTTTGAAATAGTTGATATATCTATTGTTTTTCTCTCTTGTTGGACTGTTTCCATTATCTTCTGGAAAATATATTTTTAGAATTTCCGGTACCAGCAGAAATATAGTTGTAAGAATCTGACTTAATTCATAACATAGTATAGAGCAAATTTTTAGATGAAAGATGTAGAGAGTTTTATTTGTGGGTGATTCGGGATGTACTTTCATAAGAGGTCAGGCTAATGTCAATATATACTTTAAGATATGATAGATTCTGCCTTGAGATCCCGAGGTCAAAAATTAAAATACGACAAGCAATAGTCAATCTAAGCAAATCTTAGAAAGATGCGATTACAATGACCATTTAGTATCAAATTAAATTCTTAAGCACATACTGCATGTAATCCTCTGAGGTTCTGATAAATTTTAGATGACTTCAAGTTCAAGTCTAACAAACTTCGACCTAATTTGGTTAAAATCCTCTCAAATTGTGTTGTTTTAGTGAATACTTGCATATTATAGAAATAACTATGATAGGGTCGGAAAGTTTTCTTTCAGGCTTGTAGACTCGAATTGAAAAATAACAAATAAAAATAATAATCACTGCTTAAGGATCTAAAATCAATAAAAATCAAATTCAGGCAAAATATATCCCGGTTTGTCTGGATTTTTTTTCCCGAGTAACATGGGCTGTTTGGAATGAGAAAGCCATGCTCTTTCTAATACACTACATGAACCTAGAGAAGAAATGAATTTATCATCTTACATTACTTATAATATAAACAATACAAACATAAGTTCATAAAGCTATTCGCGAAGGGGAGAACCTTGATGAAAAGTATTTGGATAACATTTACCTTCTACTTCAACTGGACTACCAGTTGTTCTAGATAAGCTTATCTTTATTCTTTGTTCTTCATCTCGAAGCTCGTGTACTTGCATCCTTAGTTGTGCCTCCTCTGTTCCTCCTATACATAATACGATGCAATATGCAACATTATTAACAATGTACCACAGTCAAAAAAGAAAAGGTAAGGCATAGTTAGACATAAGAAATGTACAATTTTGAGGGTGTTTGGGGAGACTTATTTTTTGGTCAAACTAGCTTTTAAGCTAGCCTTTTCATTTCTATATGTTTGGTAAAATGCTTAATATGTTAGCTTATAAATCCCATTTTAAAAAGCCGGTATACCCCAGCTTTTGAAAAACTAGCTTATAAGTTCATTTTAAAAAGCTAGATTTGACCAAACAAATTACTATTCTACTCAAACAATTTTTATAATATTTTTATTAAAAAAGCCAAAAGCCACTAAAAGTTAGCATAACTTAAAAGCTTAAAAAAATAAGCCTTCCCTAGTGCAGCTTCCTCTCTTCTTAATAGCTGGCAATTTTGCAGAAAGGGCATCGGATAAGGTCGTAACCACCCATAAAAATCTAATAATTGTATAAGAAATTACTCAAACCCCTAGCTTCTTTGCTGGAAAGGAATAATCCCCAAAACCTTCAATTAAAACATTTTAATGCTTGTCACCTCTATTCTTAGATCCAACCTCCATTGAATTTTAACTTTGAAATTCATTAAAATAGTTTTATCAACAATGAGAACAAAATTAGCACTTTGTGGTTCAAAGTTATTGGGGTAGGAAGTTTAACAGGAACAGCGATTAAAGTTATTGAAATAGACATTAAGGGTAATTTTTAGGAAAATGATAGACTTTTAGCAATTTATTTCCAATAACACTGCCGTTATAAAATTCAGTTATTTCAGGTAGATGAAATCAGAATTTCAAATTTTCTTTAGATTTTCAAATAAAACCCACTTCAAAACTTCAATAATCCAACAAATTTCAAATGAAAACCACAAACAGTTTGCATTGAACCCAAAATAGCAAAACATACATTTAGTTGTACGTTTCCTTGAACTTATCCGAATTTAAAAGGCAAGCGATTAAGCCTAAAAAGAAAGTGAGTAGGTTGGATTATTCAGCCTCCTGTCTAATTTAAAAGGCAAGTGATTAAGCCCAAGATACCTATGGAAATAGTAGAAAACTAATTATAAAAAAATCAGATCAGCCCAAACAATGTGCATTAAGTCTAAAATGTTAATCAAATCTCTTTTTCATGATGAAAATTATTACTATTAATAAATTCTACATATCAAATAAAAGAAAACTAATAATAAAAATAATCTAACATGCTCTAACAATGCATTAAGCCCAAAGTCGCAACAAAACACATACACACACAGATAATACAAAACACGTAATAAAGCTCTTCTTCACATCAAATCAAATTAAACCAAATAATAGAAAACTAATAATAATAAAAAATCTAATCTGTCTGAGTCTAAAAGTTAAGGAAGTAGAGTAAATAAGATTTGGATCGACAAATTGCTCAATAGTTTGTTTAGGAGAAGAAATTAGATTTATTCATGCCTCATAAACAGTTGCAAACTTAACGAACAGTTTTCTCAACTCGGTATTAGGATTATTATCCGATGATGACAAAAACAATCTAAAAATAATAATGAGCAAACACCATGAGCAAAGGGAGGCTTCAGTTGAGGAACTAACTGTTTAAGGGAGCTTGTCATAAGCTTTTTAATCTCCGATGAATTGTGTTGGGCGCGCGGACCGCGGAACCGTCGAGAGAAACCACCACAAACGATAGCAAAAACACAATAAAAGAGTAAAGACACGAGATTTACGTGGTTCGGCAAGTTGCCTACGTCCACGGGGTAAGGAGGGGGGATTTTCACTAATAGAAAGAGAGAATACAAATTAGGATTACAAGTTCTCACAAAGAAACCCTAAAAACAAACCTCTCAATCTCTCAAAAAAATCTCCTCTCCAAAGATGCACCAAACTCTCTCAAAGGCTGCTCCAAAACGTGCTTGATTACTTTCAAATAATCAGGTTTAGGGTTATTTATAAACTCTAAACGAACCGGGTTTAAAACCAAAACCCGTTTTCGAATCTGCCCAGATTAGTCGACTACTACTTCAGATTAGTCGACTACTACTGCAGATTAGTCGACTACAACACGATTAGTCGACTACTGCACTTAGCGAAACACACCTTTCGTAGATGCAGTTAGTCGACTACTACTGCAGATTAGTCGACTACTAAGCCCGAAAACTGCTTGTGCATGTTTTTGTGCATGTTCTACAATTCTCCACCTCGTACATCATTTGATTTACCTCAAATTTTGGGCCGAACACCGAAGAACACCAAGAACATCTAGAGATCACCATTAGCCAATCCAGGCCAATCCAGTGGCGTCACTACACGCACGCCTCGCGTACCCTCCACGGGATCAAGCTCACCGTAGTTCACCTCAAATCATATCCACCTTACCCATTACCGCCAGAAGGCCATGCCCTCTTGGGCAAATCAACAAGAGGCGATATGAAGCAAGTCTAAGCAATGCTTAAACTTACTACTGTGACCACCTTGGTTAACATGTCCGCGGGATTCTCATTCGTGTGCACCTTCATGAGAGAAATATCACCTTCCTCTATGACATCCGCACAAAATGATACGACATCGATATGCTTGATGCGAGCATGATGAACTGATTCTTCGCCAAGTGAATTGCACTCATTTGTCACACCACAAGTTCACGTTTTCTGCTCAATCCCCAAATCGTCTAGAAGACCCCGAACCACAATGCTTCCTTCACTCCCTCGCCATGGCCATGTACTTTCGGCCTCGTAGTAGAAAGTGCCGGCAGTAAGCACATCGATCTCCAACTAACCGGAGCTCCATGTATCTTAAATACATAACCGGTAGTAGATCGCCGTCTATCTAGATCGCCGCATAGTCGAGTCCACAAACCCGTCAATCGACATGTTTCTCCACCAAAACAGACCATTATCAATTGTACCTTTAAGTTGAGGACCCTTCCACTGCTTCCCGGTCGCCTTTCGGATTCGCCATGAATCTCGACCACACTAACCGCTGTGAAATATGCGGTGTACACACCATTGCATACATTAAAGCGCCAGCTGCACTAGCATAGGGAACCGCGCTCATATGCGCCTTCTCTTCGTTGTAGTGGGAGATTGATTACCGAAGCCTAAAGTGTGGAGCCAATGGAGTCACCACCGACTTAGCACTTTGCATCCCGAACCTCGCGATCACCCGCTCTATGTAGCCGACTCAGAACAATCGTCGATTAAGCGCTCTCTTCTAATCTCCATACCCGGTATTTTCCTAGCGGCACCCATGTCCTTCATCTCGAACTCTTCACCAGTTGAGATTTCAACCTATCTATCTCCACTCGCTCTTAGAAGCAATAAGCATGTCATCCACATACAAAGAACATAGATAAAATTACCTCCATGAAGCTTCGAATGTAAACACAACAATCATGATCGCCGGAAAACCCATGCTTCACATGAAGGAGTCAAATCGCTTGTACCCTGCGGGAGATTGCTTTAATCCATACGGTGACTTCCTCAAAGCGACACACATGATTCTCCTTATCCTCAACCTTGTAGCCCTCGGGTTGATGCATGTAGATCTCTTCATCCAAGTCTCCGTGCAAGAAGGTTGTTTTAACATCGAGTTGATCCGACTCAAAATCACCATGAGCAACAATACTCAATAGCACCCGAATAGAAGTATGTTTCACCAGGAGAAAATATCTCATTGTAATCCACACCCTCTTTCGTGCAAAACCCTTAGCCACTAGCCTCGCCTTGTATCTTACACCACCGAATCGAAAGATCTTCCTTTCTTTAAACACCCACTTACAACCAATAGCTTTTCTTCCTACGGGCAATGGGACCACCTCCCATGTATGATTCTTCGAAGAGATTCCATCTCTTCCTCCATCATGACCAACCAACTCTCAGGGCCAAGAAAGAGACAGACGTAATAGTTTAAGGGACATTGATCTTCCACTGACTTTAATTCTTCACATGCTTCATATTTTCAGACTGGAGATGGCCAATTGGATGTGTCGGGACATTATGAAGCCCCTTAGCAACTGGGAGATGCCAGCAATTTATCGAGTCTAAAGGATAGTGTTATAAGTCGATTTTTCGGGAAAAGGCAGAGTTCAATTTGTGAGGTTTCTTCTCGAGGAAGCAAACACATTGCTTGTGATGAATATTAATGGTGTACTTCGACCTTCTAGATATTGCAAAGTGATCGAAGGAGTTGCTTGCTATTTGCAAAGCGTCTTCTAATGCGAAAGTCGTTATAAACAAGGAATTTTTGAAATAAAACTTATTTACTAATATAAGTCGTTGAAGGTTTTACTTGGATGGATATTAACTGGACTTAGTTTTATTTATTTTCTATAATCTTAACTCATTGTCGTATTCTTTTCTTCTCCTTTAATGATATATTTTTTTGTGTTTTGTTTTGTTTTGCTCTTTTTTTTTTGTTCCTATCAATTTGTCGTAGTTTCATTACTTAAATTGAGTGAAATTGAGCACTTCTAGCAACAGTCGCTAGGGGTGAATTGTCACTCCGAGATTTTATTGGCCACATATTTAATTATTCTCAATGGACATGTGTCCCGTCAAAGAAGGTTAAAGTTACAGCTTGCAAAGATAGAGATAATATATACAATCATAGTTATTAGTAGTTTTAATTTCATAAAACCCTATAAACTTTGATGGTTGTTGTACTAACCTCTAAGGTTTTGCCACTAAACTTTTGGGAGTTTTGCACATAACTTCCATAAACTTTGTTTTTCAGCTGATTCTTGCTTAAACTTTATCATATGAACTCCCATTTAGCGACATCAACTCTAACATGTCACGTGGTATGCGTGATAGAAAATATGAAAATATCTGCGTGATAGAAACTATGAGATTTTTTCTCAACCCTAAAAGTACTATTTGGTTAGATTTAAGGGCTATTTTGGTGAGAGGTTATCTTTTTCAAGTGATACTTTTAGGGTCGGAGGAAACGTTCATATTTTTGTCTCGTGGAAGTTTTCATCTTTTTATCACGTGCTTTCCACGTAATACATTATATTTGATTCTGCTGCTTTAGGAGAATATATAATAAATTTTAGGTGAAATTTAGTCACAATTTGGGGGTGTTATGTGCAAGAATTTTCAGGGGTTAGTGGAATAAAAAGTTGAGGCATTCGGCAACGACTCCAAAGTTTAGGGATTTTCTACCCCTCAACCCCAAAAAAAAAAAACTATTCAAAATTTAGGAGTTCTTGCATGTAACTTCCTTGGCGGTAATTTTTCTCATTCATTTTGCAAGTTGTAATTAGTAGCTTCTTTGGCGATGCATGTTTTCATTGAGTATATTGGGATACATGGCACAATTAAATGGGAAGAGATTCTCTATAGCCTAAATTGTAAGGATGCCTACAATTACTCAGTGTATGAATAAGATTGGTTAGTTATGCTCTACAACTAAGATGATTTTTTATATACTTTACTTATATAATATTATTCATGCAGTCCACAATGTGAAGAGAGGTTATTGGCTAGCTGTAGGCATTATGTACAATCAATGGTATATCCCAACACTAATTAAATCTCTAGTGGCAATCAGCAGTCTGAGTGATTGTTCGCTAGAATTGTAAACATTTTGGCTATGAGGTCCCCACCCTCGCACAATCTCAATCTTAACCACAAATTCATATTGCATCTCTAAGAAGTTGTTGTAGATTGGTACTCTAGTTGATTACCCGTGTCATCAGTTTTAGGAACCAACTGTCAGAGATTGAATTTGCACCTAGTGCATGCACGTAGCTCACTGATAGATTGTTCTTATGTATATAATTTCTTTCTTCATGTCACATTAGCATTCCCTAGCATTTTGTCCTGCACCATATTAATTTGGTTTCAGACGTTTATTGGACCAGTTCACGTTATGCAACGAAAGACTTTAGCTCAAAACACCGAGAATATCAAAATTATTGAGAACTTTAGGGACAAACAAAGGGCTAGGAATTTCAGCACGCATTTGCATGAGATAGACGCAGGCCTTTGTGATCCTAGAGATAAGAGCCGATAGAGATGTTGGCAGGCTGCTTGCTAGAGATGATCAATGGGATATACCCTAGCCAGGTAGAGGGTAATGGAGTACATGGTAGATCTTATATAAGGGACACAGTTTATCATGCTAATTGTGATTATTCCTCTTTTTAGGCCTAGATAACATGAGATACGACATGCCCGAATACACTACATCTCGTCGTCCTTCATTAACATTCATAATACTGCATCATAGAGACATACAACTTGACATTCCCTCGCTATGGCTCATAACCATGCACCGTATCATGTATGGCATGTGCCTAGGTCAAGTCTCATGTACAATGTAACTATTGGTTGCACTCAAATCTCAATAAAGCATCAATTAATTAGTACTATGATGTGCATGCAAATGTCACATGTATCTACCGAGTGTGAGCGCAATGGTAACATGCACGGATTATCCAGCACATGAAGTATTGTCCATAAAGGACATGCATTCTATTAGCATATATCATGATGGAGACGAAACTATCATGCGATTATTCTATATCCTTTTTTTTTTTTTTTGCTTTATAATGCTCTGAGAAGTGGAAGAGCCGGAGTCTATCGACTGTCGTGGGTAAACAGATAAACATTTTCAGAGCCAGTGGAATAAGTGCACTCTTCGAATACTTGCACCCTTAGAACATAGAATAATTCCACTCTAGGAGACTTCCGAATGTTCACCCTCTGTAATTATTCTATATCATTGTTTGCTTTATAACCCAATTGGGGATTTGGACGATGCAGAGTTTAGGTAGGCATTGCTGGACCCGGAACTGACCGAGTGTACAATTCTTGTTGGTTGTATCTTTGTTTTAGAAGGGTTTAAAAAACCTGCAAATGCTTCTCCGGAGGCTCATATAGGCCCATGCTACAATCAATGGTCACCCATGACCGATGATTTAGGAACAAACAGGGGCAAAGGTGGGTAGTGACCCAGAACCTACCCTGGAAAATTTTGAAATAGTTGATATATCTATTGTTTTTCTCTCTTGTTGGACTGTTTCCATTATCTTCTGGAAAATATATTTTTTTAGAATTTCCGGTACCAGCAGAAATATAGTTGTAAGAATCTGACTTAATTCATAACATAGTATAGAGCAAATTTTTAGATGAAAGATGTAGAGAGAGTTTTATTTGTGGGTGATTCGGGATGTACTTTCATAAGAGGTCAGGCTAATGTCAATATATACTTTAAGATATGATAGATTCTGCCTTGAGATCCCGAGGTCAAAAATTAAAATACGACAAGCAATAGTCAATCTAAGCAAATCTTAGAAAGATGCGATTACAATGACCATTTAGTATCAAATTAAATTCTTAAGCACATACTGCATGTAATCCTCTGAGGTTCTGATAAATTTTAGATGACTTCAAGTTCAAGTCTAACAAACTTCGACCTAATTTGGTTAAAATCCTCTCAAATTGTGTTGTTTTAGTGAATACTTGCATATTATAGAAATAACTATGATAGGGTCGGAAAGTTTTCTTTCAGGCTTGTAGACTCGAATTGAAAAATAACAAATAAAAATAATAATCACTGCTTAAGGATCTAAAATCAATAAAAATCAAATTCAGGCAAAATATATCCCGGTTTGTCTGGATTTTTCCAGTAACATGGGCTGTTTGGAATGAGAAAGCCATGCTCTTTCTAATACACTACATGAACCTAGAGAAGAAATGAATTTATCATCTTACATTACTTATAATATAAACAATACAAACATAAGTTCATAAAGCTATTCGCGAAGGGAGAACCTTGATGAAAAGTATTTGGATAACATTTACCTTCTACTTCAACTGGACTACCAGTTGTTCTAGATAAGCTTATCTTTATTCTTTGTTCTTCATCTCGAAGCTCGTGTACTTGCATCCTTAGTTGTGCCTCCTCTGTTCCTCCTATACATAATACGATGCAATATGCAACATTATTAACAATGTACCACAGTCAAAAAAGAAAAGGTAAGGCATAGTTAGACATAAGAAATGTACAATTTTGAGGGTGTTTGGGGAGACTTATTTTTTGGTCAAACTAGCTTTTAAGCTAGCCTTTTCATTTCTATATGTTTGGTAAAATGCTTAATATGTTAGCTTATAAATCCCATTTTAAAAGCGGTATACCCGACTTTTGAAAAACTAGCTTATAAGTTCATTTTAAAAGCTAGATTTGACCAAACAAATTACTATTCTACTCAAACAATTTTATAATATTTTTATTAAAAAGCCAAAAGCCACTAAAAGTTAGCATAACTTAAAAGCTTAAAAAATAAGCCTTCCCTAGTCAGCTTCCTCTCTTCTTAATAGTCGGCAATTTTGCGTAAAGGGCATCGGATAAGGTCGTAACCACCCATAAAAATCTAATAATTGTATAAGAAATTACTCAAACCCTAGCTTCTTTGCTGGAAAGGAATAATCCCCAAAACCTTCAATTAAAACATTTTAATGCTTGTCACCTCTATTCTTAGATCCAACCTCCATTGAATTTTAACTTTGAAATTCATTAAAATAGTTTTATCAACAATGAGAACAAAATTAGCACTTTGTGGTTCAAAGTTATTGGGGTAGGAAGTTTAACAGGAACAGCGATTAAAGTTATTGAAATAGACATTAAGGGTAATTTTTAGGAAAATGATAGACTTTTAGCAATTTATTTCCAATAACACTGCCGTTATAAAATTCAGTTATTTCAGGTAGATGAAATCAGAATTTCAAATTTTCTTTAGATTTTCAAATAAAACCCACTTCAAAACTTCAATAATCCAACAAATTTCAAATGAAAACCACAAACAGTTTGCATTGAACCCAAAATAGCAAAACATACATTTAGTTGTACGTTTCCTTGAACTTATCCGAATTTAAAAGGCAAGCGATTAAGCCTAAAAGAAAGTGAGTAGGTTGGATTATTCAGCCTCCTGTCTAATTTAAAAGGCAAGTGATTAAGCCCAAGATACCTATGGAAATAGTAGAAAACTAATTATAAAAATCAGATCAGCCCAAACAATGTGCATTAAGTCTAAAATGTTAATCAAATCTCTTTTCATGATGAAAATTATTACTATTAATAAATTCTACATATCAAATAAAAGAAAACTAATAATAAAATAATCTAACATGCTCTAACAATGCATTAAGCCCAAAGTCATAACAAAACACATACACACACAGATAATACAAAACACGTAATAAAGCTCTTCTTCACATCAAATCAAATTAAACCAAATAATAGAAAACTAATAATAATAAAAATCTAATCTGTCTGAGTCTAAAAGTTAAGGAAGTAGAGTAAATAAGATTTGGATCGACAAATTGCTCAATAGTTTGTTTAGGAGAAGAAATTAGATTTATTCATGCCTCATAAACAGTTGCAAACTTAACGAACAGTTTTCTCAACTTCGGTATTAGGATTATTATCCGATGATGACAAAACAATCTAAAAATAATAATGAGCAAACACCATGAGCAAAGGAGGCTTCAGTTGAGGAACTAACTGTTTAAGGGAGCTTGTCATAAGCTTTTAATCTCCGATGAATTGTGTTGGAAGCGGACAGCAGAACCGTCGAGAGAAACCACCACAAGCGATAGCAAAAACACAATAAAAGAGTAAAGACACGAGATTTACGTGGTTCGCAAGTTGCCTACGCCCACGGGTAAGGAGGGGATTTTCACTAATAGAAAGAGAATACAAATTAGGATTACAAGTTCTCACAAAGAAACCCTAAAACAAACCTCTCAATCTCTCAAAAATCTCCTCTCCAAAGATGCACCAAACTCTCTCAAAGGCTGCTCCAAAGCGTGCTTGATTACTTTCAAATAATCGGTTTAGGGTTATTTATAAACTCTAAACGAACCGGGTTTAAAACCAAAACCGTTTTGAATCTGCCAATTAGTCGACTACTACCGCAGATTAGTCGACTACTCATCAGATTAGTCGACTACAACACGATTAGTCGACTACTACCGCAGATTAGTCGACTACAACACGATTAGTCGACTACTCTGCAGATTAGTCGACTACTCTGCAGATTAGTCGACTACTAAGCCCAAAACCGCTTGTGCATGTTTTTGTGCATGTTCTACAATTCTCCACCTCGTACATCATTTGATTTACCTCAAATTTTGGGCCGAACACCGAAGAACACCAAGAACATCTAGAGATCACCATTAGCCAATCGGGCCAATCGGTTGCGTCACTACACGCAGTTGCCCTGCATTCCCTCCACCGGGATCAAGCTCACCGTAGTTCACCTCAAATCATATCCACCTTACCCATTACGCCAGAAGGCCATGCCTCTTGGGCAAATCAACAAGAGCGATATGAAGCAAGTCTAAGCAATGCTTAAACTTACTACCGTGACCACCTTGGTTAACATGTCCGCGGGATTCTCATTCGTGTGCACCTTCATGAGAGAAATATCACCTTCCTCTATGACATCCCGCACAAAATGATACGACATCGATATGCTTGAGTACGAGCATGATGAACTGATTCTTCGCCAAGTGAATTGCACTCGATTTGTCACCACAAGTTCACGTTTTCTGCTCAATCCCCAAATCGTCTAGAAGACCCCGAACCACAATGCTTCCTTCACTCCCTCGCCATGGCCATGTACTTTCGGCCTCGTAGTAGAAAGTGCCAGCGTGGCACTGCATCGATCTCCAACTAACCGGAGCTCCATGTATCTTAAATACATAACCGGTAGTAGATCGTAGTCTATCTAGATCGCCGCATAGTCCGAGTCCACAAACCCGTCAATCGACATGTTTCTCCACCAAAACACGTAATTCGTATCAACTGCACTTTAAGTACTTGAGGACCCACTTCCTTTGCTTCCGGTCGCCTTTCGGATTCGCCATGAATCTCGACCACACTAACCGCTGTGGAAATATGCGTGTACACCATTGCATACATTAAACCGCCAACTGCACTAGCATAGGAACACGCCCATGTGCCTTCTCTTCCGTAGTGGGAGATTGATTACCGAGAAAGCCTAAAGTGTGGAGCCAATGGAGTCACCACCGACTTAGCACTTTGCATCCCGAACCTCGCGATCACCCGCTCTATGTAGCCCTTCGACTCAAGAACAATCGTCGATTAGCGTCTCTTCTAATCTCCATACCCGGTATTTTCCTAGCGGCACCCATGTCCTTCATCTCGAACTCTTCACCAAGTTGAGATTTCAACCTATCTATCTCCACTCGCTCTTAGAAGCAATAAGCATGTCATCCACATACAAAGAACATAGATAAAATTACCTCCTGAAGCTCGGATAAACACAACAATCATGATCGCCGGAAAACCCATGCTTCAAAGATGAAGGAGTCAAATCGCTTGTACCCTTTGGAGATTGCTTTAATCCATACGGTGACTTCCTCAAGCGACACACATGATTCTCCTTATCCTCAACCTTGTAGCCCTCGGGTTGATGCATGTAGATCTCTTCATCCAAGTCTCCGTGCAAGAAGGTTGTTTTAACATCGAGTTGATCCACTCAAAATCACCATGAGCAACAATACTCAATAGCACGAATAGAAGTATGTTTCACCACCGGAGAAAATATCTCATTGTAATCCACACCCTCTTTCGTGCAAAACCCTTAGCCACTAGCCTCGCCTTGTATCTTACACCACCGAAGCTCAAAGATCTTCCTTTCTTTTAAACACCCACTTACAACCAATAGCTTTTCTTCCTACGGGCAATGGGACCACCTCCCATGTATGATTCTTCGAAGAGATTCCATCTCTTCCTCCATCATGACCAACCAACTCTCACTATCCTTGTCGAATAGCTTCCTTGAAGGAGACCGGCCGTCCTCCTCCACAGAGTGCGTATTCAACCATATTAGCACGCCCATAGTGCTTCAGGTTGATCAGCCCCGGCTTCAAAACACCTTGTATGCTCGCTTTGGCCTAGTGGAAGCCAAATTATCCTCGGTTCATTTGTTGTAGTGCACTGTATTTTCTTGAACCTCCTCCCTCCAGCTCATCATCTACGACTTCCCACTTGACACGATTAGAACCTAGTTGGTCTTTAGGTTCTATTTCAATAACTGAGACTTAGAAGTCTCACGGTCCTAACACCATCATCCTTAGGCGCCCTAGCAATCATGGATTTTGCACATAACTTCCATAAACTTTGTTTTTCCGCTGATTCTTGCTTAAACTTTATCATATGAACTCCCATTTAGCAACATCAACTCTAACATGTCACGTGGTATGCGTGATAGAAAATATGAAAATATCCGCGTGATAGAAACTATGAGATTTTTCTCAACCCTAAAAGTACTATTTGGTTAGATTTAAGGGCTATTTTTCAGATGAGAGGTTATCTTTTTCAAGTGATACTTTTAGGGTGGGAGACGTTCATATTTTTGTCTCGTGGAAGTTTTCATCTTTTTATCACGTGCTTTCCACGTAATACATTATATTTGATTCGCTGCTTTAGGAGAATATATAATAAATTTTAGGTGAAATTTAGTCACAATTTGGGGGGTGTTATGTGCAAGAATTTTCAGGGGGTTAGTGGAATAAAAAGTTGAGGCATTCGGGCAACGTACTCCAAAGTTTAGGGATTTTCTACCCCTCAACAAAAAAAAAAACTATTCAAAATTTAGGAGTTCTTGCATGTAACTTCCTTGGCGGTAATTTTTTCTCATTCATTTTTGCAAGTTGTAATTCGTAGCTTCTTTGGCGATGCATGTTTTCATTGAGCATATTGGGATACATGGCACAATTAAATGGGAAGAGATTCTCTATAGCCTAAATTGTAAGGATGCCTACAATTACTCAGTGTATGAATAAGATTGGTTCGTTATGCGCTCTACAACTAAGATGATTTTTTTATATACTTTACTTATATAATATTATTCATGCAGTCCACAATGTGAAGAGAGGTTATTGGCTAGCTGTAGGCATTATGTACAATCAATGGTATATCCCAACACTAATTAAATCTCTAGTGGCAATCAGCAGTCTGAGTGATTGTTCGCTAGAATTGTAAACATTTTGGCTATGAGGTCCCCACCCTCGCACAATCTCCAATCTTAACCACAAATTCATATTGCATCTCTAAGAAGTTGTTGTAGATTGGTACTCTAGTTGATTACCCGTGTCATCAGTTTTAGGAACCAACTGTCAGAGATTGAATTTGCACCTAGTGCATGCACGTAGCTCACTGATAGATTGTTCTTATGTATATAATTTCTTTCTTCATGTCACATTAGCATTCCCTAGCATTTTGTCCTGCACCATATTAATTTGGTTTCAGACGTTTATTGGACCAGTTCACGTTATGCAACGAAAGACTTTAGCTCAGAACACCGAGAATATGAAAATTATTGAGAACTTTAGGGACAAACAAAGGGCTAGGAATTTCAGCACGCATTTGCATGAACGCAGGCCTTTGTGATCCTAGAGATAAGAGCCGATAGAGATGTTGGCAGGCTGCTTGCTAGAGATGATCAATGGGATATACCCTAGCCAGGTAGAGGGTAATGGAGTACATGGTAGATCTTACATAAGGGACACAGTTTATCATGCTAATTGTGATTATTCCTCTTTTTAGGCCTAGATAACATGAGATACGACATGCCCGAATACACTACATCTCGTCGTCCTTCATTAACATTCATAATACTGCATCATAGAGACATACAACTTGACATTCCCTCGCTATGGCTCATAACCATGCACCGTATCATGTATGGCATGTGCCTAGGTCAAGTCTCATGTACAATGTAACTATTGGTTGCACTCAAATCTCAATAAAGCATCAATTAATTAGTACTATGATGTGCATGCAAATGTCACATGTATCTACCGAGTGTGAGCAATGGTAACATGCACGGATTATCCAGCACATGAAGTATTGTCCATAAAGGACATGCATTCTATTAGCATATATCATGATGGAGACGAAACTATCATGCGATTATTCTATATCCTTTTTTTTTTTGCTTTATAATGCTCTGAGAAGTGGAAGAGCCGGAGTCTATCGACTGTCGTGGGTAAACAGATAAACATTTTCAGAGCCAGTGGAATAAGTGCACTCTTCGAATACTTGCACCCTAGAACATAGAATAATTCCACTCTAGGAGACTTCGAATGTTCACCCTCTGTAATTATTCTATATCATTGTTTGCTTTATAACCCAATTGGGGATTTGGAAGATGCAGAGTTTAGGTAGGCATTGCTGGACCCGGAACTGACCGAGTGTACAATTCTTGTTGGTTGTATCTTTGTTTTAGAAGGGTTTAAAAAACCTGCAAATGCTTCTCCGGAGGCTCATATAGGCCCATGCTACAATCAATGGTCACCCATGACCGATGATTTAGGAACAAACAGGGGCAAAGGTGGGTAGTGACCCAGAACCTACCCTGGAAAATTTTGAAATAGTTGATATATCTATTGTTTTTCTCTCTTGTTGGACTGTTTCCATTATCTTCTGGAAAATATATTTTTAGAATTTCCGGTACCAGCAGAAATATAGTTGTAAGAATCTGACTTAATTCATAACATAGTATAGAGCAAATTTTTAGATGAAAGATCTAGAGAGTTTTATTTGTGGGTGATTCGGGATGTACTTTCATAAGAGGTCAGACTAATGTCAATATATACTTTAAGATATGATAGATTCTGCCTTGAGATCCCGAGGTAAAAATTAAAATACGATAAGCAATAGTCAATCTAAGCAAATCTTAGAAAGATGCGATTACAATGACCATTTAATATCAAACTAAACTCTTAAACACATACTGCATGTAATCCTCTAAGGTTCTGATAAATTTTAGATGACTTCAAGTTCAAGTCTAACAAAATTCGACCTAATTTGGTTAAAATCCTCTCAAATTGTGTTGTTTTAGTGAATACTTGCATATTATAGAAATAACTATGATAGGGTCGGAAAGTTTTCTTTCAGGCTTGTAGACTCGAATTGAAAAATAACAAATAAAAAATAATAATCACTGCTTAAGGATCTAAAATCAATAAAAATCAAATTCAGGCAAAATATATCCCGGTTTGTCTGGATTTTTTTTCCAGTAACATGGGCTGTTTGGAATGAGAAAGCCATGCTCTTTCTAATACACTACATGAACCTAGAGAAGAAATGAATTTATCATCTTACATTACTTATAATATAAACAATACAAACATAAGTTCATAAACCTAGTTGGTCTTTAGGTTCTATTTCAATAACTGAGACTTAGAAGTCTCACCACCATAACACCATCATCCTTAGGCGCCCTAGCAATCATGGATTTCTCATCAAAGGTAACATCCCACTGACCACGAACTTTGAATCTTCCAGACACCAAAGGCGATAGCCTTTACGCCCTTTGCATATCCCAAGAATATTGCCTTCTTGGCCTCGCGTCAAGCTTTCCCTCGTTGGCGTGATAGTAGGCGGTACATCCGAAATTCGAGCCTATCATAATCGCATGCTCCCGACCACACCCTATAGGGTGTATCACCATCAATGTCGAATGTGGTGAGCGGTTCATAATGTAACAAGTCAGAGCCACCGCCGCTTCACCATTCGCTGCCCAATCCCGCATAAGATCGCATACTCACTGCTTTCTCCGCGGTGTTGGTTCGATCTCTCAGCGACCCCATTCTGGCGTGGTGTAGACGGTATCCGGTGTCGAACAATTCCCTCGATCACGAACTCCTTGAAAGCACCATCCGTATACTGCGTACCGTTATCGGATCTCGGCGTCTTCAATTTCTTTCTGTCTGTTCTCAACCATTGTTCTCCACTTCTTGAATGTCTCGAACACCTCATTCTTGTACTTGAGAAAGTAAATCCAAGCATACCTAGAATAATCATCTATAAGCGAGACATAATACACGGAACCACCCTTGGAAGTTATGCGAGGGACCCCAAACATCCGTGTGCACATAATCTAGTATCCTCTCGCTCTTAGACTTGCGTTGAAACTTGACCACGTGTGACTTTCCATACACACAATCCTCGCAAAAATCCATGCTAGGTTCCTTCAGATTCTTCACAGACCTCTTTACCAAGCGAACTAGACCCTTCTCGACATATGCCCAAGCCGCCTATGCCATAACCGTGTGTGCTCACATGGGTCTCCACCACTTCCTTCGTTCCAACGGCATCTCTGTCCAGTCGTACGAGAGTATATAGATTACCGTGACGAACACCCTTCATCACTACTAAGGAACCACGAACAACCTTCTTCACTCCGTTTTTCGTCACAATCCTGCAACCACCGGAGTCCAAAGCACCAACTGAGATAAGATTCTTCCGCAAGTCGGGAACATGCCTCACATCCGTCAAGGTTCGAACCACTCCATCATGCATCTTGATTTTGATATTACCTAGCCCCACTGTTTTACAAGCATGGTTATTCCCCATCAATACAGTTTCCCCATCAATGCCTCTGTAGGTAGTAAACCACTTCCTATTTGGACACATATGGTAAGAACAACCAGAATCAAGTATCCACTTCCCGGAGATCTCCTCGCCACCCGTGACGACATAGCATTCCTTATCGCTCCCTTCCTCTGAAACGTAGCTCGCTTCTTCCTTGCCCTCTCTCCTCTCAGTCTTGTTGTTGTTCTTCTTTCCACCTACTCTCTTATTTGGACAGTCGACTTTGAAATGCCCAGCTTCACCGCACTTGAAACATCCTTTTCCCGCAAGAGGTCTTGATTTAGATCTAGACTTTCCTCCCTTGCCTTTTCCTCGCTCATTGCTCCTTCCTCTTGCAAACAGTCCCTGCGCTTGTTCCTGTTACGCCGGTGTATGTCACTAGTTGCGATCTTAGAAGATCGTCCGCTAGAAGTGTCGTTCTAGTCTCATCCATCTTCGATTTTCTCCCACAAGCCTCGGTGTTTGCACCAAGTTCTCATAAGACTTGGAGAGAGCAAGTAGTAGAAGCGCTGATCCTCGTCTCCTACTTTAACATCTATGTCTTTCAAATCGATATGATCCTATCAAACTTGTTGATGTGTTCGGATTGATGAGCCCTCCTCCATCTTGCAAGTATACAATTTGGATTTTAAGTAGATCCGGTTAGTTAGACTCTTCGTCATGAAGGTACCCTCTAACTTCTTCCACCGCCATAGCCGTTTCCTCTCCATCTACCAAGAAAGCTACATCCCTCTCGAGGCATAGGATAATCGGCCCGTGCTTCGGATCCAACTCCTCCCAATCCTCATCAGACATATCCTTGTTCTTCTTCTCCTTTCCATCCAAAGTCTTGTGCAATTTTTGCGAAATTAGAAAGTTTTTCATCTGCATCCTCCAATAGGAAAAATCGTTCTTCCCATTGAACTTTTCAATCTCGAATTTTCCCACTTTGACTGATTTACTGGTTGACGCCATCCTCTGTTTGTCTTCGTGAATCCGCTTCTCTCAGGAATCACCGAACACCCCCTCAAATTAGAAATTACACCACTTCCAATCCGAACAATAGCTCTGATACCAATTGTTGGGCGCGCGGACCGCGGAACCGTCGAGAGAAACCACCACAAACGATAGCAAAAAACACAATAAAAGAGTAAAGACACGAGATTTACGTGGTTCGGCAAGTTGCCTACGTCCACGGGGTAAGGAGGGGGGATTTTCACTAATAGAAAGAGAGAATACAAATTAGGATTACAAGTTCTCACGAAAGAGAGAATACAAATTAGGATTACAAGTTCTCACAAAGAAACCCTAAAAACAAACCTCTCAATCTCTCAAAAAAATCTCCTCTCCAAAGATGCACCAAACTCTCTCAAAGGCTGCTCCAAAACGTGCTTGATTACTTTCAAATAATCAGGTTTAGGGTTATTTATAAACTCTAAACGAACCGGGTTTAAAACCAAAACCCGCTAATCAGTTTTGCATTGACGATGACTATGATTAGATATCGATTTATTGCACTGCCCGTAAACACACCTTCTCGCTTCAGATTTTATTTCCATCACTACCGCAGATTAATGATTTAAGCCCAAACCATTTGCATGTTTGTGTGCTCTACAAATTGCACCATGCTAAACCCTAGAATCGAGAAATAAATAATTAATTTCAAAAAATTCTAAACTAATTAATTCAAAGTATTTAAAGGGAATCAATTTCACAAAGCTAACATGAACTTAGGATTTGAATATAAGCCATAGATAGCGTTTTGTTTTGAGAGCCTTGCAACTCCCAAAAAGTAGACCATAAATAAGAAAAAGTAAACACTAAGTAAAAAAAAAAAATCAAGATATCACCAATCATCCATCCAACATACTTGTCTACTACAATCTCTCTAAGATTTGGCCAAGTAACGAATTTACTTCAATCAGTAAGGAAAATAAAAGGAAAGTAGGAATTTACGACATTTAGCTATAGAAGGCAAATCAAATTTCGAACATCTAAAATTCCTAAATAATACCAATAATATTAGCAACTCTCAACTAATTCATCAGATGAAAGTCTGATAAAACAAATTGATAAGCAAACTTCCTTGCTTAAAAGATGTTGCATCAACAATCGAAAATAAACTACAATTTTTCTTACCTAAATAAAACATATTTTCCACATTCCCTGCAAAAATAAGAAAAAGTCAGATTCAAAATATCACTTAACAAAAGAAAATGCAATTTACATAAGTAAAATGAAAATTTCTTTACAATCGGTAACGCATTCATCTAAGTTAACAGAAAAAGCGTAATCTGCTTTGCTAAATTGATAGAAATTATGAAAAATGCAATTGGAGAATAGCTCAATGAACCTTGTCCTTGATTAAACAAGTGAAAAAAAAATGCAATCTTGAGACGTAATCAAGAAATTGTACCTTGTCCTCGATTATTTTCCAGATGATCCTCTCATCTCATCCCCTAACATAAGAGAAGTAAAAGAAGAAATTTCTCAATTAACCACATAGAAGTGGAGAGATTAGAGAATAGTTAAGAGAGACCTTGAATCTTTTCTTCGATGGGAGTTGATCCTCTCGAGTCCGAACAAGTCCAGCTCCATGGAAAAAAGATCACACCTTTGCAGCAAATGTCCGATTTTGACAGCCAAGTTTGCTCCTTTCTAGCAAATTAAAGATTTTCCATAAAGTAAAATGCAAATTTCTTCGTAGGCTTTAATGTCAGCCGAATAGATGGCCCCAAAATTTTACCGTAGCGGCATGAGGTTTTCCTATATGATATAAGGGCCAGTTTGGCAAGCTTATTAAACTAGTTTTAGTTGACATGAGTTTGGCCTAATAGTCTGGTTTTAATTTGGCAATTAAAAAAAAATTGGTCTAAACTAGTTTTTGTTGGGCCCATATTTGCTTGATAACTAGTCTAAAAAAACTAAGTACACCTTGGTATGAAATAGAACCGGCTCGCACTGACCCTAAAAATCATTGTAAAATGACAAAGAAAGGTGTCACCCACTTCTCCTATTGTTGTTCCCTCTCCTTCTTCTTTCTTCTCAACATTCTAGACTAGTTTTGTTTAAAAATTAACAAAAACTAGTTTCAACTTAAAACTAATTTACATAGAAACTGGTTTGGTCTAATATAGGCTAAGTATAACTGGCCTAGAAGTCTAGAACTAAATAAGACAGTTTCTAAGTTGCCAAACTGACCCCAAAGTAGTTGATTATGACCCGGTTCTGACATGCGCATTACCTGTTCGTTGAAATGCCTCGATATCGTGTATAACACTACATTCTCTTTTTATTTCAGGGGTTTTTCTACTTCTGTTGCTATATAATAATGCCTCATCTGTTGTTTTCTTATTTGAGGGGTCTACATTATGCAATGAGCAATTCATTCGAGATAGTCGAAGCTCTAAATTACAAGGCTTCGCTGATTAGATGTAAGATGCAGTTAAATTATTGTTAAGCTTTACTTTTTTATTCACATTGTATTTTCTTGTTCTAATCGTTTAGATTTCAGTCACTTAGCTTTCAATCAGATTTTTGTATTTGGGATGCAGGTTGACCGGCTTATGACCCGGTTAATCTTTAGGTCGACTCATTTATAACCCGATCTATATAAAGTGACCCATACCCATTTTTAACGGCTCAAGTTGGGTCAGATCAACGGATCGGATAATAAATTGTCACTACGATTTACATACCCTTTTGTAGCTGTGTGAAACCATCATAGAAGCTAAACATTATACCCTTCTATAGCTGTGTGAAACCATCATAGAAGCTAAACATAATGAAGAGACTATAAGTATGGGAAGACTTATTTTTTTTTAAGCTTATAAATTATGCTAGCTTTTAATGCCTTTTGACTTTTATAAAAATGGTATAAAAATTATTTGGATAGTATAGTAATTTATATGGTTAAACCTAGCTTATTTAGGTGAACTTATAAATTAGTTTTCAAAAGTATACCATTTTTAAAAATGTTCATATAAACTAGGATTCGGATCCTCTCCAATTAGGTAGTAATTAGAGAATATCCAATTATTCAATCCTTGTCCTCTATTCCAATTCCAACGACTTTTAGATGAAGCCACGTAACCGATTTTCATAATAGTGATTTTAAAGATAATAGTGATTTTCAATATAATATTTGAAGCCTACATGGCTTCATCTTAGCTTTAAAATTGGAATAAATGGTAAAAATTGGGGTAATTGGACACTCCAATTATCACCTAATTGGAGAGGATCCCAATCCTATAAACTAACATATTTGATATTTTACCAAACAAGAAATAAAAAAACTAGCTTAAAAGCTAGTTTGACAAAAAAACTAAGCCGCCCAACCACTCTCTAAATAGAATGAAATTAAAAAGTTTAGGGGCTTAATAGACTGAAATTATAGATTAAGGATTTCGTAGTTCGTATAAGTTAGGGACTTCCTAGAAAACTAGTGCCGAGTTCAGGGGGTTACGAGACTTTTGTGTTCCATCCCCCCAGATCTATTGACACTCGAGTCCTCGACCCTCAGCTCGAGATCTTCATTCCGTAGCTGCTCTGCTCGAATTTGGAGAGTTAAAGCGAAGAAAAGAGTTAGTTTTTCCCCCAAATTCATATTTTATCTTTTAATCTTTCCTTCTTTTTATTAGTTGAATACGATTTCATGATGAATTGATTGAATACCTGAGAACGATGAACTGATTGAATACCTTAGAAAATTAAGTTAATTTTGCTTCATTTAGGGTTTATGTCCGGTTTACAAAATTAGGGCTAGATTTATTTGAATAGTTATAATTGCTTGCAAGATTCACTGTAAAATTAGGGTTAAGTTAACATGCACATTAGATACGATGCTAAATCGAACATTTGGCTCAACGTCATTAATATTTTTCTTGATTTTGATATTGTTTTTAAAGTAAACAAACAAAGGTGAATATTTGTTCAATAGTAGATGGATACTTTCATCTTCTTCTCTTTTAATTGCATATCTCATTTGCAGAAATCTTATCCCAATTAATTTTGCAGATTGTACTAGTTCGTTATCTTGCCATAAATAGAAGGCAGTTATGGCCAACGTCGAAGAGAATAGTTCTCTATTTTTAATATTCGTCTTGACTATAATGGCTCTTCCTCTAGTGCCTTACACAATTGTCAGGCTATGCCGTGCTTTTTCTAGAAAAACGAAGAGTATTCATTGTGAGTGTGCTTCATGTTCAAGATCAGGGAAGTACAAGAAATCCATTTTGAAGCGGGTAAATCTCAGTCTTACCGGCAGGGTTCCCCTGTTGTTTTATGTTGTTATTTGGTACATGGCACATTATTTGTACCTCACATGTTCTTTCTGAAAGTACTTCTTTCTGTACCTGTTGAATTTTGCCTGCAGATATCAAACTTCTCAACTTGTAGCAATCTGACACTTGTATTGCTTTGGATCATCATGGGGATTCTGGTCTATTACATCAAACATATAAGCCAGGAGGTATGTGATATATTTTTAGGGCCATCAGATTTTTTCTTGAATTCTTTCTGATGTTTTGGTTCATGACCTTCATATATAAACCTTATTTTGTCTGACTAGTTATCTTTACATAATTGTATCAGCTGACTTTCATTGTCCTTTTTTCCATGTGTGATTATATCTACGCCTGTCATGTGTGACTTGCTTCCTGGTTATACTTATAAGTACCTTGTCTTTTATTTTAGCTTTAGCTTTTCTTACTTGCCTCACCAGTTCTGGCTAGAGTTATATCAGCATCTAAGGACGAATAAAGGATAACACGTCTCTTTCTGACCTCATGTTTGTTCTTTTGTATTCCATGTCTTGAAAATATTTGGACTGCAATATGGTTCTCAGATAGTGGATGCCTCTCCCCTTCTGTGCCATCATTTTTTAGATATTTAGATAAAGCTCTGTTCCTCTTTATTAAAATACTGCTTCCACTCCCATGCTGCTCACATAATGGTTATTTTGCTAGAGCATAGGGTTGTCCACATTGACCATCATTTACGAATGCCCAAGAGTCTAAAGCAAAGCAAACAGTATATTTTATTTGCATGGCATGATGTATGAAATTTGATGATTGAGTTAAGAGTTTGAGTAGTGATTTAAGCTGCAATAGTAATGCAGCTACTGCATGACAAGATTTTGCTAGATAACTCCATGAAATGTTATGACACATAGTCAATGATTGCATGACTGTTCACGAGATGTGATATATAAACTCCATGAAAATGTCATGGCAGGAAGCAATTGATTCTTTCCCATTTCCTATCCCATTTCAGATGTCTATTTGTGTCTGTGCATTCTAGTGAAGGTATCTGAGGATCATTGTAGAATAGTCTCCTTGCAAGCGTTTTCCATAGAAGCTAGCCTAGAGCTTCAGATTCATGGATGAAGTGGATCTTATGTTTAAGGAGCTTGACTCAGTTTTGATCTGTTATAACTGTTGATAGAAAAGACCTGTGGTTCATAGGCAAACAATATGATTAAGCGCATTCAAGGTCATAAAAGGTATCAACCTTTTAAACTGGTTTCTGGAGGTAAGGTTATTTAGAGGCTCTGATGGTAATGGTCGCTGGCGATTAGCTGGTGTTGTCGGATTGTACATTTCTGCAGTGATATTTCATATTGGTTGGTCTCAATCAAGTGATAATTGACTTTTCAAGAAAATTCGAGCCAGGATTGGAGGTGAGAATTCATTCTGCCATGCCGCTAGGGAGCTCTGACAATTGTTCTCAATGGCATTTTGAGCATAAAAAATAGCCCAAGTTTCAAAATTCGTATTCAACTCTGTTTAACTTTGTAAGTTTAATATACATGTATATCCATGTTTTTTTCCCTTATAATACATCTAGTATGAGGAAGTTAATATCATGTTATATCGGTTGGGAATCGGTAACTAGTCCCTGATAACATAAGGGTTGATTGGATAATTAACTTAATTATCTACCAGTACTGTAACCAAGCTATAATGGCAAATCCTTGTGCCTATGTTTGAATATCCTATTTGATATTTTTCTTTCTTTCCTTTTCAGAGCCAACCATTCGAGCCGTTCAGCATTCTTGGACTTGAGCCGGGTGTTTCAGACTCTGAAATAAAGAAGGCATATCGTAGACTGTCCATTCTCTACCATCCGGATAAAAACCCTGATCCAGGTTGTTAGTCTTTGCGTATTTCTTAACATCGTAATTGGAGTTAATATAGGACACTCATCCCCATTTTGACGTAAGCTGTATGTTGTTATTTCAGAGGCACACAAGTATTTCGTAGAGTTTATATCCAAGGCATATCAGGCCCTCACTGATCCTATATCTCGTGAAAATTTTGAAAAATATGGGCATCCAGATGGACGTCAGGTATGGAAATCTTGCACACAGATTGTTACAATGAAATGCTGGATGTTTAGTTTATTCTTGTGGTTCTTTATAGTCAAATTAGTTACTATGCTTTGATCTTCTTCTGTATTTCAGGGACTGCAAATGGGGATTGCTCTACCTCAGTTTTTACTCAATTTTGATGGAGCATCTGGTGGAGTACTTTTACTCGGAATTGTTGGAGTTTGCATACTTTTGCCATTGATGATAGCAGTCATATATCTCTCAAGGTCATCAAAATATACTGGAAATTACGTTATGCATCAAACTTTGTCCACATACTATTACTTCATGAAGCCTTCTTTAGCTCCAAGGCAAGTCTTTAGTTATGTTTTCTTTCAATATTTATTCTTTTTTCTTTTTGAATGTTCGATCTAGGGTATAACTTTAGTTGGATTTTATTTTTTTAAATTTTTTTTTTTGAAGTTAAATGTTGAAACTGAACATCTTTAAGTCCCTTAAGCCGCAAATATAGAATGTGTTGACATGTAGTTGTTGAAAGAAGTAGTTACACACCAGAACTAGTGGCTCTTTGAACTGTATGCCCTCATGACTCTTATAGGCTCCTTGATACTCTTGATTGTGAACTTCATTATATGTTTATGCATAAACATAGACACACACGCATGCATGCCAGCGCATGCACACCCGCTCATCTGCACACACTACACATGCACGCGCACATGCACGCACGCACGCACGCGCACACACATACACGCACAGGTATACTTCCTCAGTAAATCCATTTTGTTATGCAGATGTGTGGTTTCTTTCTTCTGAATAATTTCCTGGACAAAGAACTTGATACTAATTAAAAAGGGCCGATGTCAGGTTGATAGTTGTTGTAAAACTTTGACATGGAGCCTCTTAATGATTCATATCCGTCTGCATGGGAAAAAGCTTTGATGATGATGAATATTTCCTCATCAAAACCCAGTATCGATATGCTGATCTAATTTCATAGCCAATTATCTTTTGACCATGAATCCTCTAAACTACATGTCTATAGGTTTGTCAACATCGTATGGTTATGTAATTAGGACAATCTAAACAAATATCTTTAGTATGTTTGTTTATTCTCATAGTTCTAAGTGGCATTGCAAAACTCTTTTAACTTTTTTCAGTTTTATTTTTTTATATTCTCGAACATTTCTCCATTCCTAGCTTACTTAATACTATATACAGCAAGGTTATGGACGTCTTCATCAAGGCTGCAGAGTACATGGAAATGCCAGTACGTAGAAGTGATGATGAACCCCTCCAGAAACTGTTTGTGGCAGTTAGAAGTGAACTGAATCTGGATCTTAAGAACATCAAGACAGAGCAAGCAAAGTTTTGGAAGCAACATCCATCTTTAGTTAAGGTAGGTAGAGTTTTTTATGTAAATATTTAGCAATATATGATGTGGTCCCTTCTGACCGCATGGTTACCTCACAAACTTGTGTTAACTGCCAGTGCACTATTTCTCACTATTATGCTCTTATGTACTGGCAGTCTGTACCATCATTGGGAGTCATTAATAATAAACAAAATAGAAGGATCTCATAATCTGCTTTGACTATTATGTGCTATTAATGTCTTTTTTTTATTTTTTAATTCTTGACAGTTTTCTTTTTCTATCTCTCTGTTAATTTCAGATGGAGTTGTTGATTCAAGCCCAATTAACTCGGGAATCAGCTTTGCTCTCTCCATCGCTCCAGAGTGATTTTAAGAAAATGCTTGAACTTGCACCTCGTCTTCTTGAAGAATTGCTGAAGGTGATTTATATGATTCTGGCGTTTACATGTGTAATTTTTATTAATTTGAATCCACTAGTCTTTTTCAATGCTCAAAACCCTCGCTAGAGTTAGCTTGAAAAGCAGGAGCCATGTTCTGACAATTCTCTTGTAGAGCAGACAACAGAGAGAGTATGAAAGATCCAAGTGTTTACTTCCCACAAAAAGTTTGTACTAGGAACGTTGCAGGTTATGTTGATGTTGAGTTTGAACTTGGCAGTTGGTTTTTGGGAGAAAGGAATTATTGAGAATTACAGATGAACTAAGTTATTGTGATAAATGTTTATTGTAATTATGGGTGGAGTTATGCAAGTAAACATACTAAAGGTTGGAATATGGCTTCAGAGGAGTGACGGCAATTTAATTTCTTATCAAGCCCCATTAATTGATTGATTGATTTATTTGAAGTTTTGAACATCTTTGCATAATTTGAATAAAAATCCCCAACATATAAGGAACACGGTTCTTAACCACTTAAGTGGTTTAGATACTATTATAGATAGACACCCTTGCAGTTCATTGCACATCTACATTTTATATTTTTTTCTGATTGGATTGGCAGTTTAAGTAGCAAGACAAGACACTTAACTAAAGATTTTTATCGCTTTACCTCTAGAATTCCTTTTGGTTGGAGTTGGAGATAGTTCCAGAATACTATGAACCAGATTTCAAACTCAGGTCTGCGATATATCTTCTGTTACCCCTGTGGCTAGCATAGTAATACAATAAAATAGGTCGTGATTTAAGGTATGATGCAAATATCTTTGTTTACATTGTTTTCAGAAAAAAACAGATGCCTATTAATAATCTTGCATCATGCAGATTGAAGAATATACTAGCATCCAAAGAAACCATAGTCTTACCAGTTTGAGATGTCCTTCATACTCTTTTCAAGTTTGACATGGTTTATGTCTCAGACGAGCATTGTTTTCCGATATTTTCGTTTGGGAATATGTCCATTCATGAATTTATAATTAATGTTACATCGAGTTTTGCTAATTACTTTTTTATTATTATCAATTAAGCGAAGTCACCAAATGCTTGTAATGTAATGTTTAAAAGATATTGATGTTTTCATTATGCCCCCCTGTTTTCTTCCATCCCTGCTTTCTGCCGTGCGTTATTCAGTTCAGATTTTTGACCTTCACTATCGACATTTATATCTTTTACACGTCAAATTCTCATAAACAGTGGCATAATGAATTTGTCCTTTATATGCAGATGGCAGTAATACCACGTAGCTCTCAAGGACATGGCTGGCTAAGGCCAGCAATTGGTGTAGTTGAGCTTTCTCAATGTATCATACAGGTGATCACTGAATAACTACATTCTGTTACTATTATTACTTGGAAGACATATGCCCAAATAATGAATTTACACCAAATACTGAAAGTATTATTTGGGATCCTCTGTGTTGAAAGTTTAATGGTGTTTGGTGTTGGTTGGTTGTGATTGCGTGGGGAAAGTGAAAAGATAATAACGAGTCGCCATGTGGAGAGAGGGGTGGTTTGTGGGTTTAATTAATAATAATGATGGTGATGGTTAACAGTTTTCTTCATTCAGGGAGAGGAAGGACGGATGAATCCTTTTTAGTTGTTTTTTTCCCTTTAAACCATACAAGCAAATGACATCAAATTATATTACAAATTGTCAATTTGGTAATACAAACAAATGATCATAAGAAAAAAATACGCAACAGATTGTCTTATGATTTGAACATGAAGATATTAATTAACAAAGTTGTTAATTGAATACAAAATACCTCCAATAAGCAACAGATTGTCTTATGATTTGAACATGAAGATATTAATTAACAAAGTTGTTAATTGAATACAAAATACCTCCAATAAGTACATTTGCTCGTGTGTGTGTGTGTATGCACGTGTGTGCGTGCATGGGTGGGTGGGTGTGTGTGTGTGTATTTGGGGGGGGTTCGTGCGCGTGCGTGCATGGGTGTGTGTCTGTGTATGTATAGGATGTATGCGCGTGCGTCCGTGCGCGTGCGTGCATGGGGGTCTGTGTGTGTGTATGGGGTGTGTGCACGTGTGTGCGCGCATGTGTGTGTGTGTATATCTCAATTTTGTGGGTATCTAATATGCGCTTCATTAGAGAATTTACTTACAGAGTTTTTTTAGTAGTCATATGGCATGTGTTTATCACAGAATAAAAGAATATAACTTAGTTCTCTCATATACTATAGTAGATATAGTGAATACCACTTTATTAGTAATTGTTTTACTGTTGTGTGTTTTAGCATCTTCCCATTATCTTCATTACATTAATAGCTTATGAAGTTTTTAGTTTATTTTCTCTTCTTTTCTTTTCACTAACACCCAAATAAGGTCTCTCCTCCAATGAACATATTCTCTTTTTCATTATGCCCTATGGCCATTAAACTAATTGGAAGTTCCTTATCTCTGAAAAAGAACATAGAGCGGGCGTAGAATCTAAACTTCTTTAGTCAGTCAATAGTTCAAATTGATGAATCTTGTATTATAAAAATGTTTAAAATGCATGATATAAGCTTTTTGACTTCCTTTTATCGAAAGAAGATGTTTAGGAAAAAAATCAAATATACTAAAATAACTTGACAAAGAGATTCATAATAGACATTTCTGAGCTGCTATAGGAATCATTCAAAGCATCAATAAGTACCTTTAGCATATTTTTGGAATCATTCGAAGTCTTACTGGATTATTTTCCTGCCTTGAATCTAAAAAGATCTGAATCACTTGACCTTCTTAATTTATGTAATTCTTCCTCTTATTTGTGTGTTTCTGTTTATTTAGCTTGTTTCGATTATTTAAATTCTAGGTTAGCATGCTTCAATGTTTTAACCTTTATTGTATTTTGGTATCAAATGAGCAGGCTGTCCCTCTCAGTGCAAGAAAAGTAACTGGAGGAAATTCAGAAGGCATAGCACCCTTTTTGCAGCTTCCACATGTCAGTGAGACAATTGTCAAGAAAATTGGAAGAAAGGTAGTCAATCATACTTGTTTCCTCTTCTTCTAACAGTTATCACTTAGCAGGATATATCATGCACTTTCTTCACTATAATCTCTGCATGGTTGATCTTATCAAATTGTCTTAATATAATTATTTCGCACAATTTCGATCATGAATAACAAGCTGTTCCTACTCATATCTTATTATTAGAGGCCCATACTTCCTGCTTGCTTCTGATTGTAATTGGTCTCTAAAATCTACAATGCCTGTTCATCTGAATGTTTTCTTTTTCCTAGTCAAATGGGTGGCTTTTGACAAGATGCACATATTACTCCATTAGCAAGTTCATTTAACACCCACCATGAAGTGGAAATAGTTGATATGCATAATTGATTTGCCTGCTCCGGGAAACTAAGTTTTTTTGTCTCCTTAGAACTGAGCCTATGAGGTTGCTGGTTGTTAGACCATGAATGCAATTTTCAACATCTACTTCATATACACTTTGACATGATATGTAACCTAAATATTAGTTATACATATATTGAGAAACATATTTCCTGTTGAAAATTAAAAATTTTAGTCCGTCAAAAAAGAAAATTAAAGTTTGTAGGAACTCCATTTGCAATCCTGAAGGAGAACCGGGGAAACTTCTTATCTCAGATGACGCTGATGCAATTGTTCATATAAAAAATAACTGATGAGACCTTTATTTTCTCCTCTACTTTGATTTTTGAATCTACCTTCCACATGTGTTGCTATTTTACTTCTCATTTGCTGTTAGACAACTAATGGGCTATCTTGATGTCAATCCTACTTTTATCAACATATATTCTGCATGTTTCATGTTTCCTTCTTTATATCAATTCTTTGATTTTGCGATTTGGGATTTATTTTACAGAGAGTCGGACATTGCAAGAACTACAAGACATGACAGTAGAAGACCGTGCTGAGCTGCTGACTCAGGTTGCAGGCCTCTCTCCATCCCAAGCCCATGATATCGAAATTGTTCTTGATATGATCCCTTCCATCACTGTTGATATCACCTGTGAAACCGGCTTAAGAGGGCATACAAGAGGCGACGTCGTAACTATGTATGCTTGGGTTACCCTCAAGCGTAAAATGGGCTTATTGGTGCCCTTCCTCATTGCCCATACTATCCTTTCCACAAGGAAGAAAACTTTTGGTTGTTACTTGCCGACCGGTCTCTAATGAAGTGTGGATGTCTCAAAGGTTAGTTTCATGGATGAGGCTGCTGCTGTTACTGCTGCTTCCAAGGCAATTCAAGAAACAAAGGAGAGCTTAGGTGCAAGCTTGAAGGAGATAAGTGTTGCGGTCGCGAGGCAGTTGAGAAGGTGAGAAGTGGGTCAAGATTGGTCATGGGAAAGTTTCAGGCTCCTGCTGAGGAGTTACAATCTGAGTTCATTCTGCTTGTGTGATGCTTGGATAGGTTGTGATAAGAAAACAAATATAAAACTGAAGGTTCTGAAAAGGAGTCGGGCTGGGAGTAGGGTCATGTGGCTGAAGAAGGACCTGTGGCTGAGGAAGGTATCGAGGAGGAAGAAGATGAGGAAGAAGAGGAATATGATGATTATGAGAGTGAGTATAGTGATGATGATGAGGAGGATGAGAAAGATGAGAAGGGGAAGGGCAAGGTTGTGAATGGTGTTGTTCATGAGAAAGGAAATTCGAGCTCTGAGAGTGATGAAGAGTGAAAAATTCATTTTTGTGCTAGAGATTTGAACTTGGTTTTCCTTACTCTGGTGGAAGCTCGGCCATTTTAAACTGTAAGCTGCAACGGTAAGGGTCTGAATCTTGGTGGGTTGGCTTGAAACTGGATTATACGAGTAATAATGTCACGATTTACATGTAATGGTTGTAAAACTGAGATAAGAGGACTGAGTGAAAGCCAACGAAGTGTAATGAGTTAATATATCGGGCTCACTGTGTGAGATTTTTCCATTCAACAACTTTAAAGAGAGATCAAGAAACTGCAAAATTATGCTGGCTACAAAAATGAACATGTATAATTTCGGTTTCTTCATGTTTCATGGCCTTCAATACTCAATCATGTAGGTTTTTCTCGGGTAGTATTTGCTGCTGCGTTGATGATATTTTCCTAGTGTTATGCTATCTGATAAAGGGAATTCAAGGCGCTTTTCGGCCGGTTATAACCTCCTAGTTACGGTGAGAGCTGATATAAGCCTGAGGAAGTAGTAGGATGAGTTGCCCAAGTTTTCTGCATGATCTATGAAAATTCTAACTCTGCAAGAGACATGTATAAATGTAAAAAGTAAATAGATGCGGGTAGTTCAAAGCTGGTAATACTCCAGGCTCTATCGGCAACCACCTTAACCTACGCTTTAATCATTAATACACATATAATATAACCAGCAAAGCAATATATTATCTCAATTAACTCCCGAATATAAAGTTATCTTAATTTGCAACAAAAATACAATGAGATAGTACATGTGAAAGAAATACAACACTAGTAAAAAGCCATACGAAGAGTATATGACGTACAACCATCACCAAGCTCAACAAGAACATAAACTAGAATCTTGCTAACAAATTTGTTCAATAATCTTCTCCTTCATCCAAATCATCGTCTCCCTCGGCTCCGACCTCCTCATAATCCTTCTCGAGCTGCAAGATCCTCTCGTGCTTCTGAGAACTCTCCTTCCTCCATCCCTTCACCAACGTACCAGTGAACAAACGCACGCTTGGAGTACATGAGGTCGAACTTGTGGTCGATCGTGAGAAAACCTCAGCAACTGCAGTGTTGTTGCTGATCATGCAAACTGCCCGCTGCACCTTGGCTAGGTCACCGCCGGGCACAACTGCTGGTGGTTGGTAGTTGATTCCGCACTTGAATCCAGTAGGACACCTTCAAAAGTATTATTTGAGTCAATTATGGAAGTTTAATAATTATACTTGTTTCCTCTTCTTCTAACAGTTATCACTTAGCAGGATATATCATGCACTTTCTTCACTATAATCTCTGCATGGTTGATCTTATCAAATTGTCTTAATATAATTATTTCGCACAATTTGATCATGAATAACAAGCTGTTCCTACTCATATCTTATTATTAGAGGCCCATACTTCCTGCTTGCTTCTGATTGTAATTGGTCTCTAAAATCTACAATGCCTGTTCATCTGAATGTTTTCTTTTCCTAGTCAAATGGGTGGCTTTTGACAAGATGCACATATTACTCCATTAGCAAGTTCATTTAACACCCACCATGAAGTGGAAATAGTTGATATGCATAATTGATTTGCCTGCTCCGGAAACTAAGTTTTTGTCTCCTTAGAACTGAGCCTATGAGGTTGCTGGTTGTTAGACCATGAATGCAATTTTCAACATCTACTTCATATACACTTTGACATGATATGTAACCTAAATATTAGTTATACATATATTGAGAAACATATTTCCTGTTGAAAATTAAAAATTTTAGTCCGTCAAAAAAGAAAATTAAAGTTTGTAGGAACTCCATTTGCAATCCTGAAGGAGAACCGGGGAAACTTCTTATCTCAGATGACGCTGATGCAATTGTTCATATAAAAAATAACTGATGAGACCTTTATTTTCTCCTCTACTTTGATTTTTGAATCTACCTTCCACATGTGTTGCTATTTTACTTCTCATTTGCTGTTAGACAACTAATGGGCTATCTTGATGTCAATCCTACTTTTATCAACATATATTCTGCATGTTTCATGTTTCCTTCTTTATATCAATTCTTTGATTTTGCGATTTGGGATTTATTTTACAGAGAGTGCGGACATTGCAAGAACTACAAGACATGACAGTAGAAGACCGTGCTGAGCTGCTGACTCAGGTTGCAGGCCTCTCTCCATCCCAAGCCCATGATATCGAAATTGTTCTTGATATGATCCCTTCCATCACTGTTGATATCACCTGTGAAACCGAAGGCGAAGAGGGCATACAAGAGGGCGACGTCGTAACTATGTATGCTTGGGTTACCCTCAAGCGTAAAAATGGGCTTATTGGTGCCCTTCCTCATTGCCCATACTATCCTTTCCACAAGGAAGAAAACTTTTGGTTGTTACTTGCCGACCCGGTCTCTAATGAAGTGTGGATGTCTCAAAAGGTTAGTTTCATGGATGAGGCTGCTGCTGTTACTGCTGCTTCCAAGGCAATTCAAGAAACAAAGGAGAGCTTAGGTGCAAGCTTGAAGGAGATAAGTGTTGCGGTGCGAGAGGCAGTTGAGAAGGTGAGAAGTGGGTCAAGATTGGTCATGGGAAAGTTTCAGGCTCCTGCTGAGGGGAGTTACAATCTGAGTTCATTCTGCTTGTGTGATGCTTGGATAGGTTGTGATAAGAAAACAAATATAAAACTGAAGGTTCTGAAAAGGAGTCGGGCTGGGAGTAGGGGTCATGTGGCTGAAGAAGGACCTGTGGCTGAGGAAGGTATCGAGGAGGAAGAAGATGAGGAAGAAGAGGAATATGATGATTATGAGAGTGAGTATAGTGATGATGATGAGGAGGATGAGAAAGATGAGAAGGGGAAGGGCAAGGTTGTGAATGGTGTTGTTCATGAGAAAGGAAATTCGAGCTCTGAGAGTGATGAAGAGTGAAAAATTCATTTTTGTGCTAGAGATTTGAACTTGGTTTTCCTTACTCTGGTGGAAGCTCGGCCATTTTAAACTGTAAGCTGCAACGGTAAGGGTCTGAATCTTGGTGGGTTGGCTTGAAACTGGATTATACGAGTAATAATGTCACGATTTACATGTAATGGTTGTAAAACTGAGATAAGAGGACTGAGTGAAAGCCAACGAAGTGTAATGAGTTAATATATCGGGCTCACTGTGTGAGATTTTTCCATTCAACAACTTTAAAGAGAGATCAAGAAACTGCAAAATTATGCTGGCTACAAAAATGAACATGTATAATTTCGGTTTCTTCATGTTTCATGGCCTTCAATACTCAATCATGTAGGTTTTCTCGGGTAGTATTTGCTGCTGCGTTGATGATATTTTCCTAGTGTTATGCTATCTGATAAAGGGAATTCAAGGCGCTTTTCGGCGGTTATAACCTCCTAGTTACGGTGAGAGCTGATATAAGCCTGAGGAAGTAGTAGGATGAGTTGCCCAAGTTTTCTGCATGATCTATGAAAATTCTAACTCTGCAAGAGACATGTATAAATGTAAAAAGTAAATAGATGCGGGTAGTTCAAAGCTGGTAATACTCCAGGCTCTATCGGCAACCACCTTAACCTACGCTTTAATCATTAATACACATATAATATAACCAGCAAAGCAATATATTATCTCAATTAACTCCCGAATATAAAGTTATCTTAATTTGCAACAAAAATACAATGAGATAGTACATGTGAAAGAAATACAACACTAGTAAAAAGCCATACGAAGAGTATATGACGTACAACCATCACCAAGCTCAACAAGAACATAAACTAGAATCTTGCTAACAAATTTGTTCAATAATCTTCTCCTTCATCCAAATCATCGTCTCCCTCGGCTCCGACCTCCTCATAATCCTTCTCGAGAGCTGCAAGATCCTCTCGTGCTTCTGAGAACTCTCCTTCCTCCATCCCTTCACCAACGTACCAGTGAACAAACGCACGCTTGGAGTACATGAGGTCGAACTTGTGGTCGATGCGTGAGAAAACCTCAGCAACTGCAGTGTTGTTGCTGATCATGCAAACTGCCCGCTGCACCTTGGCTAGGTCACCGCCGGGCACAACTGCTGGTGGTTGGTAGTTGATTCCGCACTTGAATCCAGTAGGACACCTTCAAAAGTATTATTTGAGTCAATTATGGAAGTTTAATAATTATACTTAGGTTAACTCTGTTAATGTTGTACTTTAATATTTATCTTTAATAATTATACTTAGGTTAACTCTGTTAATGTTGTACTTTAATATTTATCCTTTCATCGTCTGTTCAAAACCAGGATTAATCAATGTCGTGCTTTAATGCTTATCCTTCCATTGTCTGCTCCAAACCAGGATAAAGGAAGGGGACGACCAGCATAAACCTAAGCGAATCTCAATGAAATGACTATGGGGCTTCGTCATTGCGATGCACTGCATTAATATTATCCCGGTGTAGTAATAGGCAACCAAGAGTAATTAATTGGGATGTTAAGAACTCATTTGGAAGCCGATGTTTAACTTAATGGAGGATATACCCTTAATATAATTGAATTGGAGAATAAGGCTGACGCAAAAGATTGAGTATAAAGGCTTTGTTGTTACCGTGTCATCATACTTGAAGGTGTGTAGGTTGCAAACTAGATTGGATAATCTTTGTAAGTTTGAATGGGCTGTTTCAGTTGCATGATATTTTCGATTACATGCAGCAGTTACGTATAGATGTGAGCATATTACACTTGCATATTGACTATATCTGACCTTCCCAATTGCTGGGGCAAATGTCAATACCCACATTTACCAAATTTTCACAAAGCGAAATAAGTCATACGAAACTTACCAGTCAACAAACTGAATAGTTCTCTTGGTCTTAATAGTTGCAACAGCAGCATTGACATCCTTGGGCACAACATCTCCACGATACATCAAACAACAAGCCATATACTTCCCATGCCTCGGATCACACTTAGCCATCATGCTCGCTGGCTCAAACACAGCGCTCGTGATCTCAGGCACAGAAAGCTGTTCATGATAAGCTTTCTCTGCAGAGATCACAGGTGCATATGAAGAAAGCATGAAGTGAATTCTTGGATATGGCACAAGGTTTGTTTGGAATTCAGTGATATCAACATTGATGGCTCCATCAAATCTCAGTGAAGTGGTTAAAGAGGATATGACCTGAGAAATTAAGCGGTTGAGGTTGGTGTATGTTGGCCTCTCAATGTCTAAGGATCTTCTGCAGATGTCATATATGGCTTCATTGTCTAGAAGTACTGCAACGTCTGTGTGTTCAAGTAAGGAGTGGGTTGAGAGGACGGAGTTGTAAGGCTCTACAACTGCTGTAGACACCTGTTTTTATAAGAAGGGTAATAATCATGACAAATAAACAAAATGAGCAATAATCATCAGCAAGTAACAGAAGGTGCCATGATCATAGTCTGCAATGATAGGGCAAACTCAGTTTAGTTGTTGATAGTTTACACAACTAAATAAAAGAAACATGCTGGAAGCTACAACCTTCTTTGATATTGGAAGTTAAATCTTAAGTGGAACACATCTAAGATATCAACCTCGAGTATTTTCGTGTCATGCAAATGGATATTCAGGTGTATACCCAAGAACAAACCGCTAATAACTCAACAGATTAATTCATACACATATATCAGGATTCACTGAATTTATCAAATTCTTGTAATCTATCAGAGATTAAAAAAAAGATCCTACACTTGGCTACCAAAACCAAGTCTTTATAGGTGAAAACAATACAGCTTTAGTGGTACATTTGAGATACTCATCAGATACAGATGAGAATTGCATTTCAAGACACATGAATTCTTAGCAGCCCTTTAGATCGTTAACATAGTATAAGTTCTACATGATCCTTGGCCTTTAATTGAAACAAGCATTGACAATCTAGATCTTTAATAAAGACATATGAACTAAACTACAATAACCCATTTGCAATAAAACATAAAAGATCATCTACTAGTTATGATTCATGTATACCTGAGGAGAGGGATAAATGGTAAAGCCGAGCTTCGACTTCTTCCCATAATCAACAGACAATCTCTCCAACAACAAAGATCCCAACCCAGATCCAGTCCCACCTCCAACAGCATTAAACACCATGAATCCCTGCAACCCAGTGCAATTATCCGCCAATTTCCTAACTCGATCCAAGCACAGATCCACAATCTCCTTTCCCACTGCAAAGCAAAACAAATTCTCAATAAACTAACAAAATCACTTGAATTCAATCCCATTGGGTTCAGTTTCAGTCACCAGTGTAATGTCCTCTCGCGAAATTGTTAGCTGCATCCTCTTTGCCTGAGATTAGCTGCTCAGGATGAAACAGTTGCCTGTAATTTCCAGTTCGAACCTCGTCGATAACTGTGGGCTCGAGATCTACGAAAATGGCTCTGGGTACATGCTTGCCTGCGCTTGTCTCACTGAAGAATGTGTTGAATGCATCCTGGGCAACTCCAACTGTTGTATCACTGCACAATTCAAAAAAAGGAAAAAAAAAAAATCAAAATTCAGTAAAAAAAAATTGCTGTTTTTACAGAATTGGGAGATGGGTTTGAAAATTTAATTAGAAAAATGGGTTTCCGCATACTTAAACGACATGGGCTTTCTTCATCTCATTGTTTGAACTTAAAAGTAGAGAAAAATCCAAGGAAAAAAAAAACAAAGAAAGAAAATCTGGCCTGGGCATGGTTCCATCAGGCTGAATCCCATGCTCCAAACAGTACAATTCCCAGCAAGAATTTCCCACTTGGATCCCAGCCTGACCAATGTGAATGCTGATGATCTCCCTCATCTTTGATTTTTTTTTTTTTTGAGATAATTGAGAGAAAAATGGGGGAGAGTGAAGAAAAGGTTGGATCTTGGAGTAATAGTGTGGCGAAGATGTGCGGATAAATAACTACAGAGCCTACGGGATTTTCTCACGTTGAAATGGGGGTGGGGGAGGTGGGGCCCAGACGTAGGAGAGAGTGAATGGAGAGAAGACAAAGCATCGCCGCGCTGTCCGTCAAATGGTAGTTGGCAAAGAGAACATGGGGGGTGGTCAATTTAATTGCCTTTATTTGACAACAATTGAATTAAATTATTATTTAAGAGAGATTTTGGTGGATCCATGTGACGCAAACAGTGCAAACAAATGCTTTTATTCTAAGTAGATCTTTATGTGTTTACGATTTAGCATGTTTTTACTATTTATTTTCATCATCTTTCCATGTTAATGGATATATATAGTACAAATTACATGAGAACATATCACTTGCTATGTGCTGGACTGTCTTGATTTATACGAGAGAAAATAGAGGGCGATTAGAAATTTTCATCGTCCACTTGTATGTTGGCTGTTCTGATAGAATATGTATTTATCGATTTGAATCTCTCTAACTTGGTTGATTTTGTAACTCATTAAATCCCCAATTGAATTTGATGCATATAAGTTTAGTTATTAGTCACTAGAGAATAAAAACAATATTCTTGAAACTTGATCTGACGGTAAAAAAAAATGGTCTAATAATGAGTCTTTTCAAATTTAAATTATGCTCTCTCAAAAGTGAAAATACAAAAATAAAAAGAGTAAAGTTGTTTTCTTTTCACACTATCAAGGCTTAACCAGAAATTATTTAAGCCTGTTTATTAAAGTAAATTTCTGTCTAGCTTTTTGCAATCTGCAATCTTCTGAATCAAGCATCTTGCAACATCGGTATAACATACCTCATATATATATATATATATATATATATATATATATATATATATATATATATATATATATATATATATATATAAATGTGATGAATAAACGCTGGAAACTTAAGGTCTTTATATATAATAAATATACCAACACTTTTACTAACTCATGTTGGGATCTACTAAACCAAAGTAGAGACTGTGACAATTTAATCTCTGAGAAAGAAAACCCACCTACTTAAATAATTGTGTGCATTTCTTTTCAAGGGAAAAATAATTGTGGAAGGTGGTCCATCAACAGCATTAATATCTACCAATAATAATAATATGATGAGTACGACAGTCCTTATTGCTTTGTGGAAAATTAATATAACTATGTAAAACATGATAGCCGAAAGTGAGTAATCTAGTAAATCCTCAATCGAGCTTGTAAGCCTGTGCACAAATCTTACACATGAAAATGTATAATTATTCTCTTCAAAGCTATTCAAGCAAATCATTCATGTATGTTTTGTTACCGAGATAAAACAGATTCTTATTCACCCTCTTCCTTTGACATAGCATAAGGGTTTTTCGACATTAGTCCTTTACATCTTAAAATTTTAAAGCTTGTCCCTCAAATCATTGAACTGCTTTTAGATTTTTCGATTCTTAAGTTATTTCGAAATTAATCCCTCGTATCTTTGAAAATTAGCTCCAAATAATCTCTTCAATTAAGAGTAGAAGTGATAATTAAATGGGCTAATTGAAAACAACTTATGAGAGTTGTGATGACCTAGTAGAAATTTCAATGATTTGGGTGAATAATTTTCAAAATAACTTAAGAACCGAGGGAACAATAGCAAGTTCAATGATTTGAGGGACTAAGTTCAAATTATTTCAAAAGATTTGTTTTAAGGACTAATGCCGAGCAGCCGAGAAAACCATATAAGGTAGTATTCCAAATGGGCTTTGTTTTAAGGCCCAATTGGAAAGAGAAGCTAAATTATCAGTCTCTTCGTCATATTGACTCATTGCGATTTCCTCTACAATGGAGTCGAGGGAGGCTCAACGCCCTACTTGCGCGAAGAGGGTTTTGCCCTTTGGAGGTATTATTTATTTCCTCATTTTTACAAATTTTGGGTTCTTTTTTAGAAATCACTTAATTAATGTTGATTTTTTTTTTTTACTATTTGTTAGTTGCATTGCAAATTTTATTGCATAATAGTCTTCGGTCTTCAATTTTTTCATGAGAAAGATGTAAGAAGGGAGAAATGTTTAAAACTTATGGCAGGATAATTGTTTCGTCTGGATTAACTATGGAGTTTGGAGATATTGTGTGCTAGCTTAGTTGCTATACAATGTAGCTACAAACTTTTCTTCAGGAAAATTTGGTACCAAGACCACATTGTTCATGTATCACATTGTCGATAATATATTAGCATACAAGATTGCATTTTTGTAGGATGATTGTTCAACATTTAACACATACTCTACTTGCTCGACCACTTCATAATCATTCTTTGTTTGCCTTGCATTTTCGTCGTAAAGAGCCGCCTCTTGTGTTGTTTTAGTGCATCATACAGTGTTCCCCTCCTCCCAATTATTACTTTTTTGGGGGTTGTTAACTCTAGACGAAAGATAAACCCCGTCACAGGTTTATTCCTTTTTGTGTCCAAAGTACTTTCTGCCTCAAACCCAAGATATTGTCCCCTATTTAAATAGCAAACTGATAGCTCCTGATATAAAATGCAAATGGATTGGTTTGAAATAACCTATTGTTTTTCCCATCTCGATTTATTTCAGAATATGTCAAAGTCCTGCTTGTTAACACTTATTTCTGTTGCTATCCATTCTTTACTCATGGGAAGTGGTTGCATAATGTTCCATATATCGTACTCTGAGATTACCAGTGTTACCGAAAGTGGTATCCACAGTTTGCCAATGAGAAACCATTGGGACCAATATTCATAACTTTAGATTCTACAGATATAAAAGCAATCTTGTAGGTTTTTTGGATATTTGGGATCTTGTAAACTGAGCTTTAAAAGTGAAGTAGCTGTATATATTTTCGCTATAGATTATCTATGGTCTAGTCATTGGCAGAAGCCTAACGGAATGTCAGAAGTTATTTCATTAAAAGAAAATCGTTGCATTAGAGGTTAAAGTTTCCAAAATCTGGCGCTTAAACTTGTAGCTTTGACTTACAGAGCAGCAAGGTTCATTTATGTCCCTGGTTTCTATATCCTAATCGCCTTTTCACATTTCCACTTTTTTAATTATCCGAAGCTAGGACGAACCTTAGAGGGATGATTGGTTGCATGATTTGAGGTGTCATTGGTTTTCAATTAGGATTCTTGCTGATATTTCTGCGTTCATTTACTACAAAATTTAATACTATTGCTGAATGGATTAAGATTGAACGTGAATAAACATTGAAATAAAAGCATCAGCAATACAATCATCTAATAGGGTATGGTGTTGCTAATGCTACTGCTATTCTGTATATCTACTTGTAATAGTTTATCTCCTATTTTATATACTTCAAATTTTCCCATGAGGTTTACTTTGACAGAATTTGTATCATCGTGGAATCTTGAAATTCCTGATGAAGTACTGAAACCTGCAAAAGGCAAAACTTGATTGCAGTGATGGGTGTAGTATGGCTCATAAAATAACATGATTTTCTTTTATTTGTCCTGAAAAGTAGCCACAATCTTGTTAGGTGGATCATTTCAATTACAATGCATGGCATTATGTTTCATGTTACAAGATTGTTAGTTATGATTCTGCATACAATGCGAAGGATGCATTCATTAATCCCAGATCATCATGCAGATATGACAAGGATGCAGTTGGCCGGACTCCGACTTCACAACTCGAAAAGATAATTTCTACAAGGTTGAGATGTTAGGCCAAATTGACAAAACTTGATTATCGGTGCAGAGTTAGGATTTTTGTTTTGAGTCATGGTCAACTATTCTGGAGCACTCATTGACTTGAAGTCTATAGTAACCATCTTGTTTTCTGTTATTTTATTGTCAGGGCACTCCTTAATTGGAGATAAAGGTTCTAAGGAAACAAAAGTTAATTAAAAAGGCATTTGCGCAAGTTATTCGTTTGCAAGATATTTGTTTTGTAGCATGATTGCTGCGATCCTTTTCATCTTACAATAGAATGATATGGTATTTTCTCCTTAAGGTTCCTTACCATTTAAATGACAGTGTTTATCCTATGACTATGTTGCTACCTGAAATTTTCATTTCTTGTGACAACCATTTTACTTTGCCTTCCTATTTTATTTTTCCACCTTTTATTTCTTTTCTAGTAACTTGTTACACAATTTGATCTACCAGAATTGCTGAGAGCAGCCTAACTGAAGCTTTCATGAGACTCACATAAACAGGATTTGTGAAGGATCTTAGGCAGCTCTCCAAACTTCACATGCTGAAGTTTCTTCATATAAACTCATCGCGCATCTAATATTGGTTGGCATTTGAGCACTGGTGAATTGGTAGGTTTTAATTATAAAGCAACTTTCAGAATACTTGTCTTGAGCAGTTATCAGGTTTCTGCTATTCCTTATTGGTATGCAAACTATTTGTTGGGTGGGCTTACTCTCTTTGAACAGCTTCTGTCCTTTTACCCTAACTGGATCAAGAAGTTTGTGTTGTCACTGTTAAATGTTTTATTATTAGGAACTTTAATTTGCTTTCTATTATCTTCCCTTTTCTTTTTTCAAAGTGTAGGCATCTTTAACCATGAGGATTTCTGAGGATGTTTCTTGGAAGCAAAGAAAATAAAAAAAATAAAAAATAAAAAATCTTCCCCTAATCACGATGCCATGTTTCATTGTAGAATAGATGGTTACACAGAGTAAAATGAATCTTAAAAGGCATATTACATTCGGACAGCTTAAAGTTAATGTCGATCTCTAGATAATTTTTTGCCTCTTTCAGAATGTCAAAGTATACAATGTAATTATTTTGATGTTGTTTGAGGTAATTCTGTCAGCTTCAGTTCTCAAGTAACTGGAAACAAAGGTACCCGAAATATGTGATTTAAACGTAATCTGCGTTCATAGAAGTCCAGATGTTAACTGAAAGAATGATCCCAGAAATCTTTGATTTATACATAATTCTGAGTGTGGAGTTCAGATGTGAGCAGAACAATCCATTTGACGTTAATTTGAGCAAACTGGGATTTGGGCGACTGGGTTCATGCACCTAATGGATCTTTACTTTCAAGTTATATGGACACACTTGAAAAATACCCAGGCAGAAAGAAAATTTTGGTAATTCAAAGTTTTGAATTTAAATTTCTTGTTATAGCTATATGCTATAATCTATATCAAGTACCAACCTTCAAAAGGAACAACTTATTAAGAGCATTCTCCATTCATTTTGAATAAATGGTAATTTCTGCGTGGTGCAAGAAAAATTCCGAACATGTCTCTTAGTGGGTTCATAATAGAATGGATCGATAATTTAGCCTAAATGGCCAATGACAAACTAGTCAGTAGATAATTGATCACCATGTGGGTACTCTTTAAGCTTCATATCCTAGCTCAATGTGATTCCTTGACCTTCAACTTATGTGTAATTTTTGATTCCTTGATCTTCAAGTTTTTCCTCCTTGTATGTGTCGTCTGGCTTAGCCATACTCAGATTGTGTAAAACCATCAATTTCTTCCAGAAGTTGCTTATATGAGAAAGGACTTCACTTGATTTTTTTTATATCAATTCTCTTGCTTTCAGCTTTTTCCTCTTCCTGTCTCTATCTGCTTTGATTCCGAACATGACATAAAGCAGCCCACACTTGTTTCCTCTTCCAAAATGGAATCCCTTTATTATTATGACTAAGGACATCAGATAAGAAAGTTACCATGTTGATCAGACCTCTATTTCATCCTTCTGTTCCCCTAGTTTTGTTATTCCTGTATACTCTTCAGGAAGGCTTAGCACTAAGAAATAGTAGGCTGTATAAAATTTAAAAAATAATTGGCTGTATGAAATTGCACAATCAGCTACTTTCCTGAATCATAAATTTAAATTCAATAGAGAACAGTTCTTTTGGGTTAGATTTGAGTCATCAAAAGTATTTGTGGTGGTGGAAGCGCACGCATATGCCATCTATCAGGCACAACCCTGATAGAATGTAACCGGTTTGGTCAGATCTTGTATGTTTGGATTTTTTTGATCTCTCCTATTATAACTAGGTTATCAAATGTTATTGTTAATGGGATATCATAAATCTTTCGTGATCCTAGCATAACCAAGGTGGTTTAGGGTGCTTCGGCGCTGTAAATTTAGTGATTTAGGATTTTTTTTCTTCGTTATCTACCAAGGAGGTATTGATTATTTGTCTAATTGAGTAGATTCTTTGTTGAGTAGTATCAGAAATGGGCTCTATTTAGATTAATTTCATAGTTTGTCGCGCGCACACTGACACATCAAGATACGTGGATAGGCAAAACCTGAAATACCTAGTAATGTATACATTGTCGACACAGCTATGCAATTGTATTATATATAAACACATTTAAAGAACCAGCATAAGGCATTATACACCTTAAGGCTCATAATGATAAATCACAGTAATGGAATTTCATATAAAATTCATGTCCGTTATCATATAAATCATGAAAACTAAATACCATCCAGTCTGAATTTATCTCCAAACTGGTTCAAGGTCTCAACAGAAATACTATGAACAGTGATACCTTTATTGTGTTTCTGTGCACATATGTTGCATGCAGCAATTTACGAGGATCCGAGGAGTAATCTTCCAATTGATAACCTTACGATGCAGTGATGTGACAATGGTATCAGAGATTGTAATCTGATATCCTTTTTTATGTAGCCTATAGACAGTTAAGATGTAGTATCCCTATGTAATATTAGAGTCATGGTAGAAACCTCATTTTGTGTACACTGATGAACTAGCACGTGATTATAGAGACAGAGAATTACTAGTTGGAGAAAATCTAGTTAATATTTTTTTTTCCATGTTTTCTTATAGGAAAATTATATGTCCAACATAGTAGATACTTGGATTCATTGCCACCTCTTTTTTCTTCTCATGATAGTTACTTTAATCTTGGCCTGGCTTTGGGATTTCTCCTTTAGGTCACTTTCGAGTTTATGACAGTAGACTTCTGATGTCTCCACCTCGTTGTTCTGTTAATAACTTCTCAAGTTTTCTTTCGGGAGTCTATCTCTGACACATGAAATGTATATACAAATATCTACTTGAATTTTGTTTGATGGAAGTAAATATCGCAAATTTGTAACTTACAAAGCAACTTTTTCGACCTGCTTCACCTGAAATATTGATTTTTCATGTGACCCATTTTAATTCTTTGCTCAATGCTCAAGCCACATGGATGATCAGAATTTTGAAGGACTTTTTGGTGGTTTTCACATGCATATTGTTCTATTAGACTGTTTTTTCACAAAAGAATCAGTAACTCAGAATTTTCTATCTAATGGTGACTATATTGGAAATAAATAATGTATTATGTGTTCTTTATTCAACAAAGTTCTGAGTTTGAAAAAATGTATGTACCCTATTGTAGCACCTCATGAAAGTAGCTTTCGGTATTCTTGTTGTGTAGCCTTCAGATTTTTTCCCCCTTCAACGGAACGATTGGATGACAACTTGAGTTCAAGAAGTCTGACCTTCTGCTTAAATGTAGCAATCCATCAGTTTGGATTAAAAAGATTAAATAATGAACTTGTTGACTTGTAGAAATTTTATGCTTACACGTTTTTGTTTTAATTTCCTGCAGGATATCTATTAGCCAAGTCTATCAGTAAATATCTTTTGCCTAATTAACCGAACAGTGGCAAGAAGATTTATATTTCCTTCAATACTTCATCAGGTAATCGAGCTTATCAAGGATCTCCGATAAATTGATATTTTCGAACATGCATCGATAAATATTTTTCATTTTCATGGTATCACACTTGTGACAATTGTTTGTGCATCATAGCCAAATTAATTATGATATTTTCTCGGTGTGAGTTCAACTTGCATACTATAGAGGAACCTGTTAGCTAGTAGTGACACTTTTTTGTGATGAGACCATTTAAATTTCAGTGATATACACTTAACTCATCATTTCATTGATTATTTAAGGTTCTAAGTCATTCATCTTCTCCCCCAAGCTCTTTAGATGCCTAAACCCTTGAATGGGTAATCAAAATGTCCTTGCTTTCACTTTCAGCCTTTTCCTCATCCCATCACTATCAACGTTATGCCAATCCATACCTCAAGCAACCTTGCACTCCTCTTATTCCCTTGTAAGAGAATCTCTCCTCTCTCTCTCTCTCTCTCTCTCTGAAAGAGGACTAAAGAGAAGGAAACAAAAGCTATAAGTATTGGTTAGAAATTTATTCCAGCTGTTATTATTTCTCCTACTTTTTACTCAATCCCATTAAAAATTCGAGTGGGTTTAAACAGAAAAGCCAACAGAAGGCCTTAAATAAATAAATTGACCGACCCAACCCGTCATATCTAAACTAATCTAAAGAAATAGAGAACCAAGTCTGTGGGCTACTTGAAGCAACTGAAATTGATTTTTCTTTAAATAATTGGTGGCTTCAAGATAGAAAGAGTTGGCATCATCTTAGGATAAGCATTAGTTCTTATACCCAAGTTTTTTATGTAACAATCAACCAATATTGGAATCATGAGCAGTATGAAGATATCATCTCCCAACAAGTAGCATGCTACCATCATAAATTGGACATGGCATCCACTGTGGGGTAGATAGTGGTCCTCCCTTATCCAATTTTTGAGCATCCTACTAGTTAAAAAGAGTCCATAATACATGAGCAGAATTTTGCAACTAATATCTTACTCTTTTTGCTCTAATTGGGAAATACATGTATTAACAGAACACCATGTATGCGAACGAAGTGAGCCATTAAAGGAAACCAATGAAATCTCTAAAGACGAATATATGTATGCCTGACGCCAAGCACCGAATTTGATGTATGGTATTGACATTTCTCATCCACTCATTTAATGAGTGGGTAATCAAATGAGGATCATGTTAAATGGGGTTTTTTTCCCTAGAAACCACCTTAATAATAGGGTAATTATACGGAAACCACCTTTTATTTTCAATTTATACATAAACCACCTTTAAAGTTGGTTTTTGTTGCAATCAACCACCTCCTAGTCAAATTTTCACTAAAAACCAAAATAAGCTTTAAAAAATCAAGTTCAATGTACATGAGTTGTATCCTAATAAGACCCAAATTCTAAAAAAATGAGTCATGTACATTGAATGTGAGTTTTTAAAGGGTAATTTTGGTTTTTAAGTGAAGAATTTAACTGGGAGGTGGTTGATTGCTATAAAAATCAACTTTAAAAGTGGTTTATGTATAAATTAAAAATGAAAGGTGGTTTCCGTATAATTACCCTATTATTAAGGTGGGTTCTAGGAAAAAACCCTTTTAAATGGGTAACTTTTAATGTGTGGATGAAAAACATCCGTATTACTACCAAGTACAAATTTTGTGTTTGATGCCAAATCTACTCATTTTTCTCATCTCCAAATTGTGGGATATTCTGATAGAATTTGTTTGAATTCTTCCATAATCATAATTCCATCCTTACCCTACGCTCAAAGCCAGGCGCCATCATTGGCAATCCTTGTCACTTGTGGGTCCCAATTGAAAAACATTTACTCATTTGTCACTAGTTGGAATCACAACTCCACAATCAACCCTGCCTGCCCTCCCAAATCCACCATCTCCCTTGGGACAACAAGACACAACGCATGACCCTCCACTTCATCAATACAAAGCTATCCTCTTCTCTTCACCCTTTAAAATCTCTTTGCTTCAATCAATCCAAATACTACTCCAACTAGTCCTTAGCTCAATGGAGAAATCATTGGAGATGAATTTCGAAGACTGGGAACTAATTCCCAATACTTCCCACAATTCCATTGAATTCGATATTGGCGTTGAAAAAGGCTCATTAATCTCCAAAGACATAGACATCTACTACTTCTCCAACGACAAAAAGATTGAAGAAAAGAAAGATTACAAAGACATAGGGGTCATCCCTGATCATCGCGATGTAGAGCCTATAGTCTCCAAGAAATTGAAGGATGATGAATTCGACAGCATGGAAGCAGAGCAAGCAGCTGCTGTGCCAGAACAGATATTGTTCGATAGCGAAGAGGAGGGGAAATTTTATAAAGGCGAGAAAAACTCAGAGAAGGAGATTGAATATGTTGAGCCTGAGATCAAAGGAAAGAAATCTGGTCCTAGAGATTGGAGATGGAGAGTTATTGGCAGTGTTGGAGCTCTCTGTTCTATGGGAGTGGCTGCAGCAACTCTGTGCATATTCATTTTCGGCGGTCGCCAGTTGCAGAAGCATCAGCATCAGAATCAGAAGCTTCAGTTTCAAGTTTATACCGATGAGAAGGTTGATAACTGTAAAATTCATGTCTGCTTATCCTTTTGATTCATTTGACTGGAAAGTTTTTATTGTTAACTGCAGAGGATTAAGCAAGTGATGCAGCAGGCGACGAGGCTGAACCATGCGATGTTGGCGGTGAGGGGAGCTCCGATGAACACTGCTCATATATCATTTGGGGGATACTATGATGGACTTTAATTTGCTGAATTGATCGAGGAATGTTACGATAAAGTTTCATGATGTTATTTTTAGCACTGTAAATAGAGGAGAAAATGTATGTAGAATGGAGGCATGGGTATTGTGGCTTAGAATGATTTTGTTATTTGGAGATCAAGTACAAGGAATGTTGGGGTTATATGTTCATATATAGATCTGGAGATTAATGAATATACAAAGCTATTTTTAATTATTCGCTTATATATGAGTCTTTTATTTGATCAGTAAATGGCACAACATTTTCATTCTAGATCCTTGCTTTTGACCCTCAATGTATATAAATACATGAGGGAAATGTGACGCACAATTGCATATAAGCATACATTGTATCTACATGTTTCAATAATTTCATTTGAAATACAAATTTTGATCTTTTTTATTTAAGCATCTGTTAAATTTGAAAAAAAATGTGGACATTCATTTCTAATAAAAATATCAACTAAGGTCCAAAATCAGGGAAAATTCAATGAAATAACTCTCAAAGTTGGACGTTGATGTTGTAGCCAGAAGCTAACAAGTGGCAGCTGTAATTGACGTTTGCAATATATACACGGAACATTGGCCAAGGCCAAGGAGGTCCACATTATAAAATGCATTATTATTATTTTATTGCCACGTATCAATTAGCTGTTTGATGATTGGCTCTTAGTTTTCAAGTCCCTTTCACCTTTAACTAACCCTTTAATTAATCAATTGATACGGGATAAGGTTTGTAGCTAAAGTTTGTTTTGGGGAAATTTTGTGAAACAAATTGGACCCCTGATTTAAGAACAGAAAATGTATGAGTTTATATGCCTATGCTTCTCAAGTATCCTAAACAGTCAAGCAATTTTAAAGATACAAAGCACGCAAGTTTCTCCAATATAACATAAAATGATCATAATAAGTTCTACGAGTTAAATTCCTTCAAAAAAGTTAACACAAGTTAAAAGCTATATATATATATATATATATATATATATATATATATATATATATATATATATATATATATATATATATATATATATATATATATATATATATATATATATATATATATATATATATATATATATATATATATATATATATATATATATATATATATATATATATATATATATATATATATATATATATATATATATATATATATATATATATATATATATATATATATATATATATATATATATATATATATATATATATATATATATATATATATATATATATATATATATATATATATATATATATATATATATATATATATATATATATATATATATATATATATATATATATATATATATATATATATATATATATATATATATATATATATATATATATATATATATATATATATATATATATATATATATATATATATATATATATATATATATATATATATATATATATATATATATATATATATATATATATATATATATATATATATATATATATATATATATATATATATATATATATATATATATATATATATATATATATATATATATATATATATATATATATATATATATATATATATATATATATATATATATATATATATATATATATATATATATATATATATATATATATATATATATATATATATATATATATATATATATATATATATATATATATATATATATATATATATATATATATATATATATATATATATATATATATATATATATATATATATATATATATATATATATATATATATATATATATATATATATATATATATATATATATATATATATATATATATATATATATATATATATATATATATATATATATATATATATATATATATATATATATATATATATATATATATATATATATATATATATATATATATATATATATATATATATATATATATATATATATATATATATATATATATATATATATATATATATATATATATATATATATATATATATATATATATATATATATATATATATATATATATATATATATATATATATATATATATATATATATATATATATATATATATATATATATATATATATATAGAAAAATATATATATATATATATATATATATATATATTCACAACTCCACAATCAACCCTGCCTGCCCTCCCAAATCCACCATCTCCCTTGGGACAACAAGACACAACGCATGACCCTCCACTTCATCAATACAAAGCTATCCTCTTCTCTTCACCCTTTAAAATCTCTTTGCTTCAATCAATCCAAATACTACTCCAACTAGTCCTTAGCTCAATGGAGAAATCATTGGAGATGAATTTCGAAGACTGGGAACTAATTCCCAATACTTCCCACAATTCCATTGAATTCGATCTTGGCGTTGAAAAAGGCTCATTAATCTCCAAAGACATAGACATCTACTACTTCTCCAACGACAAAAAGATTGAAGAAAAGAAAGATTATAAAGACATAGGGGTCATCCCTGATCATCGCGATGTAGAGCCTATAGTCTCCAAGAAATTGAAGGATGATGAATTCGACAGCATGGAAGCAGAGCAAGCAGCTGCTGAGCCAGAACAGATATTGTTCGATATCGAAGAGGAGGGGAAATTTTATAAAGGCGAGAAAAACTCAGAGAAGGAGATTGAATATGTTGAGCCTGAGATCAAAGGAAAGAAATCTGGTCCTAGAGATTGGAGATGGAGAGTTATTGGCAGTGTTGGAGCTCTCTGTTCTATGGGAGTGGCTGCAGCAACTCTGTGCATATTCATTTTCGGCGGTCGCCAGTTGCAGAAGCATCAGCATCAGAATCAGAAGCTTCAGTTTCAAGTTTATACCGATGAGAAGGTTGATAACTGTAAAATTCATGTCTGCTTATCCTTTTGATTCATTTGACTGGAAAGTTTTTATTGTTAACTGCAGAGGATTAAGCAAGTGATGCAGCAGGCGACGAGGCTGAACCATGCGATGTTGGCGGTGAGGGGATCTCCGATGAACACTGCTCATATATCATTTGGGGGATACTATGATGGACTTTAATTTGCTGAATTGATCGAGGAATGTTACGATAAAGTTTCATGATGTTATTTTTAGCACTGTAAATAGAGGAGAAAATGTATGTAGAATGGAGGCATGGGTATTGTGGCTTAGAATGATTTTGTTATTTGGAGATCAAGTACAAGGAATGTTGGGGTTATATGTTCATATATAGATCTGGAGATTAATGAATATACAAAGCTATTTTTAATTATTCGCTTATATATGAGTCTTTTATTTGATCAGTAAATGGCACAACATTTTCATTCTAGATCCTTGCTTTTGACCCTCAATGTATATAAATACATGAGGGAAATGTGACGCACAATTGCATATAAGCATACATTGTATCTACATGTTTCAATAATTTCATTTGAAATACAAATTTTGATCTTTTTTATTTAAGCATCTGTTAAATTTGAAAAAAAATGTGGACATTCATTTCTAATAAAAATATCAACTAAGGTCCAAAATCAGGGAAAATTCAATGAAATAACTCTCAAAGTTGGACGTTGATGTTGTAGCCAGAAGCTAACAAGTGGCAGCTGTAATTGACGTTTGCAATATATACACGGAACATTGGCCAAGGCCAAGGAGGTCCACATTATAAAATGCATTATTATTATTTTATTGCCACGTATCAATTAGCTGTTTGATGATTGGCTCTTAGTTTTCAAGTCCCTTTCACCTTTAACTAACCCTTTAATTAATCAATTGATACGGGATAAGGTTTGTAGCTAAAGTTTGTTTTTTGGGGAAATTTTGTGAAACAAATTGGACCCCTGATTTAAGAACAGAAAATGTATGAGTTTATATGCCTATGCTTCTCAAGTATCCTAAACAGTCAAGCAATTTTAAAGATACAAAGCACGCAAGTTTCTCCAATATAACATAAAATGATCATAATAAGTTCTACGAGTTAAATTCCTTCAAAAAAGTTAACACAAGTTAAAAGCTATATATATATATATATATATATATATATATATATATATATATATATATATATATATATATATATATATATATATATATATATATATATATATATATATATAATATATATATATATATATATATATATATATATATATATATATATATATATATATATATATATATAGAAAAATAGTATCGGTGTGATTTTAGAGCGTGTGAAGAGGAAATACATTATAACACGTCTAGAGTTATCATCCGTACTTCACGCTTGTTACTGGAAAATTTTAGAGGGTTAATAGAATCCACATCAAGTGTGTAACACGTGTCAAGATACAATGCACGAGAATATAGTGGAGACCATTTCTATCGTGTAGAGTATCTATGCCGAAGATTCAGCTCTTTACTGACTACCGCCATTTGTTTCAAGCTGTTTCGAGGAAAAAAAGAAAATCGGCAAAAATCTCGGTAAAGATCACTCGTATATTGTGCAAACGTTATCTAGGTACTTTATGTTTAGAAGTCATAAATGACAATTTCTAATGTTATTTCTATCATCAGCATGATCATTTTTTACAAACTCTCATTAAATCTTATTGAGATGTCGGTGACATGATATGATAAACTTTTACTTTCACTATTTTTCTACCTTGCTATGTCACTAACACGTCGGCAAAAGGGTTAATGAAGTTACAAGTCTACCCTACCACATTAGTAACAGGTTAGCAACAATTAACAAAAGTTAGTGAAAAGGACCTAGGCGTGAATTTGGATCTTCTTCACTTTAAAAAGTAGTGGAGAAACTGCTATTTTTGATAGCAACCATTGCTCATCTAGTGGGTGATTGAGATTATTTCTAAATCTAACACTTACTATACCCCTATGAATTACACTCATTCCTAATTTGCACTCAAAGAAAAAAATCTTAACCATCAAATAAACAATCAATGATTGTTATAAAGTAGTGGTCCATCCACTACTGTTTTACTAGTGGAGAGGATCCAAATCCAACGTCATCGACCTTGTTGATGGCTTCTAAATGCAAAGGACCCGAATAATATTTAAGCAATACACTAGTGATTCTCAATGAACTTTTACCAAAGGATTACTTCTCACTGTGTTACTTAAGAACAAATTTACGAGTTTTTTTTTTCATGAAAACCTTCTTTAAAATAGGTCAAATCAATAATAACCACCGTCAAAGTTTTTTTTAACACAGAAACCATCTCGGATGTGAAATGAAGGAGGAAAGAACACGGATAAGATGTGACAGAGAAGGAGGAGAGTAGGGAAGATGGAGAAAGGAGTACGGGTGGAGAAGAAATGAGATGGGACAGAGGAGGAGGAGGGTAGAGATAGTGCAGACGAGGTGGGAGAAGAAATAAGGGTGGAGGTGAGGATGGGAGTATTTTGGATACTTCATGTAAAAATTTAACAGAAATTACCCTAAAGCGGTTAATTGAAAGCTGAACACACATATAAGGTGTTTTTTGTATATAAAAATAGTTTTGAAAGTGTTCTTATCGATTTAACCTATTTTAAAAAATGATTTTCATAAAAAAAAAACCCAACTTACAAATACTTAAAACCAATCAAATACATGTTTTAGTATGTCTTATGCGGAAAGAAAATGAATAAATCCAGGGTAGGAAGAAAATAAAATTTTTTTTCATTTTTTTTCCAGTTATGCTTGTGTTTTGGCATAATAAAAAAATAAAATTGATCAATTTAAGATAGGACCTTAAACAGGTAAATGGGCCGTTAATAAACCTGATTGCGGCCCAATACTTATGCCTTGTGGCTTATGTTACTTTTCCCTCTATTAAGCCCACTTCAATGATTTTACGATACAGTAAAGGATTCTGAATCGTGGGCCTAATTTGTAGCCCATATCTATTACTAATATAGTAATATTTAAGCATAGCTCTTTTAATGTTCTACCTATATGTTAGCCACTCTTCAAAAGAATTCCAATCACATCCCAAAATTATGTACAGAACTTTCAATAATTTACAATTTGGTAAAGGAACAAGTTTTAAAGGGAGAAAATTAATTTAATTTATAACTACCCCCACTATTTAAGAATCCAGAATCACCGCTATTTCTTAACTATCCCGAATTTTCTAATCACGCACATTTCCAAATTTCTCCTCTCCTTTTTAAACTTTTGTTCATCCATTATTAATGTTGAAATATAAAATTATAGCAAATCTAATAATCCAATTTGATTTGAACTCAATATGAATCGACTAATTTATAGTAATGAAATAAATAAAAATAAATTATTTTGATATTTGACACAATTACTTGCATATGCATAAAATATATATATATATATATATATATATATATATATATATATATATATATATATAGAAAAATAGTATCGGTGTGATTTTAGAGTGTGAAGAGGGAAATACATTATAACACGTCTAGAGTTATCATCCGTACTTCACGCTTGTTACTGGAAAATTTTAGAGGGTTAATAGAATCCACATCAAGTGTGTAACACGTGTCAAGATACAATGCACGAGAATATAGTGGAGACCATTTCTATCGTGTAGAGTATATGTCGAAAGATTCAGCTCTTTACTGACTACCGCCATTTGTTTCAAGCTGTTTCGAGGAAAAAAGAAAATCGGCAAAATCTCGGTAAAGATCACTCGTATATTGTGCAAACGTTATCTAGGTACTTTATGTTTAGAAGTCATAAATGACAATTTCTAATGTTATTTCTATCATCAGCATGATCATTTTACAAACTCTCATTAAATCTTTTGAGGATGTCGGTGACATGATATGATAAACTTTTACTTTCACTATTTTTCTACCTTGCTATGTCACAACACGTGCAAAAGGGTTAATGAAGTTACAAGTCTACCCTACCACATTAGTAGGGTTAGCAACAATTAACAAAAGTTAGTGAAAAGGACCTGGTGAATTTGGATCTTCACTTTAAAAGTAGTGGAAGCTATATTTTGATAGCAACTTTGTTCATCTAGTGGGTGATTGAGATTATTTCTAAATCTAACACTTCCTACTTTATGAATTACACTCATTCACAATTTGATTTCGAAGAAAAAATCTTATAATCAAATAAACAATCAATGATTGTTATAAAGTGATTCATCCACTCTTGTTTTACTAGTGGAGAGGATCCAAATCAACGTCATCGATCCCTTGATGGCTTCTAAATCAAAGGACCGAATAATATTTAAGCAATACACTAGTGATTCTCAATGAACTTTTACCAAAGGATTACTTCTCAATGTTACTTAAGAACAAATTCTGAGTTTTTTTCATGAAAACCTTCTTTAAAATAGGTCAAATCAATAATAACCGATCAAAGTTTTTTAACACGAAACCATCTGGATGTGAAATGAAGGAGGAAAGAACACGGATAAGATGTGGCAGAGAGGAAGGAGAGTAGGGTAGATGGAGAATGCGGTGGAGAAAAATGAGATGGGACGAGAGGAGGAGGAGGGTAGAGATGCAGAGTGAGGTGGGAGGAGAAGAAATAAGGGTGGAGGTGAGGATGGGAGTATTTTGGATACTTCGTATAAAATTTATGAAAATTACCCTAAAGCGGTTAATTGAAAGCTGAACACACATATAAGGTGTTTTATATAAATAGTTTTGAAAGTGTTCTTATCGATTTAACCTATTTTAAAAATGATTTTCATAAAAAAACCAACTTACAAATACTTAAAACCAATCAAATACATGTTTTAGTATGTCTTATGCGGAAAAAATGAATAAATCCAGGGTAGGAAGAAAATAAAATTTTTTTCATTTTTTTTCAGTTATGCTTGTGTTTTGGCATAATAAAAAATAAAATTGATCAATTTAAGATAGGACCTTAAACAGGTAAATGGGCCGTTAATAAACCTGATTGCGGCCCAATACTTATGCCTTGTGGCTTATGTTACTTTTCCCTCTATTAAGCCCACTTCAATGATTTTACGATACAGTAAAGGATTCTGAATCGTGGGCCTAATTTAGCCCATATCTATTACTAATATAGTAATATTTAAGCATAGCTCTTTTAATGTTCTACCTATATGTTAGCCACTCTTCAAAAGAATTCCAATCACATCCCAAAATTATGTACAGAACTTTCAATAATTTACAATTTGGTAAAGGAACAAGTTTTAAAGGGGAGAAAATTAATTTAATTTATAACTACCCCCACTATTTAAGAATCGGTAAATCACCTGCTATTTCTTAACTATCCCGAATTTTCAGAATCACAGACATTTCCAAATTTCTCCTCTCCTTTTTTAAACTTTTGTTCATCCATTATTAATGTTGAGCATTAAGGAATTAATAAATTTTTTAATGGATAAATATTTATCATATCATGCATGCATCGCGCGTGTCAGAATGCTAGTGACGATTGAGTTAATAGAAATTATAGGTCCATTTCCACCCTCACTTTTAAGTGGGGGAAAATATAAAAAAATACCGCTCTCTAACAAAAGTAAGAAAAATATAAATTTTTTTGTTGCTTAGACCAGGGTTTATAACGGGGAGAAGGGACTAAGCGGCATGATCTATAATGTAAGGTGAGTGTTAATTTTAGATACGCCTATGCGTCTATGAAGATACTGTCACAATATAAAGCTACAGTCTAAGACCAATTGCTAAGAAATTCCAATAACTGACACTCAATGCTTACGCTCTCTCTTTTAAGGGCCTGTTTGTTTCAATTCCCAAATATCCAAGAAAATAAATCTTGGAGTAGAACATCAAATCCAAGCTTTTCTATTCTTTCCTTGGAAAGACTTTATTTTGTCTGTTTCACCCAAAACTTAGTGTTGGAAAGAGTTTCCAAAGTACTTTCTTAGTTTGGCTCCAACCAAAAAAGTGGAAGGAAAATTACAAAGCATCATATATTTACAAATAAACCAATCAACCATACTCCATTTCATAACAGATTGAAACCGCAAGGCAAACAGCCCACCAAACAGCAAGCTCCCTGTCATATATAAACCCTCCATGGATTATGCTCGTCGCCAATTTACAACAATGGTGAGATGGTTGCACAAATGGGCATCAGCACCCTCAAGTTAAATAATACACATATTAACATTCGTATATCAAAGTGAACTCAAACAATGATGGGCTCAGATAAAAATATTTCATCATCGTATGCCAAACCAACGTTCACGTTTTAGTATGTAGGCTGCAAAATATTGCCTCGCCTAAACATATTCAACAGAAAACTTTGATTGCAAATCTTACAATGTGTTCTGAAAACAATATCATCATCATAGCCCTCAATAAAAACAAAACAAACTCAATCTGTAGCTCAGCCAACAATAAACAAATCCTGTACATTAGCAGATGGGTATGCTCATAATCATTTTGCAGCCGAGGCCACAATAAACACAAAGACAAATGCTAAAACCAAAACCAACAGAATTTGGTCATCAGTTTGCAGCCGAGGCAAAAATAAATAGCTTACCAATCAATAAAACCAAAACCAACTCGTGCTGAGCCAACAATTTGTGCATACCGCTGAAATTCAACTCTCGGTTTTTGATACACAATGAGTGAGAAAAGATGCCAATATACAAACAAATATCACTGAATAACAAGATGGGCATCAGCAGATGGGTATGCTCAACAGTTTGTAGCCGAGGCCAAAAATAAACAGCCTACCATTCAATAAAACCAAATCGAACTGGATTTGAGCCAACACTTTGAGCATACCCATCATTAACCTCTCAGTTTTGATACACAATCAATGAGTAAAATGCCAATATAGAAAGATATATCACTGAATAACAAGATGGGCATCAGCAGATTTGAGTAGCACAATCCTACATACATATTTGAGTAGCACCCAAGGAAACCAAATCTACTGATTGTAGCTGAGCCAATTGATAATTAGCATAGCACCCAAGGAAACCAAATCCAAAATAATTTGAGCCAACAATTTGAGGATACCCATCATTAAATTCAGAGTTTTGAACCAAAAATGAGTGAGAAAAATGCCAATATAGAAAGATATACCGCTGAATAACAATAAAAAACCGGCTAGTTGGTGCACCAACGGTAAAAAAGCACACTAACGGTAAAAACCCAACGGTAACTAGAGGGGCCAGCAAGGGAGAGAAGCAATTAGGTGATACTTGCTTATAAATATACCAAGTGCATAACTGAGCAGCCATTGCAACTTGTTCCAACCCAAAACAAACCCAAAATTCTGTATTATAGATGATGAAATCAGAAGGGTCTCATGCACATGAAGTTAAATGTTTTTGCAACATTCCCACACTACTGAAGCTCTGCAAGAATGGAAAGAATACGGGAAAATATTTCTGGGGTTGTGCAACATACCCAAACAGAAAATGTAAATTTTTTCGCTGGGCTCAAGATGGTCAGAATGCTAAATCAATATTAGAGGCTGATGATGAAGTTGCTAATAAAAATCAGTTTGTCAAAGCAAAGCTATTGAAGAAAGAACTGAGGCTTGCACGTCAGCAAATAGCTACATTAAAGCTTGCTCTAATTTTGACTCTCTCATTTTTCATGATCATGTATGTAGCAACACTTGTAATTTGCACTTTGTTAATCAAATGAAAAACATGGAATGAAATTAATAGATAAAAATAAGATCTTTAAAGCATACACTGACTGCATGGAAAACAGAACTTTCTTGGAAAAACACTTGATTGCAACAATATACATGAACCGAAAACTAATCATGGATAAAAATGCAATAAAAAACCAAAACTAAAAGAAAATAACATGGAAACTAACATGGAAAATTATAAAAAATGGGAGAAATCAACAAATAGGGGCTCAGATATTTTGATATCATCAACGTATGCCACACCAAAGAATATATACTACCAATGTAGGCTGCAATTTCTTGCCTCGCCTAAACATTTGTAAGTAGATATCTTGATTGCATATCTTGGTTAACTTTTCTAAAAGAATATCATCATCATAGCCCACACTAACCTTGAATGAGCACAATAAATTTGTCTCCTGTAAGAACCCATGCTCACATCATATATTGATTGCAAAAAGCACAATCCTGCATGAAATTGAATACAACTGTGTAAATGCAATTAAGTGCAGGGCCAAACTGAGGTAAAGAGCAACATAATTAACATGAGAAATTAGAACAACAGATATACTAGGCTACATATATATGCTAATGATGTATCAGTTCAACAGATTTGAGTAGCACAATCCTACAAACATATTACAAACCATCAATAAGACTAATAGTGCCTCATATATATTTGTCGAGGCATATTAAAGTGTCACAAAAGTAATCCGAGGTTAGCATGCATTGCAAATATAAACATGTAATGGTTAGACATGTAAGGCACCCAAAAAATCAAAAGTTTCAACCGAAACCAAAATATTGAAGCTATGTGGATTAGATGCCTTCAACATCCAACCCATTATCCTTCACAAACGTGGCAAGATACCTAGACTGACTCTCCACAGATTTACCTATAAAGTACCTTGCCTCGTTTTCATCTCAAAAAAGTTTATCATATTACTTGTTTAGAACCAATTCGGTATATTCACCTTTATGTGATTGTATAACCTGAGATAACTTTTCGGTCCAGTGAAGCATATGGGCATGTTGGATTGAGTATGACACAGAGTCCACTTTTTCTAAGAACTTATTAATGATGTCAATTTCTTCATTTGATTTAGCAACCTTCTTCTTGCCTTTTGGTTTAGTGCTAGTGTTAGCACCACTTGTTGACTTGAGGTTAGTGGGTTGTGTGGGAGTGTAAGCAACATTTTCAACTTGCTCATCATCAGTATTGCACGCATGTTTCCCTGAACTAGGTGTAGGAAAGTCCTCATCTTCATCTGAAATAGGGATGGATTTACTAGACCCAAAGCTAGAAAAAATATCCGAAGTTAAGTCCCCTTTTGCTTTATCATCCCCTACAATAATTTGGAGACTCTCATAGTGTACGAGAGGCTTGTTGAAATAATCTTTCGACTTATAATTGGAAGCTTTGTTACCACGCATAAGAAAGCATAGTATGTCTAGAATTAGATACAAATGAAGTTAGGGAAAATGAAATTGCTTTTAACTAACAAATTATACCTCACACCACCTATCATATGAAACCTCATCCAACGTAATGGTTTTGCTCTCATTGTCCCATCCAGCACCACTCATATTAGCACAAGCTTGCATCGCATAAAATTATTTCTTCAAGCTCTTCATGCGATTAATAACATTTTCTTTAGAGAAGTCAGACTTGCATTTGTTATTAATATGAGTAGCAGCCATGCTAAAAGCTGTCTGTTTGAAATTTTTATCGGGTTTGAACCCATCCTTGGCCAACTTTGCAAGGTAGGGAATGAGCACATCATCATGATGAGGTTCCCATTTCTTATTACCCGAGCTCTTTGAACCCACATCGGATACATCATTGGTTGATGCTTTTTTTTTCTTAGCAACCCTTTTCTTTTTTTAGTGGGAGAATTCTCTTCTACTTCCTCTATGAAAGTCCTCTTTGTTCCTTCAAGATCATGAACAACCCCTCTGTCGAATGATGGTGGTAGAACCCCACCACTGCCTTGTGAACTATAACCAGGCTAGGGGAAACAATTTGGGCTATTGAGCATGTTCATGTAGCTCATTTGTGGCTATGAAAGAGGAAAATAATTCCCTTCATAGCCTGTAAAACCTGAGTATTGTGCGGCTGAGTTTGGAAAAGGCATAAATCCCATATTATACGCATTGGACTGCCTTTCACTAGATGGTGAAGGAGTCATAGATTTGTTGGCATCAAGCTTTTTTGCACCATCAGCCATACCTATGAAATGCATTTAAACCAATCATATATAAGGCAAAAGTAAATCACATTATCACATTGTCACAATGCAAATGAAATCCATGTACAATCATATAAAGATTAAACGCACATAATAACGATGCACAAATACCAACTGAAATCCATCACACAAAAGGACTTGGAATAAATCATATTATCACAATGCTAATGAAATCCATAAACTGTTATGTAAAGGTTAAACACACATAATTATACCACACAAATACCAAAGTAGCAAAGTAGTACAAGTCTTGGACAAATTAAAATAGAGTTTGACTCTAAAGGAATTTAAGCATTACCGCACAAATGAAATTAGTCTAGTCCAGTTTCGGTTGTGTCACCCGCATGATGACGGCCACAATAATCTACCCACATTTCCAAAGCAATTTGATCCCTACGAGCTTTCCATTCATTTCTTGAATTTGTTTGCTCTCTTTGAGTTTGTGTTTGTGTAAAGTCAACTAGGTTTTCTCCATCCTCATTTGCTAATTCACCATCATCATCTTCATCATCCACAGTCTCATTAAGAAAGTCATCCTTGGGATCCTCTATTGCAATATAATTATGAAGGACGGCACAAGCAAGAACAATATGGACTTGTGTGCGAAAAGGGTAATGAGGCTTTGCAGAAAGAATCTTGAATCGATTCTTGAGTATTCCAAATGCACATTCAATTTTAGACCTAAGAGGCGAGTGTAAGTAAATTAAACAACTCTCTTCTATTTCTAGGTGTTTTCTGACATACTCTTTTAGATGATAAGCACACCACGATAGGGAGAGATGAAACCGGGCATAGTAGTGTACCCAGCATCACAAAGGTAATATTTTCCTCTGATTACATCATAAGAAAGTTAATAATTGACTTAATTTTTAAAAATATAGCAATTTTGTTAAATATAAAGTTTATTACCATCATAGACCCTCAATCCATGAGGTTGTGGTCTTGAAAGTGCATCTTGAAGGACTCTATAATCGTTTGCTGAGCCCTCCCATCCTGCTAGCATGTACGTGAATAATTTGTTTGGTGTGCAAGCCGCTAGCACATTTTGTGTCACCCCTTTACGACCTCTAAATCGTGCTACAATATTACTAGGTAGCATGGCGTCAATGTGTGTTCCATCTATCATTCCAATCTGAGTCCTATAAATGTAGACAAGTATATACTTAGATGTGTTAACTATAACTTTATTTGAAGTCTTTAGTGAGTTGTGTTGAAAATTTACCTTGAAGTAAGGATAATATCGAGGGTTGTTGGCAATCTCTGGTGGCACTTGATTTGGTACTTGCGAATGTAATCGCGCTTGACAAATGGCATACAAAGCCTTGTTGAAGTATCTACTAATTGTTTCTCGACCTAATGAAGTTCGATCTTAATACCCTATTTTTGGTTTTATGACCCAAAATATTCAAGAATATTACAAGTTGTTCTTCAACCGTAATATGCCTAGAGTCTTTAAGTAGCCCCTCTGTCCTCATCAAATTGACAAGTTTGTCGAGCGTTACTTTCAGCATTCTTACATAGTCTTTACAACTAGTAGAATAACCTTTCAATATCCTAGACAATTGTGTCCGGTATGCGCTTCATTAGCATACTTTTCTATTCTAGGTACATAAGTGATACTGCCTAGATTGTAATCTTTTGAAGGTAACCATCGACACTAACACAGTCATAGCACCACGGATACAATCCTCATCATCATCTCCTCCTCAATATTTTCCATCTACAATACCATGCATGAAAATTACAAACTAAGAGTATAGTTGAAAAAATCAATATAAGCATGAAATTGATCAATCACTATTTGAAAATATCATGAGCATGAAATTGAACACAACTTGTCGCAAACTAACAGTCTACTTGAAATAAAATATATTGTCATAGGAAAAACAAATTAAAGCATGAAATTGAATACAAGCTGTAAAATGCAATTAAGTGCGGGGGCCAAACCGAGTAAAGAGCAACATAATTAACATGAGAAATTAGAACAACAGATATACTAGGCTACATATATATGCTAATGATGTATCAGTTCAACAGATTTGAGTAGCACAATCCTACAAACATATTACAAACCATCAATAAGACTAATAGTGCCTCATATATATTTGTCCCGAGGCATATTAAAGTGTCACAAAAGTAATCACAGAGGTTAGCATCTGTGCAAATATAAACATGTAATGGTTAGACATGTAAGGCACCCAAAAAATCAAAAGTTTCAACCGAAACCAAAATATTGAAGCTATGTGGATTAGATGCCTTCAACATCCAACCCATTATCCTTCACAAACGTGGCAAGATACCTAGACTGACTCTCCACAGATTTACCTATAAAGTACCTTGCCTCGTTTTCATCTCAAAAAAGTTTATCATATTACTTGTTTAGAACCAATTCGGTATATTCACCTTTATGTGATTGTATAACCCGAGATAACTTTTAGGTCCGATTGAAGCATATGGGCATGTTGGATTGAGTATGACACGAGTCCACTTTTCTAAGAACTTATTAATGATGTCAATTTCTTCATTTGATTTAGCAACCTTCTTCTTGCCTTTTGGTTTAGTGCTAGTGTTAGCACCACTTGTTGACTTGAGGTTAGTGGGTTGTGTGGGAGTGTAAGCAACATTTTCAACTTGCTCATCATCAGTATTGCACGCATGTTTCCCTGAACTAGGTGTAGGAAAGTCCTCATCTTCATCTGAAATAGGGATGGATTTACTAGACCCAAAGCTAGAAAAAATATCCGAAGTTAAGTCCCCTTTTGCTTTATCATCCCCTACAGTAATTTGGAGACTCTCATAGTGTACGAGAGGCTTGTTGAAATAATCTTTCAGCTTATAATTGGAAGCTTTGTTACCCTGCACATAAGAAAGCATAGTATGTCTAGAATTAGATACAAATGAAGTTAGGGAAAATGAAATTGCTTTTAACTAACAAATTATACCTCACACCACCTATCATATGAAACCTCATCCAACGTAATGGTTTTGCTCTCATTGTCCCATCCAGCACCACTCATATTAGCACAAGCTTGCATCGCATAAAATTATTTCTTCAAGCTCTTCATGCGATTAATAACATTTTCTTTAGAGAAGTCAGACTTGCATTTGTTATTAATATGAGTAGCAGCCATGCTAAAAGCTGTCTGTTTGAAATTTTTATCGGGTTTGAACCCATCCTTGGCCAACTTTGCAAGGTAGGGAATGAGCACATCATCATGATGAGGTTCCCATTTCTTATTACCGAGCTCTTTGAACCCACATCGGATACATCATTGGTTGATGCTTTTTTCTTAGCAACCCTTTTCTTTTTTAGTGGGAGAATTCTCTTCTACTTCCTCTATGAAAGTCCTCTTTGTTCCTTCAAGATCATGAACAACCCCTCGTGAATGATGGTGGTAGAACCCACCAGCCTTGTGAACTATAACCGGGCTAGGGAAACAATTTGGGCTATTGAGCATGTTCATGTAGCTCATTTGTGGCTATGAAAGAGGAAAATAATTCCCTTCATAGCACAGTAAAACTGAGAGTATTGTGCGGTGAGTTTGGAAAAGGCATAAATCCCATATTATCGCATTGGTGCCTTTCACTAGATGGTGAAGGAGTCATAGATTTGTTGGCATCAAGCTTTTTTGCACCATCAGCCATACCTATGAAATGCATTTAAACCAATCATATATAAGGCAAAAGTAAATCACATTATCACATTGTCACAATGCAAATGAAATCCATGTACAATCATATAAAGATTAAGCATACATAATAGCGATGCACAAATACCAACTGAAATCCATCACACAAAAGGACTTGGAATAAATCATATTATCACAATGCTAATGAAATCCATAAACTGTTATGTAAAGGTTAAACACACATAATTATACCACACAAATACCAAAGTAGCAAAGTAGTACAAGTCTTGGACAAATTAAAATAGAGTTTGACTCTAAAGGAATTTAAGCATTACCGCACAAATGAAATTAGTCTAGTCCAGTTTCAGTTGTGTCACCCGCATGATGACGGCCACAATAATCTACCCACATTTCCAAAACAATTTGATCCCTACGAGCTTTCCATTCATTTCTTGAATTTGTT